>VZRV01001166.1:158197-218495 GCA_013398115.1 Falcunculus frontatus
TATATATATATATGTATGATCAAATAAACTCTTGCAGTACATCTTCCCACATTGGGCCTCTGTTCATACCTGTGCTGTTGGGAGATTTGCAGCCCCAGGAGGCTGTCAAGTCCTGCAAGATCTGATGTTTGTCTTCTCTGGGAATTAGTTTCAGCTGTAGGATCTGTGTTGTTTCCCATGGCACCTGACTGTCTGCTGGGATGCTTGTCCCCTGTGACAGTAATAGCACAGAAATATGTTGCATTTAATGATGTTGAGAAGAGTGAGGGAATAGCGTGGAGCCTACAGTTTATGAGGTGGCAGGTACTGTATCAAAATGCGTTTATTGACAATTTATTTGCAAAATAGAAATTCTAAGTTGTTCTCAGTGTATCTTATTAATCTGGAGAGATAAGCCTGAAAGGTGTTTTATTTTTTTATTGTTTTATTTATCATCAGCCGTAGGTACTCACTTCAGACAGTGTCCATATTCCTTTACTTGACCTCTGTCTGTGGGCATAGAAGGGAGAAAGGTGCTTTGATGAAAAAATTAATGTTCTTCAGTGCAAATCTGTGCTGCAGTGCCTTTTACTGTGAATACAGCCTGTGGTTTTGATGGATACTCTTAGCTGTTTGATGGAGGGGGTTGGTAAGAGCATAAGAGAATAGATTATAAAACTGGAGCAGGCTTGGAAGTAGTCTCCAACTGAAAAAACATGTTGTCTGCTTCTTTTATGTTAGAACAGCGCATTAGGGAATAAAAAATGCATGAGCAGTGAGAACTTTTTAATTGGAAAAATAAATAAATTAAAGTAACATCCTCCAAATATGGGAATCCAAGACCTCTGAGTTCTTATAAATAAGATATTCTGGCTGCCAACCTGAGGTTTTCAACTGATCTAAACAAAGTTCTATGACTTTAATTAAAGTGTAATAAATTTGAAGAAGGTTAAGGGATGTATTTAAAAGAGGGATTTGCTGTTTTAGTTATTGTAAAACACTTTCTCTTGAGAGAGAGAATGGCGTGGTGGCAGTGCTATGCAGCTAGGTAATTTAGTCTCGCTATTTGAATATGAGTTTGTGACCCAGATTGCTTCTCTGCTCTCCAAGCTGTAGCAGAAGCTGTCAGAGAAATGGCTGCTTGGGTAGAGTGCTATAATTGTGCATCACGGGTGCACCCAACTTCAGATCTGTGGTATTGTGGACTGGAAGTTAATTTTCACCTACCAGTCTTCCATTTTGTTGGGCAGAAAGACTGTAAACTGTTTAGCATAAGAGAAGTTTCCAGCTGGCATACCACATCAGCTGCCCTCAGTCTCTATCATTACAGTTACTGCAGTTAACTGCAAGGAAATGTTGAGGAGACATTCAGCATTATTTTCTTTTTAAAGAAGCTTTTAAATAGCCAGGGTTTTTCACTGAATAGCTAATGCATCAGCAGAATGGTAGTATGAGTGTGACCAAAGACTGAATTATATGTGTTAATCCAGTCCCCAATTACGATGAAAATTTCTTTCTCTATCCTAAAAAAAAATCATTTGAACTCCTTTGTATACTGCATTGAGAGAATTGTGAGAATGCATGAGTATTTATGAAAGTGCTGAAAAAGTGCTACAGAAAAAAATGGTAACAATCCATATCTGTGCCTGCCTTAGACTCTTTGACCACCCCTAGAAGGCAGCAATCACCTGTGCAGGTACCTGGGCACTGAGCTTCAGCAGAGAGGCCTCAAAAATCTCCTTAGTATGGAATCTGCACCTGCTTTGGGCTCCTTTTGGGAGCTAATCCAGGTACTGCTGAAGTTGGTAGAAGAGGAGCAGAAGTCATTCTCCAGGAGTTTGATTAAAGCTCTTCCATAGGAGCTTGGGGCAGAGTTTTAGGGACCTGTGGATCCAGAGTTTGGTACCTGCAAAGCCCCGCTACTGCTGAATATAGACTTAACAATGGTTTTGGGGTTTTTTTTTGTTTGTTCGCCCCCTCCCCCCCCAAGTCAGAACTGGGGACTTGTGGTGCTTTCTGGTGCATTGTAAATGTTGGTGGACAGGTTGATAGGACAGGAATATTGTGTTATGCTTTACTATTACCATCTTGCATTCTTTGTATTTTTATGCTCTGGGTGTGTCAGAGAGAGAGGATGGATGATGGTGGAGGGAATGATCTTAAATCAAGACAGGCAAGCCTCAGATGATGTAGTAATTTCCCAAAGTGTGTGACTAGGTGTATTATCAAATTCTCAAGTATTTGTACATTGGTCTAATATCTATGTAGACATTTTTTAATGTTAAAAGAAATAAACCCTTAAATTGGTGTGGTTAGTTACAAGAGCAGTCTCTGAAAATTTAGCTTGCATAGTTTGAAATGTATCTGAATATTTTTCTATGATTTTTTTCAGGAGACATCTCCTGTTACTTGGCTCTATTTTCTTTTTATTTGTTGGTGTGGGGGTCATATGGACAGAGAGGTGATCATAGTAATTTAAGGGTCAGCTGGATAAAGCAGATGTTTTGAGCTTTTTCCTTTCATATTGTAAAAACAATTACCTTGCTCCAGCCAGGCAGATTAACTGAGATCTAAGAAATAAATGAACTCTTCCATTTGAAGTGGTTAGCTAAACTCTGGAGTTTAGAACTACACGTCTCATAGGATAATACTGGAGCTGAATTGAGAAAATGATAGCATAATTCTAGTTAAATACTTCTGTAAAAACATTAGATCTTTGCCAAAGAGCAGGTGAGAACCCCTCTGAACTATTCAACAGCAGACTTGAGATCTGAGTCTCCGTGTAGCGAATAATACAGAGCCTTTCCACAAGATCTGAAACCTCCTGGGTGTGGTGGGGCATGAGAGGGCGATTGAGCAAACAGGGCTGAGATTGTTGAGATCTGTGAAACCAGCCCAGAGATTTATGAAGTGGTTTAATACTTGAGGTGTCTTTCTTTTGCAGTTTAGCACAGTTACCCAGAAGTTAATTATTTTAGGAATCTGATCTTTACAAAATCCTCAAATTGACTGCAGGGGGGTAGAGACTGCTTGACGGCATTTTTTAATAGCCCAAAGCCTGACAGTTTTTATCATTTCATGATTTGGTAACAGAAAACTGACAGCACTCTTAAGGGCAGTGATGCAGGATCAGTCACATTTGTTCCTTGGGGTGTGAGGAGCTGGAGGCATATGGGCTGCTCAGAGGTGGAAGGTGTCAAGGTTTGGAAACACCGAGCGGGGCTCTGGGGTGCCAGGCAGTGGCACGGCTCTCACTGCAGCAGTGGTGTGTGAACAGTCCAGCCAGGCCTCTGTGGTGTTTGTTGGATGGTCCTGCAGTATGGAAGGGGGTCAGGTGGGCTCAGTGCTGCGTGTGGGAACAGCAGAGTTTCTGGTTCTGTGCCGTGGGCGTGAGCTGCTTGGCAAATGTGCCAGTGGAGGGAATGGCAAAGGCAGTCTGGTCTCATGCTTCAGGAGGTGAGGTATTTCTGTGAGTTGAGGAATAAATACTCCATTTCTACACAGATAAGTGTTTAGTGAGCTGGTTGGTGTGGTTTTTTGGTGGTGTGGGTTTTTTTTTTAATGGGAGAAGAAGTCAGATATTAGCATCTGCTTCCACTTTAAACATTTTAATTTTAGGAAGAATCCTTGTTGTGATCTTGTGTTACCAATGTAGTGATACATCAAAGAAGCAGAAAGGAGGAAGGTGGTAGTTTGATCTTTGGCACAGGAGTAAGGTAACGTGCAATTGCCAGTCCTGTAACTTGTCCTTGTATCTGAGACCAGGCAGTAAATGAAAGAATCTGTGGAAACCTCATTACTTAATTGGGCTGCAAATTTAGTGGCATTCTCTTCAGCACATCAATAGTGAAAGCAAATAACTAATAACTTCCACTGTGCCAACTAAGGCAACTCAGACTTTCTCAGCCCAAGCTGAATTTTTCTGTGTCACACCAGCTACTTACCTTAAACTTGTCTGAAAGATGTGCCATGCAGTATCCCTGGGGGACAGCCCAGTGCAGTCTGCAGTGAGAGCTCTCATTGACTAGAGCAGAACCATGCTTTCACCTCCCCAGCGTGTCAGATGTGAGAAATGTGCTGTCCCTGCAGAGTGCTTTTCTGTCTGCTGGCAGTTTCCATCTAAATTTAATTTTAGAACCAATATAATGGCTTGTTCTATGTTTACTGTATGTTTCATACACCTCCCCAGTCATGGCCAATTAGTTATTGTGGAGAGAATGTAATGTTATCTTTCAAACAACCAAGACTAGACTGGACAGTTGGAAAATACCATGGGAAAAGGGAGATGTGGGTTATCCGATGAACCTGCAGGAAGAACTGAGGAACAGGGAATGAGGCCATGGAATTAGTGTTACAGAGGCAGTGGCTAATGGGGAGGAGGTGTGGCAGCACCAGGGAGAGCCGAGTGCCTTTGCACAGTGCTGAGATGACACTAGGGGCAGGGCCCTGGCACGAGCGTGGCAGCAAAGGCAAAGCCTGTGTTCCTAAGCCTGCAGTTGCCTTCAGTCACTGCAGCAAATTGGCTCTGGAATATGGATGAGGTTATTTTGTGATTATGTACAAATCCTTTAGTGATGACATGAACCCCTTGATGAGATGATCCTGTGACAAGATACCCTGTAAAGCAATTAACTTCTCAGCAGATGTGTTTTTGGAAGGGGGGAAGCAGCTGTTTAGTAGAAGGGTTTCTTATGGCTGACTGAATTTTAAATTTATCTTTTGTAGCAGTGCAGAAGGAGTTGAAATCAAAAGCCTGGTTCTTCTCACAATTGTACCTATCTTATTGTACTAGATAAATCAACTTCGGGGTTGAGAGGAGCCTGAGACAAAGGAAAAACAAAAGGAAAGACAAAGACTGCTTATATTTTGTGAAGAGGGGCTGTTCCAAAGCTGTAAAAGCTTATCATGCCTTAGGTTCTGCTGTAACTGCCAGAGTGAAGATCCGTGTGCTGCAGGTCTTGGGCCAGGGATCAGCACATCCCTTTATGTGGCAGGCAGATGGAATAGACACAGAGTTTCAGCACTGCCAGTTCTCACTCAATAAATGCCTTCTGACAAACCCCAAAAGCAATCTTATATTTTTAAAATTTTTTTATGACAAAATGGAGATGGCATAAGTCATTTAATCATGGTTTTACCTCTTTGTTCTGGTAGAATTTTATTTTGGAGTTTGTTTTGCTGGAGGACATTCTTTGTGCCATTATTGTGATGCGCATTCTTCCTCTTTTGCTTTCTGATGTAAGATAGACTTAATTGGTTACTACTTGTTTCATAGATATTCTAATAACAGTTTTTTTTATCTCAGATGTATCTTGCTCTAAGGGTTTCTTGTTTAATTTGTGGGAGAGGAGCTTTTCTTCTTTTTATAACTTGAAAGAACCAATTGAATTAATTTCTTCCTCTTATTTCTAGATTCTGGTTTTAATTGCTCAGACTTGGTTTGATGATATTTTGCATCTGGCATGTACTCAGAACACTTGGTTCATCTGAGATGGGCTTTTGGTATGAAACTTGGTATGGTAACAAGTGAGTGTGCTGTGCTTTTAGCCTTCTTGTTAACAGTTTGCTTTATTCGCTGTTCTGGTTTAGAACCTGAGCTTCAAAGCTGGCTGAGGTTAAAGGGTGTCTTTTAGGGACCCCACGAGTTTTAGTATTGTCCTCATTTATAAGGGTATTTGTCTCCCTGACTGTAGTGGATACTTGTGTGTATCATAAAAACCCTACTGCTATGTGTTTTATGCTCTGGTAGCCAGATAGTGATAGTTGCTCACAGGTGATAAAGAGATGCTAAAATACCTTTGGAGAGTCAGATTTTTGTTTGAAAAGTGGCATTTGATCTATGTAGCTCTCAGCTCTGTATAGAGATGTTTAAAGTCCTGAATTCACATTAATCCAGAGAAGTTGTGCACATTGATTTTTATAAGAAAAATCTGTATATGTAGATGACATTCACCTCAGCACTTCAGAGGAAGAATTCTTTTGACCTAGACACCACCTTAAGTTCTGCTGAATATGGCAAAAATTATCATCTTCACCAAAACCTGTGACAAATACATTGCTCTTGTGCTTTTGCTACCTGTAGATTATGTACAAGTTTTATGGGCAGTGCCAGGGCCAGGAGCCACATGCTACTGAGCTCAGATTTACCTAGAACAAAAAGGTTGCTGTGTGGTTTAGTGCTGTTAGGCAACTGAGCACCACGCTGCTGCTGCCTCTACAGTGGGATGGGGAAGAGATTCGGAAGGATGGAAGCGCAGGGGGGAGAAAGGTGTGTTGAAATAAAGACAGTTTAACAGGTAAAGCAAAGCAAAATAAAGAATTAATTCACATCTCCCATCAGCTGGCAGGTGTTTAGCTGTTTTCCTGGAAAAAGCAGGGCTTTGTCTCACGTCATGGTTACTTGGGAAGACAAACACTGTGACTCCAAACATCCCCATCCCCTTTCTCTTTTCCCTAGGCTGTATTGCTAAGTGTGATGTGATATGGCATGGGGTATCCCTTGGCACAGAACAGCTGTGCTCTGCTGTCCTGGCTGTGTCCCCTCCCAGGTTCTCGTGTGCCCCCAGCCCCCTGGCAGTGTGCAAGCACTGCTGAACATCAGCTAAAGCACGGCTGTGGTATGCACACTGTTTTGGTCCCAAATCCAGCACGTGGCACCGTACCAGCTGCTTTGAAGAAAATGAACTCTGTCCTAGCCAAAAGCAGCAGTTGCCAAAGCTGAGAAATGCGATAACCATTTGTGTATCAACCCGGCTGTCTTGACACTAAAAGACCTGCTCTGGATCCATCACATGGAAGATACAGTTGACCTCATAGTTTGGCATATTTTTTTTTCTTTACAACTCTTGACAACCCTAAGCAAATGGCCAAATTTCTATTTCTGCTTAGAGTCTGACTCAACCTATTTTCTGGGTTTTTTGCACTTTCAGAAGTGCTGGTTTTGTTCTATGAAGATGGGTGAACGCTGCAGCCTTGTAGACAGGCTGTTAGGGCTTAGGCACTCTTTACACTGTTGTTGTCAGGAACCATTTGTATCTGTTTTGTCATTTGCAAGTAAAGTTCATAATGTTGACCTTGTTTGTCAAGGTGTTGGAATCTGCCTCAGGTTCTCCAGATGAAAGCTGCCATAGAGGCGACTCTGACATGCATTTCTGCCCTTCATGGGGCCACTGCTGTGTCATATAATGGGTCCAGTCCTCTCCTTTGGATCGATAATAATGATTTGCTTTAGTTTAGTGCTTAAGAAATGGTGATAAAATTCATGGATAAGTTTGTAGAGCAAATGAAGAGCATAGTACATCTTGTAACACAGGCAGGTAATATCTCTGTGAATTCACCCTTATTCAATTGATGTGTAGAGAATAAACCCCCAAACCTGACAAGTGAAACATGCTCTTGTAACCATCTTCACTTGCATTTGTGTAGTTTCCTCCTGTTTGTTACTCACTCTGAATTTTTCTTGCATGAAAAAAGATTTTTAAAAATAGAGTTTTATTTAGGTGAATTTTTATTTTAAAATTTAGATTGGTATTTGGAATAATTAAAGTGAAAAATAGAGTAAGTTAACTTTCTCTGTGATTATACAGGAAAATCAATGAAATCATTTGGGTGACAGACCTTGAAGAGACGGTGAACTGAGCACGCACTCTTGAGTCTTTACCTAACATATGCTGTTACTGGAGGCCTATTTTTTTTTTCTCCCAATGCTGAACAATAACTTGATTAAATAGCTGGCAGTTACTATTGTATATTCAAAATTTAATAAGAAAAGGCTTCCCTCATACCCCAAGATTTTAATCTAAATTGCTTTCCTCTGTTAAGTGATTGTGAACTCCTATACTATGGCAGAGGAGATAGCACCAAAAAAATCAAAATTTCCCTCAGGAAGTTTATTTTTCTGAAAAAAACCACTGGAAACTGAATGAATAATTCAGTTAAAGTTGCTCCAGAACTGAATGCATGTCATATAATGCATCCTATCTGTAAACACTATCGAGAAGAAAATCCAATCACATTGGTATTGACACATTTTCATTGGGAAGCATATAGAAAATGGGTTGAAAGAGAAATATGTAAAGATATCCTAGTATTTATTTTTAAAATCAATTCTTAATCTCTTTGGAAGAATAGATATAAAGACAAATGCCAATACTGTATCTTAAAGCTAGGAACTGATACAATCAATCAGTTTATGCAGGTCGGTTCAGAGAACATGTTGGCCAAACTTTTTGAAGCAGCTGGTTATTTTTATACAACGGGCTGTGTTAGGAGGCCTCATTTGCTATTTCAGAGGTGTACTAGGTTTTTGCAGGCTCAGCTGGAGATGATAGCAAGGGTCAAAGGTGGTCAACAACCCTGCAAATTAGATTAGGAGAAAGATTGATGCAAAACGGGGGGACCTTCCTTCTCTGCTCTTTCTTTACAGAAGTTGAGAGTGCTGTTTCAAAGACTGCCATGAACAGAACTTTTCTATACCCTTCAGTATATTTAAAGGATCTGAAGATCCAGATGGATGTATACAGGCTAATGAATGGTTGCAAGAGAGTGTAATTTTTGAGCATCAGGCTTTGAATTGCAAAAATCTGTTTTGATGATTCACCCTGATGTCAGGAAGGGCTCCTGTGCAGCTGTTGGAGGGGCCTTCAGAGAGTGATTCATTTACTGTAAGATGAATCACACCCTAGAAACACTTATGTCTCTTCATTAAATAAGTGAGTCTAGAGAACTAGCTCTACTGTAGGCATGAACTTCTGAGACATTTAAAATGAGGTGTGATGAATTCAACACCTGTTCTCTACATGGAAAGTTATAGCTTCCCTCTGAGGAGGGACCCCAAACAAAGGAATCCCTGGGCTTTTATACCCTCACAGTCTCTGTTTCGAGCCTGATTAATGCAGTTCGGGGCTGTGTGTGTTCACAAATTCCACAGAATATTCTGAGTTGGAAGGGACCCACAAGGACCGGAGTCCAGCTCTCAAGTGAATGGCCCATACGAGGATCAAACCTTCAACTTTGGTGTTATTTAGCACTGTGCTCTAACCAGCTGGGCTGATATCAGGGTTTTCATATCCAGCCTGCAAGCAGAAGGCGACACGTCCCTGTTTTAGTAACCTCCTCGTATTTTAGATGTGGAAGAATTTGAAAATATCATGATTTGGTGTGCTGCTTTGGTGAGACTGTTGAGTTGCAGTCTGTTTTATGGTTCAGGATTTTAGGCAGTGGCACCTCCTGATCAGTCCATGTCGGCTGATGTATCCTAATGTGAGCAGACATAAAGTGTATTTTCATGTTCTGCATGAATATTGCAGCAATTTCAAAAATGCTTCTGGCATGGCAAATATCGTATGTATGACGTAGAGCTGCATCTCCAGAAAGGTGGAAATACTCTTCAAATGTTAACTTTTGCTTATAAAAGTTGTGTGAAAGAAATCATCTTCACTGCAAGAGACAATTCCATGTCACGTGTTTTCCAGAGAGTGACCTAGTGTGGGAGGCAATGGGGAAGCCTCAGTCATGCCCAGTCTAAAGGCTTAGATCTTAGTCAGAGACTCCATCTTTGGGATCTTGGTTAATCAGCCTGTGTTTCAGTCTGCACATGTATAAAATGAGGGTATTTCCCTTTTTTACCATTCTGTATTAGATATATACCATTATACCATTGTATATTTACACACTGCAAAGATGCTAAAAATAATTTATATTGAGTACGTGGAAGAGAGCTGTCCCCTTGTCCAACAGAGCTTGATTTCTTGAGAAGTTCTTCCTCTATGCAGAGCAAGATGTGTGTGTATATATTAGGATGCAAATATTTTAGATATGCCTCCTTTCAGGAATCCACTGATTATTTTATAGATTTTCTATTTTCTGCATATTGTCCTCATTATGGCAGAGACGCCTGTTTGGAATGTGTCCTTGAGAGAGGTGTTTCTGATGATTGCACAAGAATACTTAATAAATCAAAGCGTGCAGATAGGGTAGAGATATAGATAAAACCCGCAAGAATTTAATGGGTATTTGTTGATTAACAGGTGTATTTTTTTTACTATATTTTGCTAAACGGATCAGTGGTTAGTGAATGTATTCTGAGCATGAACATTTTAAGACAGTAGGATTGGTTCATTATTCTATTATCCCGGTTCTATGGTTTAGCTTCTTTGAAATATGTTGGCATAAAGTAGGGGCAAATCAGGCTTTGTCTTGGAAAGTGAATGCAGCAGTCATAAATCTGAAAGCCTGAATTATCTAGTAGAGCTTCCATTAACCTGGAGACCTGGGTCTCCTCACGTTGGAGGGGCTATTCAGTCTGCAGCAGTTTTAGTGACCACAGTTCCCCTGAGTCCTCTTCCTGAGCATTCCTTTTCTTGTGAAGTGTATTGTGCATTTCTCTGTGTTGGTATCAAAGCCAAATGTGTTGGAAACTGGTCTCCAAGGAGCCCTAGACCAGCACTTCATAAGCTGAAGTGTATAATTTAGCTATTCATATGCCAAATACAGAGTATTGGTCACACGGGTATAAAGCCATAGAAGGTGGCAACACCTCAGCCCAGAAAGCCAAGTAAGGGAAAGTGAGTGATGTGGAAACTTAATGTGGGGCTTTTTTTGTTTTGTTTATTTGGGGTTTCTTTGTGGGTTTTTTTTTTTTTGGTTTTTGTTTTCTTGTTGGGTTTTTTTTGTTGTTGTTTTCTTTTAATTTTTTTTAACTGATGTGCTGTTTGACCTTTTCAATTTCCCAGGAGTATAGAGGGGCTTACAGGAGTAGCAATTTGTTGTGGGTATACTTGCCAGGGCTTTTTTTTTTTTGCTGATGTTTAACAGTATATGATAATAAAGTAAATTCACATAGTTTGTGAATCAAATGGTGTCAACCAAAACATCTTTTGACATAAGAAGATAATCAAGGACTGATCTACATCTCATGCCCTTTCTTGACTCCTAAGCCTGTTACTTCATGGGCAGATCTAAGGAAAACAAACCAGCCTCATAGATATATGTGGGATAAGGCTCAAACTAACTTTAATCAACCCCTAATTTAAGGTAATTACCTGCTTCAGAGATGTAATTTGAATTAGAGTAGAACAATAGAGGAAAATGGGAAATCTTGAGCTTTTGTGTCTTAAGGATGGCACTTTGTGAAGAGACTGGAAAGAAGGTCACTACAGCCCTTTCCACGTAGGTTGAAAGAGTGTTAAATCATCAGAAAAGACAAGATAAGCCACATTAGCCTGTCTCTGATTTGTCTTCTTAACTTGCTATTGTTGAACTGTCATATAACAATGTCAGGTTTTGGGTTTTTTTTTTTATATGCAATTGCAGATAGATATTGTAGAGTTCCTTTATCAACTTTAACTACGCCGGGTGAATAAAAATCAAATATCTTCAATAAGTAGTGTTGTTGAACCTGGTCAGCACTGGGATTTTATCTATTAGCAGAAATGGAGTTCTTTATTGAATATCGACTAGTCTTTTCAGGAGATGAGAAATTTTCCAGTGAAGGCATTATTAACCGAAATCATGAATGAAACTGTGCTATATATACAAAGATAAATTCCTAATATGATAGAGCTATTCAGTGCACATGCTCTCAAGGAGCTCGTGCTCAAGGACCATGTCAGTTCTTCGTTCCTCATTCAGTATTTTGCAGCAGTTTTGCATTTGTGTCGTTCAGTTTTGCATGAGGTATGACACAAGGCCTCTACTTACACTTTAAAATATTGATACAGTGCATGCAAGATTCCTGTAATTCTCAAAACCTGCTTTAAAAGAATATTGTCTTGTTTTGCTGTTTGGACAGGTAAAACAGCTCAGCATGGTAATTTTATAGATAGACCTAATTAAATAGTAGAGAGAGAAATTTCCTAGAGCACTGAATGTATCATGCTCATGAAATGTGATGAGTTAGGGTTGATGATAATTATAATAAACTTTAGCAATGAAATGATGAGTATTACAAGAAGTCTTCTGACTCCTCACATTCTTAAGCTGTAATTTTCATCTAACTATTTTGTTCTGAGGTTTGAGATTTTTCTTGTTGTTTCCTTGAAAAAAAAAGTAGTGTCAGCCTTTAGTTTTATATATGGCTTCCATTTCATCTTGACAAGTGGTTTACTCCTTGTTTTGATAAGCAGAAGTGGGTGGAATATAGGACTCTGTACTTTGACATAACTTTTTAGATCTTTCTAGAAGTTCTTGAGTACTGGGATGTTATTCCAGGCCTCTGCAAATATATGGATTTTCCAATAATTTGATATGGTGGGTTTGACCCTGGCTGGACACCAGGTGCCCATCAAAGCCACTCTGTCACTCCCTTCCTCAACTGGACGAGGGAGAGAAAAAGATAATGAAAGGCTTATGGATCTAGATGAGGGCAGGGAGAGATCACTTAACAGTTACAGCTGAGGGCAAAACAGACGTGACTTGGGGAAGTCAGTTTAATTTGTTACCAGTTATATCAGAGTAGGGTAATGAGAAGTAAAACCAAATACCTTCCACCCACTCCTTTCTTTTCCCTGTGCATATCTTCACTCCTGATGTTTCTCTGCCTCCTCCCCACAGATGGGGGTGGGGAATGGACCTCCAGGGGAACAGCTGCCTCCCCACGGAATCTATGCTCCTGTGCCTGGAGCATCTTCTCCCCGTCCTTCTGCACTGACCTGCGTGTCTGCAGAGCTGTTTCTCTCACATGTTCTCACCCCTCTCCCTAGATGGAATTGCTGTTGCTCAGTAATTGTTCTCCCTTCTCTGCTTTGTTATTCCAGAGGTGCTGCCACCATCAGTGATGGACTCAGCGTTGGCCAGCGCCGGATCCATCCTGGAGCCGGCTGGCACTGGCTGTGCTGGACATGAGGGATGTTTCTGGCAGCTTTTCACAGAAGCCACCCTTGCAGTCCCCTGCTACCAAACCTTTGCAATACAAACCCACTACCCATAGCAAGTTACAACATGAAAAATCACTGATTACACTTAGTGAGCCTCTGCTAAAAACACCTGGAGTGTAATTGGGAAGATAACTGTGTGATAAGTTCAGCTGATTGGCTTCTGTTTTTCTTTGGTGTTCGTTTTTCATGTTTGTTTTTAAAGCCATAGCTTTAAAGAAAGAAAAATAATTTGACCACAGATAATTTCACCTCTTCAACCTAAGGGTCTTGGCAGACTCAGAGCTCCTTCTCTTGGCTGTCACACTGGTGTGATTACACAGCAATGCATACTCCCTGTAATCTGGACAGTAGCAGAAAAAGATTTCATCATCTCCTCCATTATCCTTATTGTGCATGCTGTTTTTGTTATGAAGCAGTAAGTTCATGGCTCCCTCTGATGTGACATGGCAATATGAGAATCCAGGGTCAGTAACTCTGGCCTTGAATTTTTCATGTTTTGAAATGATGATATCACCGTAGAGGTCTGTGTTCCTGGAAAAGTTGTTACGGAAACTTCATTACAGCTTTTCTAAAAATAAACAAACAAAACCCCAAGCAAAACCTTTTTAGAACTCCAAATACTTTATTAATTTAAAAATTGTGTTACAGCAATTTTTCATGCCTTAATTTTAGAAATTTGGTATGCAGATTGCTGCAGTCATATTCAAGTTTATGCAGTACATAAAGGTTGCTTATGGACCTCATATTGCCTGCTGTCACTGTGAGATACCAGGCATATCTATTCTGTGCCAGACCTGTGCTAGTGACAGACATGAGCTGGATGTGCAGGAGAGGCACCACATGTGAGCACCCAGCCTGGGCAAATCCAGTAACAAGGGGAGAAAGTTCCATGTGCAATGATGAACGACACAAAGAGGGAAAAGAAAAAGGGAGTAGAGTGGCATAAAGTTGTTTTGTGAAGTCTGTTCAAAATTCTAACCAGTCTGAAAACCCCAAGGGGTTGTTGGATTTGGTTGGATCTTGTGTGTGATTGCACTTTTTCTCTAGGGTAGATTTTAAAAGACATCCCTAGACTAGGATGATCCTATTTTATTTTTTTCCCTACTGTGGTGGGTTCTGGCATTATATTTCTTTTGTCTAGTGCTGCACAGCTGCACAAGGAGAGTTTAGTTTTTATGGAGTCTTCATATATTTGTGATTTTGAAATTTTTTTTATTTTCAAGTTTTAATATACTTTTCTTCACCATGATCAGTGATAAATGGTGTGTTTAATGAAAATTTTTTCAGGGATTTTATTTTTGATTCTATTTTCCATCTTTTATTGTTACCTGATTTTGTCAAGGAAGTTTTCAGAGGAAAGAGAAAATTCAAGTAAATGCAATGTATTCCCTCTACAGGATTTATGAACGTGTCATTGATCCCCCAGAAACGAATTTGACACCTGAAAGCAGTTTATGGCTCGGACAGAGAAACAGGAAACATGGTTTCTTTAAGGTAAGCAGATATGAAATGGCACATGAAGAAGGACAGTAATGACTAGTCAACAAGATACTTCCAATCAGTTGTCCTAGACTCATGAAATATGATATGTATGAAATCCGGTAGGACCTGTGGGCAGTTTGCGAACCACTTGTTCACAAAGTAAAAGTTTCTGATATTTATTCCGGTTTTGGATAACAAGCCACAGTACAAGTGTTTATCTATGAAAGGAGTCAATAGAGCAGCAGTAGTCCAATCTGCCTATCCTCAATCTGGACATGGATTTGTTGCCAAGGTGATCTGCCACTCACTCGGCTTCCCTGTGAAGCTGTCAGTTCCTAAGACAATTTTACAAGTTGCCTCTTTTCTGAGGATGTCTCCTCAAAGTCCCCAGATTTCCAACAAGCTAAGGACAATTAATGCTAAACTTTCTTCAGCATAGTAGCTGACAATTTTAATTGTGAAACAGAGGTGAAAGCTGAGTTTTAACTTAAATGATAGTCCGAGGGTTGCTCTGAACCTAGAGTGCATTTCATCCTCCAGCAGCTGAGCTGTCACTGTGAAGTGAAATTGATAGTATTATTTTATTCTACAGCTGTTAGTTTTTTACCTCAGCTGCTTCCCACTATTCCACAGATGGTAAACATATGTTTATAGCTACATAGGAAAAGGAAGAAGTTATATTGGAGTCGCCCATCTTAAATTCTTATTTTATGCAGGCAGTCAGAGCCTCAGAACTCCGGGATATTATATGTTTGTAAATTAATATTTCTACGTGTTAACACTTTGGAAACAGCAGGGTAGCTAATGATATGCTAATGAACTGACAATTTTTATTGATCATAATGAAATCCGACAAGTGCCTTACTTTGCTTTATGCATGCTTGAATATTTTACTAACTTTCTTCAGGGCAGAAATATAATTGGTTGTGGTTTTTTTAATCCTGCTTGAGAGTTTCAGAAGTCTTACTTTTTTTACGTTACTCATTGCGAAAACTTGGGATTTTGCCAGTTTGTAAAGAGTACACATCTCTTTCCATATATTTATATGCTCAGCAGGATCTCCCTTTCTTTTTCAGAGCAATTTGTTTCACTGTTTCAGCATATAAAAAAATAGATACATTTTCCTTAATGTAAACAGAGATCTGCAGGGAAATAAGAGCATTAAAAAAGAATTAACATTTTTTTATGTGTTTTGGAGCCATGAAAATGTGTGTAAGGAAAAGCACTGGATACTGTTCTGAATATCATCTCTGCCGTTCCTAAAGTTTTCTTATTTTAATGATAATTAATTGTTGTTTCTCTCCATAAATGAGTAGCATTAAAGCACGTTTTGGTCATATTCTCATACCTGTATTAGATTTTAATTCTTTGGTATATCAGAAGAGTCAGGAAGGGATATGATAGTCTTAAGTCAGTGTCCAGCTGCTGCCATTTTTTGTGTCTGTGCTTTTGTTCCACATTCTTATTTACAATGATTATTCCACAAGCAGTTCTGCTATGTCTGTGGCCTTGCTACGAAATGAAGGGCTCTATAGTGTTATCAAGGGAACTGAAGTCTCACCCCTTGCTCCTGGTATCTCTTGCTGGTTTTAACTTACCTGACATGGCCAAGCACTCGGAGTTCAGCCAAGACAGTGTGGTTGTAGCGCAGCAGTGGTGGGAGCAAATGTGGAGCAGACTTAAGAGAGCTTTGTCTGTTTGCTTTGAAGGGAATCCCATGAACTACTTAGATTGAAAACTATGTGCTGACCCTTCAGGTTTGTTTGTGCAGCTGTCCTGACTCTGTCCAGATGGGGTTAATTTTTGCGGTGGCTGGAAGGGAGTAAGGCTGGGACATGGAGGTTATTCTGTACCCCTTATGCAATTGCAGGGAGTGAGGAGAACACCTTCTTTTCCATGGAGAAACGGTTCCTTCTGGTCGAGAACACGGTGGAAGGAGCCATCCAGTATTGTTTATTATTGGGAATGCTTGTCGTGTGAATAATTTCTTTCCATACACCTTTTGTTACTGTTGATTTTCTTATCTCATCGCTCTTCCCAGTAAATTGTACCTATCTGTACCTGTGATCTTCACCTTTTGTGCCTCCAGTTCTCAACTCCGTCCTGCCACAGTGGGGAGGGGTAGAGGAAGGGGGTTTGAGAGGGAACAGCCTGGGTTTTGGGAGAGTCTTTGTGGGGATACTGAATTGGGGAGTACCATTCCTAAACCAGGACAGCCTTAATTGGTGGCCAGTGTGTGGAACAAAGGGTGGAAATAACAACAGAGCCAGAGTGGGTTGAAAACTAATTTGATTTAAGCATCTGTGGTATTAGATATGGAGCGCTGGCCACAATGTTGGCTTGGCTTCTTTGTGTCGGTGTGGTGCCTAACCCTGTATCTATTCTCTTGTGTGCCCCTCACAGTGTTCTTTTTCAGTGCAGGGAGAGGGATCAGGATTGCTTTGTTGCTGTGCTGTGTGATATCTGCTTATGATTTGATAACATCACGGGCAACGAGGGTAGTTTTGGATGTGTGTTCAGTGTTGCTCTCCTACCCTTAGCTCAGGTGCTTACATGGGGAGTCCATTTAGTAATCATATCTAGTCTGTGGGGTAAAAGAAGGGAGGATGATTTTCCACAGCTTTTCATCCCCTTTTCCTCCTTCAGGGCTTTTAAAACAGCTTTTGAAAATTTTGAATTTTGTTTGGATGTTAAGGAAAGCATGTCCTTGTAGCAATGTCTGCTGTTCTCTCAGTGTGGTCTACAGTACCATGTTTAGAGTCAGCACAGAGATTTCTGGGAGGGTCATTCAGAGATCTGCCCTGAGGGGGAATAATCATGAGTGTCATGGAATGTGGGAGAAAATGGGCTGGTGTTTACAGAAATTCTCTGCTCCAGTGTTTTGGGAGTTCACCCCGGAACAACTACAGGACTCTGAGAAAGTGACAGTATTTGCAGGAAGAATGTTGTGGGTGACACGAGAGGGGCAACTCAAGCAAAGGCAAACCCCTCCATGGAATTGTTTTTGCTCAAGAACCTGGGTCCACTTGGTGGGAAATGCAGAGAGACAGGGAAACACAATGTATACCACGAGGGGATTTGACTGACTACAGAAATTATATCTGTGATTGTGTATATTTATATATCTGTATCTGTAGAGTTGGAAGGTGTAGGATCTGGGTGGGACACAAGTGGTGTAGAATAAGGGGTGGATAAATTAAGGCTGTCATGGTTCATGAATGGTATTCCCCAGTTCAGTACCCCCCACCGAGACTCTCTCAAATCACATTTTGCTCTCTCACTCCTCCTTTCCTTCCCCCTTCTGCTGTTTTGGAATGGGGTTCAGTTAGAGGCACAAAAGGTGAAGATGATAGGTGTAGATAAGAACAATTTACTAGAAAGAGTGGTAAGAAAATGAACAGCAACAGCAACAGTATTATTAACAAAAGGTATAGGAAAAGAAGTTATTTACATGGATCAACATTTCTGATAATAGATGGTACTGGATGGCTCCCTCCTCCACATTTTCTTGACCATAGGGAACTCTTTCTCCTTAGAAGGAGAAGAAAGGAGGAAAAAGTCTCTTTCCCTGACTCCTGCAATGGTGTGAGGTGCTGTAGAATAATTGCCATGTCCCAGCCATGTTCCCTCCTGGCTACTGCAAAAATTAACCCTGTGCTGGACAGAGCCAGGACAGCCGCACAAACTCAAGGTTTGTTTCAGGGCTAGAGAATACCATTATCATCAGGTTAGGAAGCTGAAGCAAATGCAACTGAAGGGAGAAAAAGAGTGATGCCAGATATCCATGGAACACTCTCTAGGATGGATCTGATTGCTGTCAGGATCAGAATTATCTGCAAAATTTCTTTTATTGCTGAGGAGAACCCTTCCCCCTAAGGGTCCCTCCAAAGAGCTACTGCAGAAATGAGCTTATTAATGCATTGGTGAGAAGGTGATTTATGTTGCAAGACAGTGGTTTTCATAACTACTAGAGCAGGCTCTATTGATCCTGCTTCTGTCTGGGGATTGTATATTAGGTGCTTGAGAAACATAGTGGTATTTTTATTGCCCAGTATCGTGTATATGACTTATAGAGTCATATGACTCTGTAATAATTTTGGACTCAGAGTT
Source organism: Falcunculus frontatus (assembly GCA_013398115.1). NCBI lineage: Eukaryota > Metazoa > Chordata > Aves > Passeriformes > Falcunculus > Falcunculus frontatus. Next base: position 176,644 of record VZRV01001166.1, read on the forward strand.
GTATGGACTGAAGTGAAACTAAGTGTCGTGCTGAGCGCAGTGTTCAGGTGCCTGGCGTGGCTGCCCTGAGTGGAGCAGCACAGTGCTGATGGAGTGGCAATCTGGGGGTGTTGGCATGGCTCTGCCAAGGCACAGGAGTTTCAGGCACATCTGCTGATGCCACTGTGCAGAGCCTTTCCCAGCCCTGGCCAGTGCAACTTGCACAGCTGTGTGGCTCACATTATCTCTGTGGGAGAAGCCGGTTTAAAAGAGGATGAAAGGCAGTGGAGGAAGTGAAAATGCAGAAGCGGAGAACTCATGGAATATATGAGCCTTTTCACAGGATGTGGGAGGACTGTTCTATTTAGTAGGTATCTGAGAAGTGCAATAAACTGGGCTTTTTGCATTCTGTTCTCATGGAATGGGCTTGATATTTAGTGCTGCAGACCTGGATTTCATCTTGTAGGTGGTAATCTGCCTGCACCAGATGAAGGCTCTTCAAACTAGCAAGTCTTGATGCTGAGCTGAAGCTTTGATTGTTGTTAGCCAAATGTTTTTATTGATAACGTAAAGGTGATGTCTGCTTGGGAAGGGAAAAACTGGAAAGATTTTGACCACCGACATCGCACTGTTAAGGACAAATCCAGGCTCTTGGCAGCCTAGACTTAATGCTGAAGCAGGAATAATCAGAGTTTTTTCATATTTGTTACAATAATTATGGCTGTAATAAGTGTTTGCCTACAATGAAGTCTTTCTATTAAAAAAATACATCAGCAAAATTTCTGCCCTTGGAAAGTTTATTTCTATGTTTGATCACAATAATTCTGTTTCAGATGGTTTATAGACCTAGAAGTCATCTATGTTAGTGAACTGAAGTTTGTATTCATATGTTTTTCCAAAGTAATATGCTTTCATGTAGCCAGAAATTAAGACACATAAAATAGTTGTGTTTCCTCTTCAGGCTGTGTCTAAATGCAAATTTGTCCAAAAGACAATTGAGCAGTGTGACTCTGATGCAACAAACACATTTGAAGTTGAAGATGGACCTAAAAAAACCCAAAACAACAAAAAGACCCCAGGCCCCCCAAAAATCCCAAAACGAAACTAAACAAAAACCACCCAAACAACAGCAACAAAAAAACTGAAGAAAAAATCACTTCTATCTGGATGGTGTCTCATTAGCTAGGCGATATAGTGGTGGAACTTTGTAATCTCATTTACTCTTGGTTGAGCTTTTCACTGCAGAGGCTTAAGTGTTGAAATATATTTTTATGCCACACCTTCTAATTTCTTACTGGTGACTGCTGACAGAAAGTATGTAAAATGGCTTTCAGGATGTTCCATTTCCAGTGACAGTATTACTTCTCATTACTTATGGTTTCATTATTCTCATAGATGAAAAGGTTAATAAATGTATATACTTCTGCAAGAAAGACAGGGTGATCTGATTATCTCTGTTAATATTTTCAGTTAATATTTGATCATGAGACAGTAAGCAGGAAACAGTGCTTGCTAATTACATTCTGCTCTTTAAAGGGATGAACATGTAAATGTTAAATGTTACTTGCCAGGCTTTAAAGACTATCTGAGGCCTCTATTTATGGGCGGAGTGTAAGTGCCTATGAGCAAGTGATGATGTCCTTGGTCTGCAAAATTCACTCTATTGCAATTTAACTGAAAATTAAAGCAGAGTCTGGCAAATCAGTAATTTAATTAGATAATAACTGCTGCCATGATAAATTTCTTTTCAGATTAAAGAAATTTTTCTATGTCTGTGAGGAGATAGAGCTGTGTCACAGCATCTGATTAACAGTCAGGGGAAGTGCAAATATCAGCACTAGAGGTCCCTTGATTTCCCTTGCTCCTCTCCCTTAGTGGCCATGACATTATTAAAGCCAGTGGATCCTGTGAAGTAAGTACATTGCACAGTCAAAGATGCAGCAAAAGCTTCGTCCTGAGCTTAAAAGAACAAACGTGAGCTTCAGCATTTTCTGGACTGTCTGAAGTGTCTGAGCTTCTTCAGGGGCCAGGTGTGCAGGGGCACCAGGCATCTGCTGCTTCCACTGGGGATATCCTTGCAGGGCAAGGACAATGCAGGGTGCAGCGGGCACTGGAGCTCTGGGTCCTGCCTCCCCACTGTCGTGCTTGGTTTAGTTCAGGAGCCCCCTACAACCTGCACTGACTGGCTCTGACCTTCTGCTGGTCCTGCATAGGGCATCTCTGTCTGCCTGGGCTAGAGAGAAGGTTTAATTCTGACTGGTGGCACGGTTACCCTAACTGCCTGTTGAGATACAGGGCAAGGAGGCTTAATGAAACCAAGTGATGGAAGTGTAACCTGTTACTTACATCTGGCACTATGTACTTGTCTTTTCAGTGTTTGATTTCACAGTCTTATTGTGCTAAAAAAAAAAAAGAGTTTTACTGTGTTTTCTTGTTGTTTATTGGAAAAGTGTGTCATCGGCTTGAGCAATGGATATTATTCCACTGCTTTTTTTGCCAGTCTCACCCCATTTAAGGACGTTTAAGCAGCTTACATTTGGTGATTACTAAAGACAAAGCAGTATTATCGCCGTAATATCCAAACACACAGAAAGTGTGGAGGAGTTGTTTGGTTTTGTCCATCTTCAGTTATTTTCCTCACAAGTAGAGTGAGCTGGTAATTTTTTTGCATCCACTGAAGAAATGACTTGTGAAAGAGCTTGTACAAATTTAAGTGAATGTTTGTAATCTGTATTACCAGTTTTCTCTTCTTTTACAAAGGGTATTATTCAAGATGTGAAAGTCATCTTTATACCTAATGGATATATAACACAGTGTCCTAATCTGAATCGCAGTAAGTAGCAATCTTTTTATTCTGTTTTAGATTTTTCATACAGATTGTTTCTTTGCTTTAAAAATAGTACTTTCAGGCTTGTTGTTTTTGCATGTGCTGACTTCCAGAAGGCCAAAATTCTGTATAAACAGATTGCATTTTATGTTCAGATAAATCTAGTATGATAGATTGTTGGTTATTTATGGGTTATTGTGTCTTTCCTTCTCTTCTTTTCTTTTTAATCTTTCTCTATTGAGCATGCCCAACCTGCAGTGATTTCTTGAGTCTGGTGCAAGGAATCATGGATTTGCAAGAACTCCTGGCAAAAATGACTGCAAAAGTAGGTACCTAAGCTTTTTTGTTAGTTGCCCATTTCCTTCCTTTCCTTCCCTAAGACAAAGATGAAAATATTTATTCTGTATGCCATTCCTTATACCATGAAAATTATTCTAAATTTTCAGAGTAGAGCCCTTTTTTTCCTTGCTGTCTGCAGTAGTCTTATGGATATAGCTCCACGGTTTTTCCTTATGTTTAATAATGTTTCTGTTGTCTGCTTTTTTATTTGTAAGGTAGTGACAAAATACCCAGAGTCTGATTTTCTGTAAGAAGCCTTAGCTTGATTTCCCTTTTCATGCTGAGGAATAAATGCAGAAACAAAAGAGTGAAATCCCTCAACAATTTCCTCACCATGTGATGCTGTCAGAGGGGGGATGTTTTCTTGTGGGAAGTCCTGTGAAGTCTTCAGGACTGATGTAGCCTCCTTCCTGGGAATTGAAATGAGGCCCCAAAATGAAAATGCCTGTGAACCTGCTGGCTGTGCTGACCTTGATATCACCTTTTATCAATGGATTTTATCAGTGTAAAAGTTAGTTCAGCTCCACGTGATGTGGTGTGTGCTTGGGGTTTTTTTTTTTCCCCCTTTCCCCCCCCCCCCCCCCCCCCGTTTTGGATCATGAATAGGATGAATGGGAATCTGTAGTGTTGGGGATTTTTTGTTTGTTTGAGATTTTGGAAATTTTCTTTAGGCTCTGTTCCTACAATACACAGGCAACCTCAGTGTTAGCTAAGGCCCTTCAGTGAGGCTGTGTTGAAGTTTTGGGATAGGAAACTTGTGTTTTAGAGGTGACCAAACCCCTGGTCTGTGTTAGAGGAGAATCTGAACACTTTTTGAGGTTAATGTTGGTGAACCGTCTGGTTTGTGGTAGAGGGCAGTTAATTGTCTCTTTTGAAACAGCACTTACATGTTAAGTACTGAGATTTAAGTGCGAATGCAACCAACCTGTAGATGCCCTTACTCTCAATGTAGTTACTGTGGGAATTTCCAAAACAGGATTTGCATAGCAGTGCTGCTTGTGTAAAAAACATTATACTTTTTACTGCACTGCCTTCAAATACTCTTTCCCTTCCCAGTAGGAAAGGGGAAACTGTTTCTTGGAGAGTGCATGCGGTATCCTGGCAATCCTCTTACTCAGCTGACATGCTTTGGACAGGCTGCATCTGATCACAAAATGGGAAGCTTTTAGTTCAGTCTTCTGCTTGTACTGTGAAAGGGAGGCAATTATTTTGAGCCCTGCTGGTGGTATGAGCAAGTTCCAATTATGCAGTGTACTGAGTAACTTGCTTTCTCTGATGTTAATTATATTTTTGCTTGCTAGTACTTTATGAGGGGAAGCAAATAACACGGTATTTGTACTGCAAAGACTCTATGCTTTCATAAAGTGGTGCTGGCATAATCCTTCATTGCAAATTCCTTTTTTGTTACAGCAGTCCACTGACTGTTTTGTTGCAGTTGTTTCCTGTTGTCCAGGAAAAATGCATGCCGCGGGAAAGGAAAGTAACTTGGTAGACAAATGCAAGTTAAAAATGGGGGGTCTGGAGGGAAGCATTAAGGTTTGTATCTGCCTTTTCAGTCCTGGCCACAATAGCCACAAGTGGTACTAATGTAGATACAGGTATATTTTGTGGGGATGATGCATGTCAAAGCTTTGCAGCTGCCCACAGAGATCCTGTGTGGCAGGGCAGGTGGTCAGAGAAGAGCTTGCTAATGTGCAGCAGCGAGGATCCCTAGCTCCTGATCCTGCACCAACAGATGCAGAGCATGAACAGGATGTTTTGGAGAAGTGGTTTGGTGTCTAGTTGCTTTCAGGCTCCGCTACATCCAGGATTTCAGCTTCTTTCTCAGTCTGTGTTTGGTTACAGCTGTATCACAGTGTTGAATAGATGGGCAAGTGTTTGCAATGAATGTGTATGTGCAGTTTATATAAATTAAAATTATGGAGACTCAGAGCTGGGCTTGCCTGGGAAGGAAATAACCAGCTCCTGCTTTCAGGCTCCGATACATTGAGTAGCTGTGCAAGTTATGCCGAATGAAGGCAGGAAAGGGAGGTTCCCTCCTGCTTGGGCTGTACCTCTCCTGAGCCTCATGGGCTCAGGATGGGACACGGGGCCTGTGTAAGTGCTCCAGCAGAGCGTTGTCTATGGCAGGTTGTCACAGAGTGCTGTGAAAGGACCATTTGCTCATGACTTGTAGCAAGCTAACCACCCTTGTGTCCTCTTCTCACCTGTGTTTTGTGAAGACATAGCTTTTAAAACTTATTTTATTATTGTCATCTTTTGAATTAATTTGGAATCTTTCAAGTAGGTATGTTCACTTGATTTAATCTTGTGTCCTTTTAAATAGAGACACACTGTATTGTCAGGGTGTTAGAATCTGGCTAAAATATTAATTTGCTGCAGGAGAAAAGGATTGTGTTACATTGCAGCATTCCCCACTGCTGTGCTAGAGTGCTGTTAGTTCCTCTTTAAAAATAATGGCTAAAATAATTCATGTGGCTTTAACAATATACTGAAGTCAGTCTGGGCATCTCCTGCACTTCTTTGAGCAGAATATAACTTATTTTGGTAAATTATGAGCCTCCACTAGGGTGTGCTTTATATTCAGATGTGTTTGTTATATGAAGACTTCCAGCACAAAAATTTCTGCTGAGTCTTTCCTTGCTGGAAGTCAGAAAGGTTCAAGCTTGACTTTGATTAAAATAAAGAAAAATCAAGCACTTGAGTTCATTTATGGGACTAGGCGATCTGGTTTGTTTACGTCATGGGTTTATACAGCTAGGAATACCTCTATGAATCACAAATTTTTCCATGTAAGTTTTGACGGTTTGGGATTTTTAAAAAATTTTTTTTGTTATTTATTTTGCCAGAAAACCCACTTTTTTTAACAGAGTCCTGTCATCTTTCAGTTACTTGGATGGGCAAGGAAGGAATGCACATATTTACTGCTAAATATTAAGCTTGTATTTCTGTTCTAAGAGCAAGGAGTGTTCAGAGCTAGCCACAAGCCCAGGGTTTACTCCAGGAGCGTGGTTTCTCCATGGTCATAGTGCAGGATGACCATGTACTAACTCCATCAAAATCTGAGGAATAGCGTTAGTTTATACCTGCTGATTTCCTGGTTCATTGTTTCAGAGGTTGTAGTCAAAATTGGTTTGGCTAAAAATAAGTATACTGGTTTTTGCTTTTTTAAATAATGCGTTAGAATTGCAGAAGTCTCATCAAGTTATTTTCATTTATAGTTAAATTATGCAGAAACAAGACTGAGTCAATTGGAAGACTGTCATTGTGAGAAGACTTGTCAAGTAAATGGATTGATCTACAGAGACAAAGACTCGTGGGTTGAAGATGATCACTGCAGGAACTGCACATGCAAAGTAAGAATTTCTGAAAGAGTTTCAAGGGTAGGATCTAATGAAAATGTGAAAATGGCCTTTGAATACGTAATGTTCACTCTGAGAATTATTATGTTTTTAGTATGCGTCTAGTGGCAGTATGGACAATAGAGAGGAAAATGGTAAAATAAATAAAATTTTGACATTGTTTATTTGTAAGCTTCATACATAAAATCAGCTTTCCCTTGACAGTGCTTTCTTATTTGTTCTAATTATAGCTATGAGGACTTTGTGGTTTGGGGGTGAAGGGGTGGCATTGTCTGTGTTTGGATGGAATTGTTTTTACTGCAGTAGCTTTTTCAAAAAGGAGGCATTATAGTATTCATAGACACTTAGTTGCATCTTGCATGGTAACAACTTGCAGATTTGTTTTCAGCATTTATCAGACTAAAAATACAGGGAACAGAAAGAGAATTAGTATGTAAAACCTGTACCTTTGAAATTATTTGATAAATATCTGAAGACAGCCTTTGTTTGCTCAAGAAAATAGAAGCCTGATTGTTAAAAATCGCAAAGATGATTGGAACAGCCTACAGAAAGTAGGGCTTATGTTCTTGACTTGTGTTTTTCAGTTAATGCATTTTGCTCTGGGAATGGGGGCTAAAACCAGTAAACACGTATCAAAATGGGGCAGTTCACCTTCAGCTGCATTTGACTCATTTTGTAGTTGAGTGGGATCAAATTTGTTACTGAAGGATGGGTTTGTAATCCAGAATGCTATTTTCATTTACTTAAATAGTTTTTAGTGTTTTGTATAAACTACTCACTAATAGCAGCAGCAGTAGTTGAATTTTGTCTTAAAACCCCTTGCTTAGAGTGGAGTTGTGGAATGCCGAAGGATGTCCTGTCCCCCTCTTGAATGTCCTCCTGATGCCCTCCCAGTGCATGTGGAAAGTCAGTGCTGCAAAGTGTGCAAGGGTGAGTACATCACACAGACCTCTCAATTTTGCCTTCTATTTCAGCAGAGTTAAACCTGTCCTGGCAGCAGGCACATTTTGTAATGATTTTCAGAGGTCCTGGTAATTCAGGTAACATGAGTCATAGTGGCAAACATGTTTTAAGAAGAAAATAAGTAATTGCTGAGAAAGGAACAAGCATTGCAAATTTCTGAGGTACTATTTTTACCTATTGTTACTGTAAAATTATTCATCCTGTTGGGGGCTGGGAAGACTGACTTGGTTCTAGTTCCTATCTCCTGTTGGTTTTGAGGAGCATCAAACCTATGGTCTGAACTTTCTTTTGTGATGACTAACTAACCGAGCTGTTATCTTTTTGCCTATCTTTCATTTCAAGTTAAAAGGCTGTTCTTCAAAATAAACATGACAGAATATCAGACCCTGGCTTAGTATCACTGTGTGGAGCTGTAGTTTGCTGTAATTAATTTCAAAATAAATTAATGAGAAGAAAGAAAAGCTAAGTAAAGTTTGTGATCCGTGTTATTCTCAAGCTTTAAGTTCCTTTTTCTGGAAATGAAGGCTTTCAAGTAATGCTCATGGAAGGAATATTCAATATTTGTTACTTTAATAGTAGTACAAGGAGCAAAGACAACTTATGTATGAAAATTTTAGCTGTTTACTAATGCCAGTCGTACCTTAAGAAGCACAAATTCTCTTTCCCCTGATCTCTTCTGGAAGATGAGTAAACTTCATGCATGAGCTTTTCAATAATTTATTAAGACAGGGATATTGAATTATTTTAGGATTTATTAGGGAAATAATAACACTTTCTTAGCATTCTGTCACCTTTCTTCAGTCATTGAATTCATTAGTTCTGTGCGCAGATATCCTTTAGCTGTGATCTTGCACTTGCTCTTGTTTCTTCTGTAATCTCATTTTTCTCGGCTGTATGTCAGCATGAATATTCTGCATACTAAAAGATGTTTATGAACAGAGTACTTGGATGGTAAAATGGCCATGCGGGCCTGTATTTTTTTTGTCTCAAAATATTTCTATTTGTAACATTGGAAGTCTAGGAAGTTCTTTCATGAAACTAGATGCACGCGCAAGAGTCAAAATCTGACGTGAAGGAATTGTAAGGCACAAAATTGTAGATTCAGTGTATACCCTCATGAGTAATCTGTTCCTGTTGTTTGTAATGGGAAGATGAACAATCAAACTTGCCTTTTGTCAGTGATTGGCACAAACTTGACTCGTTATTCTGACAAGAACTCAGCATGTCAGTCAATGGGAAGAGACATATGAAAGTTGATTGAAATTGATTGTAAATGCCAGCTCCTTGACAAAATGATGTGCTAGGACCACAGTTAGTCACCTCTAGGTAGACAGTGGTAATTGCAGAGGTTTTCCAAAGAGCTGCACTGCAGGTGTTATTTTCTCTGTGCTTTTTCTATTTAGCTCTGATAGAACCATCAGTTGTAATTTGCTGTCTCTAGGGATTATTGAATGGCTGAGTTATTGAACACTTTCCCATCTTAGCTAAGGGTTAATGAACAAAGTAGCTCTAATGTCTGATATGTTAAGGGGTTTAGGCAGTTCAGTTTTGATCCCTGCCACCTTGTTGTTAGCATTTCAAATGATACTTGGCAGAAGACTGTAATTTTGTTTTAAATATAATTTTTCTAAATCGTACATTAACTGGCTTTCCAGTGTGTCCATTCTTTTGTTAAAAGCAGTCGTGTCAGGAGAACAGACAGAAAAGAAAAAGGAAATGTCTCTGGTTCATATTCTCCTAAAAATAGTTACTGGGATTCCTAATTTAAATGAAGCTTCCTCATCTCAAGTTTTCTTCAGAAGTGAGATCACAACAAGTCGGGCATAAAAACTAGGGCAGCTTTTGAAAAACAAAGAAAACTAGGATACCAAAAGGAAGAAGCCTGTTTTTAAATGCTTTAGTGATGGTGAAAACTGAGTTATCCTGCAAATCATAAATCATTCTTCTTTTTTTTTGGAAGAAATGAGCATTTTCACAGAGTCATTAGAAGCAAATTTATGTCTGAAGGTTCATGAAGATTGATCTAGCAGTCTCTTCTGCTTAAAATTTGGGAATCAATCTGGCTATGACAGTTGCTGCTGTGGAGCTATTGGCATCACCTGTGAGGGGGACACACTTGCACCTGTGAGTGCTTCCCTTACCTGGGCACTCAGGAGGGAAATGGAGGTAAAACAGTCCTAGATAGCTTGTGTGTTTTGAGAACAGACTACTCTGAACACTTGCACTGTGCATGTCGCTTGACTCTGCAAATTTGGCAAGCTCTGTTCAATTGCAACATAGGATTCACACCTTTTAGCTTGCCTTTCAGGGTGACAGGTCAGACTTTTACTGGCCAAGTACAGAAAGAGCTGAAATGTCATAGCAGGAAGTTGTTTTATCAGTGTTTAGTGTTGATCTGGTTGGTAATGTAGGGTGCTTTTATAGTGGATACTTGATTTGTGTCTGATCGTAACAGTCCAGCTGTTCTCTTTCATTGATGGATTTACTGTCCCTCTCTGGAACTGGAATTTAGACGTGTAGTTGCATGGGGACTGTGATAATTCTGGTCATAATTGACCAAGCTGTTTGCTACTGTGGCCCTGCTGCAGGTTGCCTTCTTCATGGTGGCAGTAGTCCTGAGCTAGTCCACTTTGCCTTGAAGAGAGTGAGGAATGATCATGTGTTATAGTCTGTTGGTTCATTTTTGGAGCCACTTATCTTTGGCAGAAGGGTCAAAAATTCAAACAAGAATTTTTTAGTAGGAGCTCTCAGTTTCCTTGGAAATCTGCGTATTTCATGTGTGCTTGAAGAATAGTTTTCTAAAATAGATTTTTGCAGTTTGTTGATTCAGTAGAGTCATTCGCTGCATCTAATCTATTCGTGCAGTCCTCCAGCAAGTTGAAGAGTTCACCTTTGTGCCCACAAAAAATGGGAAAGCTTAATTGAAATCTGTGCTTATATTATTCTCGTGATGAACTGTATGCTAATAAATGTCTCCAGTTCTTGAAGTGAGTCGTGAGAACCTCTAGTAACACAAATACTGTAGCTACTCTACAGGATGTCAGTAGTGAAAATATTTTGTATTTAATGATAGGGAGTTTAGTCCAGGACATATTGTTTATGCTCCTATTCCCGCTCTTAGTTCGGGTAAAGATGCTACTTCTCTTAAAATGAATTTGTTTGTTACTTTGTTTGTAATTATATATGATACTGACTTCTGATGAAAGCAAAATGCATCATATTTTCAATATATTTGTATTTTATCAGTGGATGTGAATACTGGTTTTACTTTTGTGTTATACCTTGCGTTTATTTGCTGCTTAAATACTGGTGTAATTCATTTTTATTTTCCCTCCTTCTTCTCTCAAATTGCAGCCAAGTGTATCTATGGAGGCAAAGTGCTAGCAGAAGGTCAACGAGTATTAACCAAGAGCTGCAGGGAATGTCGAGTAAGTTTCAGTTGCATAAACTTTTCCTGATTTTAAATGTATCTGTGATGTTCAGAAGTGACAGTGAAAAGTTAGTGCATTTCTTGAGGCTTCCTTCATGCAAATGTGACATCTGTTGTCTTGAAAAGGTGACCTTGAAGTCAGTGAAAGCCACAAATACAAAAACAAGACAGGAATATGACCCTTGCAGGATAAGAAAAATATGGGCAAAATGGTTTGGAATGATGTTTTCTCTTATCTCTGCTTTCATGAGCTTTAGAAAAAAAGTAACAGCATCCTGAGCAAATTACTTATTTCAGCCAAATTGCTAAAATTTGAAGCAACCTTGTTACATTGTTTGAGTCACTCTTTATTTCCCCTAGTATTATTTAAACTATATATAGCTCTTCTTAATAATTGAGGTAAATTACCAAGTTTTGGAGTGGACTGAGGTCTTTCTTGGCAAATTCATAACATTTGGACTATGACAGTCAGTATTTAAGAACACAGGTGAACGGAGGCTGTGTTAGATCTGTTCAGGGAGTGCTGGTGAATGTGCACATTGGAAAAGATTACAGTGATCTGGTTATTGTTGTGCTTGGAGCTGACTGTACAGAGTAGCAATTTTATGTTCACTAATGGAAATGGACAATAACTGGTTGCAGATGTTACGAAAACAGCTTGTTATGCAGAATTACTTTGCTATTGTTACCGTAGAGCTGGATGGGGTGCTCAGCACTGCATATACAAATATGTGGGCAAGGTTGTTGCCTTGGAAGGCAGACTAAGATGCCTATTATTTATAATATGACATAGAATGTTTATTTGAGAGGGGAAGTGCCTGTATAAAATGAGAATAGGAGTATTTTCACGTTAAGGTGAAACCAGAAAGAGTGATCCGAATTACGTCTGTGGAACTTCTCTGTGCTATAAATAAGAACGTTATATTCGTCATTAGAAGTATGATAATACATTCATGAAGATTAAAAGCAAATACCAACCATCAAATATCTGTCATTAGGAATGAGTAAAATAATGAAAACAGCTTTTGTATTTTGCTTGTTGTAAAAGGAAAATGATATGGCAATGTTAATTACAGTAAGATTGCAGTTGGTATTTGCATCTTAATGGACAGTATTGATAAATATTCAAAATGGCATCTGTGAATGTAACACCACAAAAAATTGTTTGATGCGCGCCTTCAGAAAAACCCCAACAAACGGAAGTTCTTTCCACAGCTGTGCTTCAAGAAGATATTAAACCTCACTGGCCTGGGGAGAGTTTTTGAGAGGGTGCTTGCACCTCTTTCTGTGGGGTGTTGTGTCTACGCCCAGGAGGTTCATTCAATACATCTTCAGCATGACCTCCTAAATCTGACCTACTTGTCTACTGCCTCAGTTAGGAATGCTCACTAGATGGGGGATGAATGGTGATGAGTCAAACCGTGGCTCTGTGATGGTTTTCTGTCCTATGTGGACAAGGTGTTGTATGAATAAAGGAAGGACTTCGTCATAGGGGAGGACAAAATTTGACATGGTTTAATTTTCAGACTTGAAAAAGTGACATCAAGTTTCAAAAGCTGCTGATCCATGAAGGAATACAGTGGAGGGTACACATCTACTGTCAATGCAATAGTGTTGACAAAGATGACTTAAAAATCTTTGTGTCTGCAAAGGAGGATATATCTGTAAGTGGGGTAATGTCAAAAAGATTAGGTTGAAATTTCACATTTCAATTTTTATTTGAAGATAGATTCCTTATTCTTTGCATAGGTACTGATCCAAGCTTAAGAGGCTTTTAAATGTTATAGTTTTTCCATATAACAAAAATAATACTACTTCTGATGGATCCACCTAGATTAAAGATTTTCTCTATCAGGCTGAGAGACCTTTTTTTAATTTTTGAAAACTAATCCAGACTAAAAATATTTATGATGCATGTCCTCTTAACCATAAGCACAGATGTTACTCATGAACAACCATTCCCAGCTGGCATCCTGCCCACAAACACTCTCTAGATGAATCTACAATGACAAAATGAGTGCACAGGTATTTCTAACAATCACAGAACAGTCCAGATTGGAAGGGACCTCTGGAGGTCATCTCGTCCAGTTCTCCTGCTTGAGCTGGGTTACCTGGAGCCAGTTGCCCAGGAGCATGTCCACATGGCTTTTGAATCTCCAAGGATGGAGACCCCACAGCTTCCCTGGGCAGCCTCACACTGGAGGAGTGTTTCCTGATGTTCCCATGGACCCTGCTGTGTTTCAGTTTGTGCCCGGGGGCCCTGGTCCTCACTGGGCACTGCTGAGAAGAGCCTGGCTCCATCCTCTTTGCACCTTCCCTTTGGGTATTTATGTGTCTGTAGCATCCCCTCTGAGCCTTCTCCCCTTCAGGCTTCAGTCCCAGCTCTCTCAGCCTTTCCTCCTGTGAGATGCTCCAGTTTATTATTTATCCTTATGGTCCATGGCTGATCTCTCCACAGCTGTTCCATCTCTCTCTTGTGGTGGGAAGGTCAGAAAATGCAAGTGTGTATGAGCTTTTGATAACTGCACCTTTCTGCATTCAACAAGTATTTGACTTTTTGTTTGTTGGTTTGTTTAGGGGGTTTTTTTTGGCTTTCACCATTACGGTGATCTGGGCCATTGAAAGTTAATGGAAAGATTTTTCTAACTTTTATTGGAGTGGGAATTTGGAGTTGATCAGCTGCCTGTGAATGACAGGATGCCTGTTCATAAACAGACAACATGCTTGACAGCAAAGGGTACAAAAATAAATGCCTCTTGGTTAATGCTGGAAGCAGGCAGGTGCACTGTGCTGTACCAGATGGACAGGACCCACAACTTTCAGGAAGGTTGACTTCTTAGAGTGACAATTAAGGCTGCTGGTTGAAACTTTGTCCTGAGAGGCTGATCAATAACAGCTTGTTTTGGCTTAGGAATGATATTTCCACATGTGGTGCTCTCACTGAAACCACGTCTCTCTTACTTCCCCTGGGTGGGATGGAGAGGAGAATTGGAGGCACAAAAGGTAAAGATCACAGGTTGAGATAAGAACAATTTACTGGAATCAGCAAGGAGATGATAAGAAAATAAACAGTAACAGCAACAATACTAATGACAAAGGGTGCAAGGAAGAGGTGATCGATTCACAGGGAACAACAATATCCGACTGCTCCTTCTCCTACCCCACCCCCTACCTCAGAGTGAGATGCTGTAGAAAAACCTCCTGTCCTGGCCATGTTCCTCCTGGCTACTGCAGAGATCAACCCTGGCCTGGATGGAACCAGGGCACAGCTAAATTCAGACAGGAAAAAAGCCCCACCGAAATAGCCTTATCTGAAATCTTGCTATTAATTTTCAAAGCCAATCAGGTGAGATGAGCTATTTGTTGTTCAGATTTTCACTGCATGTCACTGATTAGGCTTACATCCAATCCTTTTTTTATGTACTTACCTTTGTAATTACAAGAAATTTAATTATCTTGTTGTAAGTTTTTGACTCCAGATATCATTCTTCTGGATTATATGTCACAACTGAAGCTTGGTATATTTATTCCAGAAAAAAAATGTCTTTTTGACATCTATTTCTGTTCACATTCTATGACTGCTATATATGTGAATTGAATATAAAAAGGAGTAATTTTTCTAAGGCTGCCTGAAGCAATAGTTCTGAAGTGTGAACTCTTCTTATCTCAGTGGATAAAATCTGAAATCTGATGATGATAATTCTTATAATTGGATCTGTACTAGTTTACAACAAATTGATTTTAATGCAAAGAATACTCGACATGGAAATGTTTTAATTGTTTTAAAACTTAATTGCAAATAAGTTTAATTTGTTTTCCCAAGATGCAAATTCTGCAGAAAATAGAAATTTAGGGAAAAATCTTACTGTCATTAAATTAATGGAATTCTCAATTTGTGTTCTTTTATCTCCTTGTGAGTCACTAAAGAAGCTGTGAGGTTGGATGAAATTTGTCTTTAGCTTTTTGACTCATCCTGACACTCATTTGACTTTCATACCATTTCTTGCCATATTTTTTTGGCCAGATTTATTGTCAATCAACACTTTTTGTCTGTATGCTGACATCCTTTACTCTTTCTGCTGTAATTGTCCTGTCTGAGCTTAAATAGGCAATGAGTTACAGGCAGAGCTTTTCTAGCTGGTTGTTTGATAACGTGATAGTAAGTGATGGCTCAGTGTCTGGTTCTTTTATCACCTTTGATACTGCAGTTGCACAGGCAACTGTGGGGGATTCCTCCCTTTCCCTTGTGGAAGTGAGATCAGGAGGAGACCTAACGCCTCCATTAACTTCACTGTTCTTGTGGGCACTTGCTCTGATGATGTGTGCTCTCCGTGCTGCTGAAGGGAGCTGCTTTTTCTTACAAAAAATAAGAAAAGCAGATGCCTGTGGGGTTTTTTTAGCATTATTTTTCATGACAGCAGCTGATGCAACTTGCCAGTAAAGGCAATTGGCCCTGCTTAGCCTTAAGATGGTAATGTCAAGGGCAGTGACAGGCAGTGATTGCAGAATGGTCGGATTTGCATTCCCTGGGTCGGCTGCACTTCTCAGCTCTAAGTCCTGCAAGCTGCTGGGCGCCCCAGGCACATCATTTGTGCCTTGTAGACTCAGCAGGCATTCCCTAAGTCTGTAGGGCAGCTTGATGCTGTGGGAGCTCCTTCTGGAGCCTGGAGGGAATTGGTGTGGTGAGGTGAAGTGGCAAGGCTGATTAGCAGCAAAGGTTTTACCTGTGCTGGTTCTGGCAGCTGAGCCAGTGCTTTGGCATGGTGTGGCACAGTGTTGTGTAGATATGAAAGCAAGCTTCTGCACTGGGGTATTTCATCATAGAGGGTGGACTCACAGGTAATTTCAATATCCTCTGTTCAAAGTCACATATCTGGTCCCTCAGATTATGATAATGATGGCTTTAATAAAGTTTTGTCTGGTTTTTTGGTATTGGTTTTCCTCTGCTTTCCTCTAGACCTAGATGTATTTGGATTGTATTTTTAAACTTGTCTCTGCAATCAAGATAGCTGGAAAATTAAATTTCTTTGTTTAAGGAAAGCAGAAATTCTTATTCCACCTTTTCGTTCCACCGTCTGAGATGTCATGAAAAATATTTTGGGAGGACTGGGGACTAGACTGATGTTAAAAAGGTGTTTTGGCAGCATAGCAGGCTGACTGCTTTCTTAGTGGAGTTTCACAGCTTGGAAAATGAGATTACTCAGGTGTGGACAGTCCTGTGGGGTAGTAGTTACTGTAGTTCCTACTGAGCAAAAATCCTAGTTAATTTCTGCTCCACTTGCCAGTTCTCAGTGATGGCATAGCTGCAGAAGGGGTGCTGAACAAGTAAATTATGGAATGAAAAAGGCTGGAGGGGGGGATAAGGTAAAAGAGGAGGCTATTTTGGGACAGGATTTTAAGAAGCAACGAATTAAAGAGCTGGAGAGCTGTTTGGTCTGGAGATAGAGTGAGGCTGATCTGCTGGATGGGAAGAAGATGGAGTGAAATTTGGTGCAAAAATCTCCCCATCAAGGCTCTATGTCTATGGTTATAGAAAATTTCTACCAGCATCTAGACCTCCTATCACAGTCTTATTCTAAATCTAGAATTCAAAATCATAGAAATGTCTTTAGCTTGATTTTACACAGCAGTTTCTATAAGGATATTTTAAGATGAACTTTCTTCTTTGAAGGACCTTATTTTGGAAATAAGGTGATCAGTAATTCTAAAGAACAGGCTCTTGTATTTGGATGTCGTGGGTTGACCTACATTGGACATGACAGAGCAACACAACACTTGAAAATACTGGTCTTGCTGTGTATAGTGGAGTTGAATAACTTTTCAGTGAAGTACGTAGGCTGTGAAATAAGAGGAATAAAGCTCTGACTTGCAGAAAGCAGGAAGTCTGTCTTTAACCTGGAGTGAAATTCTTTAATTCCTTCAAATGCTTGGAAAGAAGACGACTATACTTTAAGACTACATATTTGGTAGAACTAGAATAGAATTTTGAGCAGAAATGCCTTGTCTTTAAATCATTTTATTTTGATGCTGGGCAGAGAAATACACACTAGATTACTCTAGATTTGGCGTTACGGTGGAACAAATGAATTTAACTTACTTCTTGCTAGTTTACCAGCGTTGTTACTGGAGATTACTGGTGCTGTAGATGGAAAAGTATGTGATCCTTGCCACTGCATGTGTTTTCACCAAAGTAATTTTTAAAAAATGTTGTTTATTTTCAGAATGGAGTTTTGGTAAAAGTAACAGAGACTTGTCCGCCGCTGAACTGCTCAGAAAAAGATCACGTTCTTCCAGAGAACCAGTGTTGCAGTGTTTGTAGAGGTAAGCCAGCTTGGGAGGAATATGAGTTGTTGGTTCAGGAGGGGGATACACTGAAAGTCACAATTCCTTTGTAATGAGATATTAAGTACCTCTATAAGCCTGATTCTAAAACCAGTCTGTGATACTCCTTTGGTTAGAAGACTTACCAGATATAAAGCTGTAATTGCTCTGAATTAGAGAGGAGGAGGGAGAAAAGGAAGAGCTGGGGGAGAAAGGGACCAATATCTCCTAAAAATTCATATTAAAAGGATGTTATATTTGAAAAAGAATTATATTTTGTTGCTTAAACTTGCAACTGCAGGGTTTTGAAAATGTGTTTTTAAGGTCTCTATTTTAAAATTGCAAAAATAACATTAAGATTCTAGTTTGATGGATATTAGGAGGTTAATTTAGATCTGAGCACTCTGAGGACTAATTTATGAATTAAGCTGGAGCATAAAATAATAACAATCCAAAACAAAAATTAAAAAATTAACTCTGGGGCTCAGAACTCCATTTTTCCTCTTTCCAATGGGATATTGAGATGCAGGTTCCTCTTGCTTGTTTTGTTTCAGTGCCGTGAGTCCTGGTTGTAGGCTGGACCAGACTGAACAGGCCATAACTAAAATCTTAGTTCAGGAAATCCCCTTAAAGGAGGAATGTGCAGCTATCACAAGGTTAAGAAATTTGAACAAGCTTTCTTTTTAAAACATGTTCTGATCAGTGAATTGCTGGGTGAATAATCATTCCCTATGTATTGTACCTCTGTTCCTCATCTCTCCCTTGGTGCTGAGTCTCTAATGAGCTTAAGGGGCTCCTGGTCTCTCAGGACTCACATGTTGGCCTTTAGTGATGCACCTCAGAATTTCAAGCAAGAGGTGTGCCAGATGAGCATTAGACATTTGCAGGCTTAGATGGTTATTGAGGTCTGCTGGAATATTTGTCTTGCCTGTGTATAAATTCCTCCAGTGCCATTGCAGATGGCGATGAAGGGGCTCTGGATGTCTCCTTCTGGCTGTAAATATTAATTAGTAAATATGCATGGTTAAATATTTACTTAGGCCTTGAACTTAAAAACATGTGCATGTGGTTGCAGGGACCAGCACGTTTGAGACTGCCTGTTGTGTCATGGTCTAAGAATATACGCATTAGTTTTTTTTAGTAGTTTCTAGAAACATCTGCAACTATTTAAGCAAGCAGTAAATGTTGCTTCTCTGTCCCTCAGAGGGCTCGATGTCTTAATGATACTTCTTAACAGATGGCCCAGTTTGATGTAGTTCAGTACTGAAAAAAATATATTCAGTACTTAAAAGGATTAGAAATATGAAAGCTTCAGAGTTGATGGAAGATAAGTTCCGTAATTATTCACTTCCATATTATTGTTAGTGATAGGTACTCTTTTTAGATACTCATCCTCAAACTGGCTCCATTATTTATAATATAAGATGAATATTTATATGATGGTCTCTAGAAGCAAGGGAAGGAATTGTATTTTCTCTTCCTGGGAATTCTGGTACATGATGCTTTCAATTTGATACATTAAACTTCCACTTCAGTTCTGCTTTAGATGACTGCTAAAAGAGTACTGCCTCCTTTCGTGTTTCATCGTTGCTTTTTAAAATTCTTTTGAAAATGATGCCTAAACACGATTAATTTTGTCAATTTTACAAAGGCATAAATTCAATTTAGCACTCCTGAACTGCTTTTTATATCTTGAAGTAGAATATGTGCTGCTTGACACTTTTGCTTCAGTTGCATGCAACCCAAAATGGTAGTATATAATTTTATCATGCGCTGTTGTTAAAAATGGATATTTATTAAGAATTCCATATTTGGTATGGGTTTTATCAAGCAAACAGGTGCTCTCTGATGTGGCAAGCAGGCCACAGTTTCTGGTCCTGTCCTGTGCCAACGTATCCTTTACTGGTAAAGGATGGATTGCTTCTCTTGTTAGCAAAAATGACTTCTTTCAGAGACTACATTCAGCTTTTTTTTGTCCAAACCAAAGTAGTAAGGAAGACATAGTGTAATAATTGCTGTCCTGAATAAGCAATATTATTTGTTGGAAGGCCACATGGATCATTTGCACATCATAAGCAAATTTCACATTATATGTATTATGATGCAGATAATTTGTTGCATTAGCCCTTAGCCAAGCCTTAAGTTACTCAGCAGAATATTTAGCAAGCATTTACTAGCAGTGTTAAATGAGAACATTATTTCTGTGTTATCAGTGCATGTTAGTGACTGGTAGGTTCTGGGCTTTGTATCGGTTGTGTTGCCTTAATTATTTGTAATTGTGGAAACAGAAGACTTCTCAGTTTCATGTTCTATAGAATTATAGAATATATTTGCTGAATTGGGCAAGGGTGACAGGTTTGCAGCTTGTGCTTTTCTAGCTGCAGCAAAGGAATTTCCATTTAATGAAAGGATAAATATGAGGGGATCAACAGAAGGAAAAAAAACCACAGACAAATACAAAATCTTCATGATGCTGTGGTATGAGACTGTACCCTCCTCAGTGATCTCTGTAGTACTTACCACAATAATAGATAAGTGCCATAGGTTATGCAGGGTAAAACATAAATCTGTGGTGTTTACAGAGATGGAAATTGTGAGTCAGCAAAGAACAGAGTTGAATACTGTTATGTACAGAGCTGGTGGGCTTCCTAGATAGTCATTATTGTTTGTAAAAGGTAGGAAAAATAAAGACAGCAAATAATGCCTGCTCTTCTTCAGGTTTGCCACATGAGTTTATAGTATAGAAAAAGGTAATAGTATATTGCTAAGAGGCAATTTCTAGATTTCAGGGAAATGATTGTGTGAGGTGTACAGCAAGGTGAGAGTAATATGGAAGAGCTCTGCTTTAAAATGACAGCTTATTTTTGTGATTTGATGTACTGAATGCGTAAATGGGCTTCACCACACCTGTGTATGGGATCTATCCTTGACTGTTATGTAGAGTATACTCAGCTTTTCCTTTCATCTCTGTGCTTTAATATAAATGTCTGCTTAAACTATGTGTCCACTTTATACTTTCCGCCAGGACAATGTGGTGTTATTAAACTGTCTTTTAGGCTTACAGAGAATTTAGTTAATTTTCAAGTTTCACAAAGAATCATTGTGTCACAAAATATATTTTTTACTACTTCTGAGAATCACTCACTTTTCTTACAGCATGCCTGCTACATTTTTTATAGCCCAGGGACAAATCTAATACAAAAAATAGTGTCATAAAAGTGTTTTATTGTTCCCTTTAGCTGTTTTTCTCTTTGCCGAAGACTGTATAATTTTGAAAGAGTGGATTTTTTTTCTTTTGCATGAGTGATTCAAATAAAATTTCATGAAAGAATCTTTATGTTGTTATGCTCACAATTTTAAATACGTAAAAATAGCCTTAACAGCCTTAGCAACTTCAGATGTGCTCTTCTTAAAAGAAAGAGTGTGATGAAATAATGAAGTAGTGAAAGCGGTTTTGTTTCTAGAGAAAATGATTATTTGCTGTCCTGCACTATGGTGGCACTGATGGATTTAGACTGACTGCTGACACTCTTTAGGAGGAAAGGGAGAATCTTATTGATGAGGTGAAGTGTACATTTTACAGCAGGGAGCAGTGTTTGAATCTAAAAATGGGGCTTCTGCCACCCTTCTTTGTGCTGCTTTGTTTTGTTTTGGGGAGGTTTTTAGTCTTTCAGTTAGAGGACGAGGAGGCTCTTCAGTTGTGCACGTTTCTCATCTCTTCCCACCTGGCTGTGAAACTGAGATTTGACTCTCCAGAAATTGAATTTTTCCCATTTATTGCTGTGAGGTAGGAGTTATTTCAAGGTTTTAGATTTATTAAGATTTAATGGCAGTTGATAAATATGAATTAGTTTATTTCTAAACATAGTTGTAGCATTACTTAGGATTTAGAAGAGCTTTCTGCCTGAAAAAAGAAGAAATCTTTTTAAGCTTGTTAGTCTGTGTAGTTGCCATTATTGTATTGCACACAGATAAGCACTGTGTAATAAGCTCTGCACTCATAGAGCAGCTTGAAAGAATGTATAAAGTTGGTGTTTTATGTCACACCGCTGAGTTCTGGGACCACAGTCTCTGGAGGTGTAAAAGCTGCTGTTCAAAGTGCTGCTTTGCACATGACTCATTAAAAACTAGTTCAGATCATGGAAAGGCATAATTGGTAATGCAAATTTTAAGGCTCTTCTATGACTTCTGCCTCAGATTTACCTCACATATTTATACTGGAACTGTGGGGTTAAATCCTAACAGTGGAAAAGATTTTGAGGTTGAAACTACCTTGGACTTTCGAACATTGCTGGTGCTTTTTAACAGAAGCATTATGAGAATTTTTGGCTTTTTTTAAGAAGTCCCTAAATGTGAAACAGTGAAATGAAGGATATCTTCTTGAACAGCAAGAGAACAGGGGTTTTACAGTTTTTGATGTGAAGAGCTAAGGCAATAGCTTAGAGGTAAGAACTATGGAAAATAGTACAGAAGTTAGAAGGAAACCCTCAGAAACAAGGAGAGGCGCATTAGTGTTGGCCGTAAAAAAAGCAGGAAGAGGTACAGATCTAAAATGCATTGATTGCAGTAGTCTTGAATGAGTTCTTGCATTTTACAATCAATAATTAGGCCAAATTACCAGATGTGTTAGGTATGTAAAAAACTGGATGACAGCACAAAACAGCTTAGCATGCTGCTCTGCAAAAGCAGGTTCTGGGAACCACAGCTTGGAAGATGTTGCTTGGAAAAATAAAAGCAGTGTTCAGGTGTCCAAAACGGAATAAATTTTTAATTTGAGATATCTGACTTGGGGCCACTAAGGCCTAGCCAGTTGTGCAGTTCCTGATGCTGCAGAAGTGATAGTTTCATGTCTGCTAGCATGTGTCTAGTTATTTTCCTAATTGTCCTAGTACATTTATTAATGGTCATTCTATAGTTAGAATGGAGGAGTAGAAAGAAACCTATATTTCTTAAGAAAAAGATGGAGCAAACATTTCAGCAGCCTTGATAAAGGAAGAGAGTAGTGTTATCAGAAATGTTTGGGGAACGAACAGAGGTCATCAGGCCCATCAAAAATCTAAACGTACTCTTCAATATTTAATTCCCCTGGTAGTATCTAATTGTGTTTTGAATGACTTTGAAGGGCTGTTTTGCACATTTATGATTGTGTGTGTATGCACAGGGAAAATGGTTTCTGGCATCTGTTCTGAATGCATTCATCTGTAATTTTAATTCATACTTGCCTTGTCATCTGTGCTGGCCTGAAATTAGTTAAGATTATCAGAACTGTTTAAGATTTTCTGTGGTTTTGTTAAATCCTCTCCAATTGCCTGCTTGCTGAGATGTGATGATTCCATTTTAAGCCATTTCTTATATATAGAGAGAAGCTGACTGTCTCAGATAAGACTGCTGAATATTCTGAATGAATTGTTATTTTGGCTGGGCAGTGGGGATGCATGCCCTTTGCTATCTCCCACCCATCTGAAATTTAGAGATCCCACTGCAATATTAGCAGGTGGTTTTGGCATCTCTGTAGGTATCTTTAAGGAATCCTATGATCCATTTCACACCAAAGAATTAATAAAAATCAGATATTTGGCTCCAAAACTCCAGCTGGGGAGAATGGAGACCCATGTCTAAGAAACCCAAGAACCACACTTCCTTGATAGGCATCTTTTGGCTCTTTTGAAGTGCTGATTTTGCATTTTTGCTGCAAAAAAATAAAAGTACTTGGAGAAACTTCTGATCCAAGCGATGGTGTGCTTTTTCTGACAGAGGCACAGTGAACCCTTGCTCTTCTGTTCTATAAAGTACTTTTTTTCGTGCTGGTTAACCTTAAATTACAGTTGTTTTGTAAAAGCTTGGTAACATAAAATGTTGTAGCACCATGCGTGCTCTTAACAGGATTGGCTTCCACTATCCACTTACAGAGGTATTGAACAAGTTTGCTGAAATGCTATGGGAAAGTAAAGTGGAGTCACTTCTAGACAGCAATTTTAACAGATAGGAAAGAGTGTTTCACAGGTCTTTTATAATAATAAATGCCAGGGCAATCTAGAGATGTAGTAGATGTTCTGTGATTGTGTATTCCTAATGACAGGAGGAAAATGGAATGTCCTTTAGAGCCTTTATTTTCTCAAGTTACGGAACTGGAGTGTTACTTTTAAAATTTAATTTTTAAAATTAAATATTAAAATTAAATATTAAAATATTAAAACTATTATTTAAGTTTAAAATATATATTAAAATAATTATTTAAAAATTTTAATATAATAGCCTTCAAGCTTGGAAACCTGATTCTGGGTGGAGACTGTTCATATTTGAGTTGATAAAGGGAACTAAAGAAATGCAAGTTTTTCCAGAGAATTTTTAAAAAACAGGTGACAGCTCTAGTGGCAAAAAATGGATAGCTAGGATAGCCATCATATCTACTGATAAATTTCAAGGGTGGCAAATAAACAATGAAGGATTCACAGGGCTGTGCTGTAATACTGAAAATTAATCATTGGCTTGTGCTTGGGAAACAGTGCTGTTAGAGAAGAGTGGTTGATCTGGGACTTGGGACTTGTGATGACAGTTAGCTCTGAGAAGCCATAGATTTGGCTAATTTTAAGTCCTAAATTTGCCATGAGCTGATCCTAAGGTAAAATGTTGACTCACTGGGATAAAAAGAGCCTAGAAACAGAATTTTGGTGCAGAAAGTTGTACCAGCACTCTTGTAACTAAAACATGCTGAGAAAGATGAAATATTTTTTACAGGTTTGGATGAGAGGGAAATAGAAATAAATATAAACAAAGTACCCTGAGACAGAGTAACAATCCATGTGATATTTTCATACTGCCTGGCTTAATATGCTGATGTGTTACAGAGGTTTTGACCCAATAATAAATCAAATCAAGCTCATACTGTGTATGAGCTCAAAGGAGAATTACTCTTCTAAAGAAGCAGGAAATGGACTAGGATGTCATAGTCTTAGGGGAAACTGTGACAAAGAAAATACTATAAAACTTGTTGTCTCTTGGATGTTATCTGGAATGCCAGTAGAATAGTAATTCTGCATGGGGAGCATAAATTAGATGCTGAATGGATAAGTTTGAGGAGATGGGTTCCAGTGTTCAGTTTCAATTATAGTTATAAAGGCAAAAATGAGAAGTCAAATACCGTGATTGCATAAATGGCTAAAGGCAGTGTATTGGCACCCTATTTTACCAGTCTAAAATGTACCTGGGCTTGACTAGGCTGGATCTGGAATACTTGAGTTGTTTTTACCAGACTGTGAAATGAGTAAAGACTAGAAGGGATAACTGAAGTTTTCATTAAGGGAATTGGTTCTTTTTCGCAAGCTGGATTACAATGAAGGAAGGAGCCAGCTGAGCACAAGGAACATACCTTGGCTGTTAATAAAATTAATTTGAAGTTTAAGTGTAGAATTGGATGTTGACACTGAGAGTGTCCTTCTTGCTAACATGTGTTAACATTTTAAAAAAATTACCTCAGAACTCAACATTAAATGATCAGACGCATAAATTTGGAGTGCACTAGACTGATACAATCCGAGTGTTAAATTAGTAGATGACTAAAGTGTGTATTTAAAAATAAATTAAAATAGGATATCAAAGTAAGGGATATGAACAGACACCTGAATTTGGCATTTAGATGTTCGAAGTCCGGGTCGTGTTTATCTTAGCTGTTCTTAGGGGATGTTAGGAAGTTTATGATCAATGAAATGGAACTTTTAGTTTGCTCCTCTATGACCAGGCACAACTGGCAGAAACTCTTCTTGTATTCAGATAAGTGCAAGCTGGAATACCAGTAGATGATGTTATGCCTGGGTTTCTGCATTTCCTCCTTCCAGGACAGAAAATGGAGACAAAGTAGAAGTTACCAAAATGACTGCTTATATATCTCAGGCAAATAGAAATTGACTCTTGGATACTAATAGAGAAAATCCGTAAAATATATACCAGAAAAAAAATTGTTGTCAAATTCTGTGTTATTTCTTAACTTCCAGCGGAGTGCCTTTAGAGATGAAGTTACAATTACTTTCCCTTTAGACTTAAGCAGAGAAAGATGTTGACATGTCTCTGAGAAATACTGAAAATCAAAAAGAAAGAGCTTCAGCCACTTGTACCTTCACAGAAGGAAGTGGGAAAGTTCATCCTATTTTTAGAAATGGCTGTATGGAATAAAAGAAACTGTTCACAAAGAAACTACTGAGAATTTGTGTGAAGGAAAAAGGAGAGATTAATAAAAATTCTCCTCGATAAAACATGATGCATGGAATAATTATAAACTGTAGAAACAATCAAACTGGTTTTGGATGACAGAATTACAAGGCAGTGTATGAGGTTGCTTTGACTACTGGTGCAATTCTGTGCAATGTCTTATTTTGGTCTACTAAAAACACACGTGGTTATGCATAATAAGAGAATTTGGAGGGATTCTTTTTTTTTTTTTTTATATTGCACTTCATTGTCCTTTTGATGTAAGGTAGCACTGCACTTCCTGACAATCAGAGACTTAATGCTACATGGGTTCAGTAGAACACAAATGAATTGTCGTTGCTTCCTGCTCTGGAGTTGTCTTTTCTCCTGAATAAAACTAGTCATACAAATATCTTTTTGAAGAAAATGGTTTTTCTGAGAATGAATTGATGGAGAAATCCAAAAAGCCTGTGTGCACCAACTAGGTTTGTAGAGGGAATTTGGAATGTAAAATGCCAAAGTTTTTGAGTGATACAGTCAATGCAAATATCTGAATATCTGAACTAAACATGTTTTAAACCCTGTTGCATGTTCCTTGTATTTTAGGCCATAACTTCTGTGCAGAGGGACACAGGTGTGGTGAAAATTCAGAGTGCAAAAACTGGAACACTAAAGCTACTTGTGAGTGCAAGAATGGTTATCTCTCTGTCCAAGGGGACTCTGCATATTGTGAAGGTAAACAAAATACTCAAAAACCCATTCCCTAAACAACTTCTTCAAAAACATAATAGGAAATAAATGGTAGATGAACGAATTTCATTGCAAAGTTCAGTTTCGTGGTGGTGAATATCACAGGGAGGCTTTTTGTGTTCATAAATAGGGATTGAAGATAACGAGTGGTGCTGGGCCACCCTGCCCGTAGGCATATTCCAGTGTTGCAGTTGTGTCTTTGCACACCACAACCATGCTGTCAGGACAATTTTTAAAACACTGTTTTTCAGACAGTAGCACCTGCCTTCTGAAATGTTTTTTAGAGAACAGTGATGTTATAAGATGCATTAATTTAGGAAGGGGGAATTCTGCAGGCATTTGTGAGAACGGTAAGTGAGAAGGAGTACAGAGGCTCGGATATAAAAATGATGACCTGCAGTCCTTCCTGAAGTACTTCAGTGGGACAGGTACTTTACTGAAATGGTTTTCCTATGATACGTAAGAGACCTATTTCTGAGAAGATTGTAGCTGAGGTAGTTTTGTTCATGTGTTATGCCATCACAGGAATGAATGCAGTGGGGTATTAGTCTCTTTTCTGTTCCTCTGTTTTCTCGAGCTTGTTATTCATAGCTATGATGTACTTCTTAAAAAATAAATTGATGATTCAATATATACCACATTCCTTCCTGCCTTTGCATTGTGGGTTGGTTTTTTTTTTTTAATACCCTTGTATGTCAGGCTGCAATATGTAATCTTTTGACCATCATAGGAAGTTTTTCAACTGCTTTGTAAAAAATATTTCCCTAGATTGTTTTTCCAATAGTGCTGGTGATGGAAGGGGATGGCATTTTTGACAAGCTATTAAAATATAGCTTAAGAATTGGAATACTGAGGACTAAGGATGAAAGAATAAAAAAAGACTGTGGAAGGTGCTTAAATGATCTTGCATTCATAAAAAGGCTTTTTAGCGTATGCAAGTGAACAGGATGGCTTGAAATAGCAGTTTATAAATGTGTTCAGTAAAGTGCAGCTGAAAATCTTATGGTATTTAGTCATTTCTCTACAAAGAAAAATTTGAATGGCCCTTTATATTTACTTTCAGTGACTGGGAAAACAGTTCCCACATGTGTTCCTAAAGGTAGGCAGCAGATATATTGTGTATAGAGAGAAACTTTTTTGTACAAAAACCTGTGAGAACAACTGCTTTATAGGTACTACAAAGACTTGTCGTACATCAGAAGAGAGACTGTTTACCAGCTGTGATACATAATCCAGTATTAGTTGTTTGGGGTTTTTTTTATGTTTTAAATAATGACAGTGCTTAGTATTTTTATGTACCTAGACACAGGCTGTCCCTTTTTTCTTCTGTGGACAAAATGTAAACATCTTGACCCAAGCAATTTTGGAGATATTGTCATTACATTAGTGGTAGTGATGGTGAAAAAAAAGAGATTTTTTAAAAGAAATTAACAGGAATTGCAACATACATGGGTCTATGTTGCATAAATTTTTGGAAGGGCAAATTAAATCCCTGATTTCTGTGTGTGTGTGTGAAACATGAGGTAACAGAACAAACAGCTGCTTTTGCTGCCTGAGACCATGGGATAGATGAGAGTGTTGCTTTCTGCATTTTATGAAATTACGAATTTGCTAGATGGAGTGTAGTTCTCTAGAGGTAACACAGAAGAGAGGCCCTTGAGCAAGGGGAGCTACAGACTGACAAATAGATGAGCCAAGAGGTGACTCCTTTCAGCCTTCTGAAGAGCTTCCTTTCACTCCTCAGAACAGCTTTCTGCAAAATTTCTTTTTATGCCTCTCTAACCTCATTCCTCTCATCTACGTGTTTAATCTGCTAAATTGAATAATTTCATCGTTGGCTGTACAATAGTCTCAAATGCATGGTGAAGCTGTGATTTAAACAAATGAGGACCAAGGCCTATATCTGAAGGTACAGTTTAGCAGGAGGTTGATACAGTATAGGGGTGGATTTCATCTTTTACCGTTTTGAATTTATGTGTATAAGAATTAAATACTCAAAACATCTATGGAAGCAAGGAAAATCTCATGCTCAGCTGTAGTTCTGAATTTGTCTTTGTCTTTGCTAAGCCTTTAAACTTGAGACATGTGAGATTACTGCTTCATTTGAGAATGAAAGGTTAAATTATTTCAGACTCATGATATCTGCTGGTAAGTGGCACCTTAGTTTCGAGTGCTCCAGATCATTAACTTGGAGCTTTCCAGATTTCTCATCTCTTCCAGTGTATTTGAAGTAGTTGTGCACATGAATTGTGATGTATAGTATTATTTTACCTTACCTATGATTTTACTGTTATTTCTGCTTGCTCTTATTTATACACTTTTATCCTGCTGGAGTTTGGCATCATTTTCGTTTTGCAAGATCTCTGAAGTATTGTGTTTGAGTCTGCTCTGCTTTTTGATAAGTATTTGTCTCTTTTTTTTAACTTTGCATATTCACATTGGCAGTACAGTGGAAAAAATAATTAAAAATATTCTAACTTTTATAGGGGAATTGCCATCAACAAATTAGTAAAATAAATAATAGAAAACTGAGTTTTTTACTAATTATTCTCAGAACTACTTTTCAAGTACTTAGAAGCTTCTTAAGTCAAGATGTACATATAAGATAACCACTCACTATACGCATTCCATTTTTGAAATAACAGAGATGTGTTCAGGGAAGACAGTTTCTGAAAGCAAACAAGTAAATGAAGCTTGTAATGAATGGAGGAGATAAGTGGAGATTCCTTTATGTTCTATATAAGCAATATATTTTACTTAAAACCAGAAAAGTCGGGGTTTTTCTGACATTTGCCTGCTTGTCTTGTGTACGTAAGAAATAATTACAGCATTCATCTTTTGAAAAGAGAGGTATAGAAACATTTTTATTAATCATGTTGTGTGAGGTTTACCTACAGCTGTGGATACTTGCTGTAGGGCACAAGCGTTGAACCAGTGTCCCTTTGTCACATATTCATGGATAAATCCTGGGACCCAAGCAAATAACAGTAAGCTAGTGGGACTCAAACATTCCGACTGCAGCAGTGTGTGCACACTTGCAGCTCTGGCTTCTCAGGACACGACATATGGGCACCTGCCTTGAGCACTGAAGTTGCACGTGTGTTAGTGCCACGTGGGGCAGCAGTTGGTGGCAAAACCAGGATGAAAATGGGGAGTTCACTTGAGTCTCTTACGCTGATTGTTCAGGTGTGTTATGATGTGATGTGTGCAGCACACCTGCAAACACTTAAACACTTAGGTGCTTCTTCAAAGCTGAAAAACTCTGCAGTCTGTGACTGCTTTGCAGATAATAGGACAGTTTGCATGTTGTGAACTAAGAGACAGGAAAGTGTCAGCACATGGAGAGTCTGAAGCTCAGAGATGATAAAGAAAGGAAAATCAAGCCTGATCAGCTAAAAGCCAAGCTTGTTGCTAGCTAGCATGCTGATGCTCACTTTTTAGATGCTAACAGGCAGAGGGCCATCTCTACTGGAAAGAATTGAGTGATTTTCTGCTATATATTTCACAGTGAAGAGGAATAGAATAATATTTCTCTGCCACATTTCAGCTCCCCATCCTTTATTACCTTCTTAGCTTGAAACATTTACAGCCCCTTTCTACCTGCAAAGTTATGTTGGTACAAAAGCAATTTTTATCTCACTGCTGTTGATACCTGATCCACTGTGAGAACTGCTAAAATGTGAAGTGGGATAGATACCACAGGACAAACGCATGCTTCTTCTCACTGGCAAGAGTGCATGGAATAAGAAAATCAGTATTAACCTTAGCCATCCTTTCTGCCCACTTACTTACGCCCCTGAGAAGCATTTCATAAAAAGTGGTACAGTGGCATACCACAAGGTGTCTTGTCATGCTGCACAGCATGTGCTCAACCAGTGTCACCAGAGAATGGTCTGTGATAACAGGTGTCATATAAGATCCACTGATTAAAGGGGATCTACAGGATGAATATACTCATTTTATGACTATATTGTATTCTTTCTCTGTATACCTAAGCATGCTCTCTAGGATGATTCTTAGATGACCTGACCCTCACCTGACCCAGTGCTGTAACATCAGCTTAAAGAGTGATAAATGAAATACCTTAGTATTTGTGAAAATTCATTCCATTTTTGAACTTGATAGAATGCTCTAGAAGCACACGTGACTTTCAGAAGGAACATGACTCATTCGCTCTTTCCCTTCTGTGCTCTGAACGTGTTACTTAATCTGTTGTTAACAAATTATTGCTCATTTCAAAAAAATGTCACATAAGCTCTGAAATGCTAGCCAAATTCAGAAAATCTGCCTACTTTGTGCTCTGAGGAAGAGTTATGATAATTTTACTGGGCTTGGCAGATTTTGGGAAGATGAAATAAAGACGAATGAAAGCTTAGGGGGAAAACTGAATGCTCATTTTCCACTGAGCATGGATCCAAGCATGCAACATGAGCACCTGGCAGAATGTCTGCCTGGTGGGCTTGAAATCTCAGGTCTTTGTTGCTAGCTATTGTAAAAATAGCTAATTTCCATGTGATCACATTTAATTTCCTTGTGATTTGCAAGTACGTTCCAGACACATACAGCAGTCTTTATTGCTTTCAGTTTGTTTTCCTTTGAAGTTGATACCAGATGTAATCAGGAAATTCTTTACAGAAAGATAGATACGTAAATATATTGAAAGTATCTGTTCTGAAGATGCATTAGTGTAGGTTTGGTCAGAAAATGTTTAATTTCTGAAAGTCACTTAGAAAAAAAAATAGAACAGAAAAAGAAGATGGGTTTTTTTCCCATTATTGCAGAAATCAGGAAAAATTAACTGGTTTATATTAATGATTCAGTTCCAAATTCAAAGACATAACTATCAGCATGCTTTAGTAAAAGAAAAAGTTTACTTCTGTTGCAAAACATAGTGGAACAAAAAAATCTTTCATCATACAGTGTGGCTTCTGTTACGGTTTTGAAGATGAGAGAGCTTCATAAAGCTTACCTCTAGTATTTAATCCTTTGATTCATCACATCCTGTGCATAAATAACTGTTCAGTGTGCAGAACTTTTCTCAAGGCATTTGAACTGAAAAAGAATAAACCCAGTCCTGCATATGGCCCTCAGAGTAGAAGTCTGCTGGCAATCTACTGAGTTTTCACAGCTGGTGTTTTTCTTGCTCTATAAAATAAGGTGAATTTTGTTGAGTTTCCCCCTCTTCCTCTGTAGTGATTTCACTGCAGCTGTTCTAATTTCACTGCACTGTGGCTTGGGAGGTGACATTAACATTATGTGGTACCATATAAACCTTCTGTGTGGCAGTGATGTACAGCTGTGGTTTTGGATGGTGTCCATTGACTTGACTTCTGGGTCAGCTTTTAGTGATAATCCTTCTGCTTGCTGTACTCTCAGAAAACCTGCATCACAAGGTGTCTGTTTCCTGCAGATGTTGTTCAGTGTGCTGTAGAAAACTTATATTCTGTGCTGCGCAGGTGTGAAGATACAGATGCATACGCAGAACTCTGCATTCTTCAGGTTAATTTCATGAAGTTAAGGAGCTGGGACAAATACTGATGGTAAATGCACTGATTTCTCTATGCTGAAACAGTAGGAAAGGGGAGGGCAGGAGAAGAATCTAAGTTTTACAGTCAAATCATCATCTCTGTCTCAAATACAACATTAGTGGCAGTGTTTCAGTTGGAACAAAGTCCTCATGGAGATTGACAAAGCAAAACCCAAAACCACCCCTGCAATGCCAAAGCCCCCAAACAGCCCTTCTGCCCCTGCCTTTTATAAACACATAACTTGATGCCAGGTTGCTTGTTTAGAAGTTCACATTTTCTTTGAAAGACACTTGTTAACCTACTTTTTAAGACTTCAATTACCTAACAGTGTCAAATTTAAACTTCTGCTATGTATGTAATCCTATTTATCAGTGAAAGTTGCTTCTCTTGGTGCTAAAATACAAATAATACATTTGTCCTGCCTACTGTTTTCATAGAGACAGACTTTTTATTTGAAATTATATCCTTAACCATCACATGAACTCAATTTCATCTTTTATAACATGATCAAAAGGTAGACACTTGCCAGTCGGTGTCCTGCCTTTATGGGTATATGGACTTTAATAAATGAGACTACAGATTCCTTGTGCTATGAGCTGTTGGTGGAGGAGACTGAATTAAAAACAAAATAGACCCCTCTCCCTCTCAAGTTCACTGGATGGTGGTAAATTCAAGGCAGAGATTATATTCTTGCCAGTGGACAGAAAGATTTCAAGCAAAAGACGAAAATATTTATCCTAAGAAGATTCAAGAGTTTTTTGGAAGGTGATGTTTGTGCCTTGTATGGCTCTAGATAGATTATTTCTGTTATCAAAGCTGCTTTTATGTTTACAAATTAATTAGTTTAAATTCATATTCCAACTACAGAAACCTGGAAAGTGGAATTATTTGCCATCCCCTGGAGTAACTTCAGTTCTTTTGGTGTAATGTCATGCTGAGATTTATATGAAAATAAATTCTAATTTCTAATAAGGTAACCATATGTTTTGGTGTTGTTGCAATAAAGTGTCATAAATAATTATGGCTCCCAAGGAATTCAGGCTTGCAACTGTCAGTTCTTGTGTTAGTAACTCGCATTTGAACAAATTATAGTCATTGCTTTTAAAGGAAAAAACGTCCTCACCCCTGCAGGATGGCAATGAAAATCCTGCTCTGCGGCTGCTGAGATTTTAGTTCACATGAAGAGATTGGGGATATTGTGTCCCCAAATCAATAAATGTTCTTATGTGTTAGGGTTGCATTCTTCTGAATTGTACAGGATATAATTTGATAGATGGGTTAATGAAAAACCAGTGCCATGTTGTTGGCTACTAATCATAGTAGAATCTGACTTAAAAGCTGACCAGTACCAGAAAAAAGGCTATTGCAGGTTCCTTCTGTGTCAGTGTAATTATCTTTTTCACTATAACGACCGTTTGTTGTGTGCAGACTGGGAGCTTCAGACAAAGTGTTTTAGAGAAACCCTCCTCTTTAGTCAGGAGGTGCAGAAAGGACCCCCTTACTTTCAGAACTCCTCAGAGAGGAGTCTGGGTGCAGCTGGATCCAGGCTTAGCCCCAGACTTGATCAGAGGTTTGAGTCTAAAGGATTTTGTAGGTGTAATTGAACCTTAATATAACTTTGTTCCACAGAGTTAAGGATGGCAAACCAGATATATTTATATAAAAATTAATGATTTATCTTGATAGTGTTTAAATTAAAAGATGTTAATCAGAATTAGTCACTACATAGTAAAGGCAGCTGTGACTACTAGTATAGTGTAATGCACTATTTTTGAAACAATGTCAAAGGAATTATATTAAAGTTAGCAAAAGCAATTATTCAGTGGAGATTGATGTTACTCACCCATACCAATGACTTCGGGCAAATCTCTTTTGCTCACCCTCCAGGATGTCTCCACTCAAGGGAGGAATCTCTGCACACACTCCAAGGAAGGATGTGTTAGAAAACCTTGCCATTAAAAAGTGGGATTGGGCTTTTATAGGATAGGGTGTCAGTCATGTGTCTCCTGGCCAGCTCTGTCAGCTCAGCATCTTTACTTATCAGTGGTATCACTGTTGGTTCCTTTATCAGGTACTTCACCAGGTCTGCCACGTCTTCACCTCCCTATCAGGAGGTTGGACTTTGGGGTTGATGGGTCAGGGTGGTTTCAGCATTATTCAACACCAAAAGCATCATGAAACCCCTTCTCCTTTTACCTCAGACAGCTCTGTAAATAGGGCATTGTTCCAGTTGGTTTAGCCCCACTCCAGGCAGAGCATCCTACTACACCCTTAAAGCAAATTGTCCCCGTAGCATGTTCCAGCAGTAAAAGAGGGAGAAATCCGTGCAGTCAATGGGGATGTGTATGTCCTCCACCCTGTCAGCAGAAAGAGCTTTTGCTGGTCTTTACTCATTAAGCCCTTGTATTGATCCTGATATTTCCAAAATTCTTTTTTCAAATTAGGATAAAGTATAGCTCATGTCACATTCCTGCTAGCATCAATGAAAAAGGGAAACATTTTAAAGAGTTTTTGGTGGAATTCTGGCAGTTTAAACCAGATAAGTGCTTGCATCAAACATTTGGCAGCAAAAGAAGGAAATCAGTGTTGTTCTTCCAGTGATGATCAGAAGTGTGCTTGTGTTTGAGCTGGACTGAAAGATACTGAGGGATGTTTGTATATAATGAGGAGGTTTTGCTTGGGCTTGGATGGAAGCCACTTACCAGTACTTTTATGCAAGTTACTAAAAATTGTGTGCTTAGCCCTTAAAACTTAAGGGTTGAGGTGCTGAAGTTCCACCTTTTTAAAAATCTGGAGCATAACTGGAAAAGTTAAAAAAATGATGTGTGTGCATGTCTGTGTTTATGCATTTATGGAGAATGGAGTTTTCCCATTACAACCCAGTGGCCTTTGGTTACTCAGGATCTGGCAGAGCTGCATCTCTCTCAAAGGCCTGTGAAGTTCAAGAGGGAGTGGGCATAGAAAACCCCCAGTTAACTTCCAGCCTGGTTTTTTTCTTATTCTGTCATCTTGACCTGCATCAAGAGCACTGGAGAGTCATTTTAGATACTGTTGAGCCTCTGTGGTTACCTTTTGCAGTGCTTGGGTATGCAGAGAGGGCAATTATTTTGCATTGTTTAATGTCTTGAAATGAGAAAGAGAATGGCTTATAAATGCTGGCACTTAACATTTTTTTCAGCTACTTTGAAGAAACTTGGTGTGTGGTTTTGATGCTCAATCTGTCTCTCTGTTACTCTTAAAGAATGATCTAGGGGTATGAAGTCCCTCTTCCAAATGGAGGTTCTCACAGCCAGTTTACTGATAACATGTTGGACTGATTCTGACTGTGTAAAATTGCATGTTATAAATGATGTCATCTGCCTGCTTCAAAGTCTGTGCTGGCGATAGAAGAGCAACAGACCTGGTTTTGAAGCTGCCTGAATGTTGGCATGGGTGGGTCAGAAGAGGGAAACAAATGCACTTGTCCTACAGCAGGATCTGTTATAGGCTGAAAGGAACACCCTCCAACCCCCCACAATTGTGAGAACATAAGAAAAACCCCTGATTTGCTGGAAAAACCCATATGAAGGATGTGGAGGACTCTGATCTAAGGCTAGAGAATGTAGAGACCAGAGGTAACAGATGCAGTGAAGTGAGTGTAGAAAATCACTTTGTTCGGGTTTGTGTATAGATGTTAGGGATCTTGGGAAAAAAATAGCATTAAACGCCTCGGGAACTGTTCTCATTGACATGGTGTCTCAAAGAAAATTTTTTTTTAAATGCTTTTAAGCAGTTTCAGCTGCTTGGGTGCAAGTGTGTCCGAGGCTCTGGTGCTTCCTGAGCAGATGCTGAGCCAGAAGTAGGTAGTGACCCTGGGGACATTGTGGCATTTCGCTTGGCTGTGAAGCCACAGCACCCCGTCTTGGGAGGAGGTAACAGATGAGGACAGTGACACCTTTACAGAGAAGGTGAAAATGAAAGGTGAGGGCTTTGGGGAGCCAGGAGACTTACGGTGCCCAGGGTCTGTAATATAAGTCATAAATACAGCAGCTTTTCTAGATCCAGGAAAAGACATCTAGAGTCGCGCTGTCTGCTCGGCCGCCTGGGGGCCTGGCAGGTGACACTTGCGGTGTTCCATCCAGGGGAATCACCTCAGCAAGCAGCAGTGGTTCTGCCTTCTGGCTCTCTAAGGAGCAGGCTGCAGTCCAAGGTGTCACAATGCGAGAGGAGGAGACAAAGGAGGAGAGAGGACCACCCGAGGCAGCGGTGTCAGGTTTTAATCAGCCCAAAAAATTGCACTCAGAGTGGCAAGGTGATGGATTTATACAATACTTTTAAAGGGGGGAGTCTCAGGGGTGGGCTCAGGGAACAGATCAATAAGGGAATGATGAGGGGTGACAGGTGACCAATGAGGGGGAACAGAGGGAGGAACATATTTGAACAGACTAATGGGGATAACAGCTGGCAAGAACCTTCTAGAAAGTAATTGCTTATTAAACAGAACCTATACATAAACATAGCTAAACTAACCAATGGGGAATACATAAACTTGGAGGGTTCTGGAACTGGGGAGGAGATGTCCGGGAGAGTGACACCCAGGGGGCTGAGCCCTCAGATAGCTGTGCTGCCTGTAGGACCACTGTCCTGGGTGGGGAAATCCACCCATTGGATGCCATGCTCCCTGCGAGTGGGCTCCATCACCACAACAATCTAGCAGGTATTCTGTGTTGACCAGTTGTACGATTAATCTTAAAGGATTTGCTCTACCTAAAGTTAGTTGCAGAAGAAGACCAACAAAAGAGCAACAAACCAAACCATCACTCCTTTCTCCCCACAATTGTTATGGATTTTTATTTTTTTTTAAACTCCTGAAGGAAATTAGGATTTTATCCTTCAGTAGAAAAAACCCCAACAAACAAAACACCAAAACCAAATAGAAGATATAATTTGGCTTATTATAAAAATATTTTCAAAAGTTATTTTTAGTAGCAAATACATTTTGCCCTTGGTGATAGCATAGCTGGAGGCTGCTCCAGTAAATATTAGCTATTCTCTTTTCCCTTATGTGAATATATTTTGTTTCCAGTAGAGGGTAAACAAAATTGGTTCTAAAAGTACAAGAGTCTCTAAACCCATGACAAATGTCAGTTTATACTGACACATTTTTCTCTGCAAGATTTATTAAGGGACTTACTGATTTGGTTCTGGGTATCCAAAGTTATTGTGCGTGTGAAAAACAAAGCACAGAAGTTAAGAAATTATTGGAAAAGACATTATTGCTAACCTCAGGCTTTGCTATATGGCTTACTCTCTACTCTTTTTTTTTGCTATTTCAGCATGCATATTTGCATATTTGTCATCCTTGACCAGCATTTCTCCTTACGGCTTCTGTTCCGATAATTTGGAATTGAATTGTGTGCTGATGGTATAGGCTATGTCTGTATTAAGTGCATTCTGTTCTGAATTTATTAAAAGGCATTGAGCTTTTGACATTATCCAGATGTAGCAGGGATTCACTGGCATATAACAATTTTAATATATTTAGACAGTTTTAGACAAGAAATTTAATATACATAGACATACTTCTTTTACGTATTTGTGACAAGTTTTATTTTCAAATAAAAATTCAGTTACTTGGGCTCTTTCTTCAATGCAATTCATTTATGGAAACACATTTACAGATTTATTTAAGCAAAACAACAATATTATTTATTGTGTTGCATGAGGAGCTGTATTTGAATTGAAATTAAAACTAAGGCTGCTTTTTTCCACTTGCATCATTCTAGTAAGAAGAGGAAGCTGGGCCCTCTTGTGTGTAAGATCTGTGTGTTTACTGGTGTGTATCTGGGCAGGTTTCTCTGGTTTGGTTTACTGCCTGGAAACTGGGATAATAGTGTTAGCAGCATTCTTTGTTGTTTTGCCAGGGTATTGTGAAGACTACTGGATGCAGGTACTTTGTAAGGACCAGCACAATTATACCACAAAATCAGCTGAAGTAAGTGTAGAAAAGTAATCAAACTGCTTACATAGCAAGAAATAAGTTGTTGGGTTTTTTTCCAGTTTTATTTTTTAAATGTTATTGACAGCTGAGGGCAGACATTCTATAAAATATTCATGTACATATTTAATTTTTAGAAAGAGAATTCCTCTTAGTCTGTAAGATTTTTTGACAGACAATCAATTTCATTTAGGTAGTTAGCCGCCTCCAAAAAATCTCTCAAAAATGTATTTTTCTAATGCATCTACTTCTGTTTAATGATCTCCTTTTGTGTGCATGTATCTTTTTGGAGGCTGGTAAAAAGAGTTATAAAAAACGTTAAAGTGAGACTTTGATTTAAATAATTGAAATCAGTACAGATGTATGTACAGCATCTACAAAGGTAATCCTTATATTGATGTTAGTTTCCTGTTGATTTGCTGACTCTTATAGTAGTTTCAGTATTCAGGTTTTTTTCCAAAAAAGATACCTTCTCATTTTTCCTGTTGGTGTATCTGTTCTTGATGTCCAAATGGTAAAATTTCAAAATACCTTTCTGGTGCTCACTAGAAAAATTTTTAGTGTCTGTCCTTATCACTTTCTCTTCATTTTTAGTTTTCATTTCTAAATTAGACCTCTTAGTTTTCTTTCCTGCTATGGATATTTTCTGATTATTTGCATTATATTGACCTAATTTTTTACTGCTTCTGTTGAAGGTGTTTGCTGTGTTTATGTCTTGCTTTGTGTTTATATCTTGTCCTGAACTCAGTTGCTGAAGCTGTATATGCCTCGTATGCATGAGGCATATAACATGTCCCTGTAAGGATCACTGTGTTTAATACTAGAAAATTATTTTCTCACCACTTACAGGCTTAAGAAAATGCTTGAAAATAATTAGGATAAAATTAGCAATGCAAAAATGAAAACTCCTTTTTGTATCTCATCTTCCTTAGGATTGTTTACTTCTCGTTTTCGTTTTATTATTTTGTTTCCCTAATTCTTATGACTCGTATTTTCCCTTCAGGCTTTCACCAGAGGATGTGTCTGTACATCTTGGTAGCTGTTAGTGCTGAGATGATGGTACGAATACACTTCACATCTTCAGACCCGAATGTGAGTTGGTGTTAGCTCAGAGACATGCTGTGTTTTGCAAAAAGAGAGAACATCCAACTTGCAAAGAGTTTTGCACTGAAAAACCCCTGGCTGCCTCGGGGCTGGCTCTAGGCACAGGCACAGCAGGTGATTTCGTGGGGCAGCCAACCTCCATGGGGCAGGTTGGCCAAGTGCTCCCTCTGCTTCCCCTGTGCTGGAGCCTGGTGCTCAGTGCCTGGTGATGGTCCTGCTTCCCAAGGAGGAGACCATGAAGTGAGACCTGCCATCGTGGCAGGTGTTCAAGAAGTAGCTGTTGCCATTCCCACTTTTTCTGTTCCCACAGGAGAAGATCACTGAGGGTTTTGTTTCCTAACTTTTGAGTCCCCCATCCCTAAGGCAGTAAAGCAGTGTTGTGCAGAGTTGATTCAGTGCTTCCCAGTGTCAGGACTGTGTTATTAGTTGGCTTATGTGACCATGCCTTGGCAGCCCGAGTTTGTTGCTGATGCATTCGCACCTCCGGGAGTAGGAATGATCTTGACTAATTTTTCTCCACAAAGCTCTTCCTTACCGCTAGAATGTGGGCATTGTTTTCCACTGTGAGTTTCTTAGGCAAGAGGAATTTTGTAGTACCTACATGGAGTTGTATTGTCACTTAACTGACAAAATGGAAAATCAGGCAAGCCTGTGGGAGGATAAAGATCATTGTTGGATATTGGAATCTGTCTAACCAACAACTGGGCTGGTTCAGACTCTTGAGACACCAGTTGTGGAGGTGCCAGGTTCATGTATGTGAATTATTTTTCAGTTAAGTACTTTGTTTAACTGGAATTATATGATGTCTGTTTAAGAACCACTGTTTTGGTCAGGAAACATTTCCTCCATTTACTTGGGCACAAGTGACATTAACCTTTGAAGGTCAGGCCTTCTGCTCTGTTCTGGAGGTTTTTTTAACCCATTACCCCTTCAGTGACTTTATTTGCTTTTCAACTTACAGTCTTGTTAGCTCAATCAGTGCAGTTGTGAAAAGGTCAGTGGCAATCTGAAGTGCATCCAGTTTGTGGAAGAATGTGAGGCACAATTTCCAGTCTCTCTTTTCTATGAGAATCAATTCAGAGCCTGACACTGCCACTGTGTGTGGTTTTCATCTGATGATTTTTCTGTACAAACAACAATATCAAATTTGGTTAAAACATGACCTGCCTTGTGGCTGGTGGGGCAGCTGATGCTTGACAACACTGGAGCTGCAGTGCACCAACATCCTTTTTTAGCAATTAAAGCCATACTAATTTTATAGAAAATACAGAACATCGAATATTATGAAGATGTAGAGCTTTTACCAAACACTGTTTTGGTTTTCAGGAGTACCTAGCTTCATGTTTTGGGTACACCAGGAAATTGTCAGCTCAGTCTGAGGGCTAACAGATTGTGCCAGTCATTTCTTGGTTAGTATTGGCATTATTGGATATTCAATAATGTGCAGCAGATGATGAATTTGGAGGTGAGCTGAACCATCCTCTCTCATTAAACATTTGGAAACAAATGAATTTTAGTTTCAGATGAATAGAATTCTTTTCCTTATTTTACACAATATAAACAACTAGAGCTCGGTTACATCTATTTTGCAATTCACATAAATCTTGAAATGAATTAATGAGGAGCATGGAAAAGAGGACTGCATCTTGGACACGGGAATCTAATCAATGTGTATTCCCCTGAGCTATATCTGCTTTGTGCTAGGTTCCCATTGATTTTGCAAACATTTTAGTGTTAGCCGTAATGCCCCTTGTATATAAATCGTTCCCTGTTAGTTTCTCCTGTCTTTTAATTAATTCTGAACTGACTGGCTTGAGAACTCTTCCTTCAATATTACTGCTCAACCAGGTAAATTCTCCCTTATTTTCTTGACAGTCTTACTCTGACCCCTGTGAAACCTGTAGGCATAGAGAATTGTCAAGAACTGGTGAAGCTTAGAAAATCTGAGACAGCCAGAAAGTGCCGGAATTAGAAACTACAAGAAAATTAGAAATCTTGAGGGAAAACCAACCGATTTTGTAGTAAATTATTTTCTTTATTTGAATTTGTATGAGTTCCTGTTACAGGTGATGACACCCTATCCTTCAAAAGAAAAAGGAGACTGAAATGGTCCTTCTGAGACTGGAGAGTTGGGACAGAGGCCTTATACCTTCATTCTGTTTTAAGGATACAGAGAACATGAGCTGTCCATTCTCTTTTCAAATGAATTAGATGGGAAAAAAGTTTTGGGAAAAAAATTTTGGTTGATTGGTACAATTTCTTGGTTTCAGTCTTGAAAAAGAATATTACTTAAAGGACGTGATACTGAAATTATTTCGTCATGACATAAAAATAAGTATCCTACAACTAGCAGAAAAGCTGGCACTGTTATTTATTGAAAAATACACATATTGCAGTAGGAGGTATTTTGTCCTGTAGAGTGAAAGACTCTTATCATCAGGTAAGCTGTTTGGAGCTACAGGGGGTAAACTGATTTAGGAATGTTGTAAATGCAGCAGCATCAGACACCATTCTTTGATATTCCTGCTCGAGGGCAGGGAGGAATTTTGTTTGAAATTACGTTGCTTTCAACTTAAATACTCTATTTTCACTAGTCCTGACATGTAAATGAAGGTTGGCTCATCACCCATCCAGTAGGCAAAACTCCATGTATTCTCACCACTCTCTTGTGTAGACAGTAATTCTTCCTGCTCCTTTCCCAAAGAACCTGTTCCATAGATTATGGTTTGACTATCTTACGTATGACACATGACACTCCAACATTAGTAGCAATAATAATGCAAGTAGTAAAATAACTTTGGATCTAGTCTAACTCTACTGCAGTACTTCTTCATTACTGTGTTATATTTTCGGACAGGATTTTTTCAATGGTCATAACTCTTGGAGATCAAACCTGTTGCTTTCAGTATAACATGAGGCATTACTTCTTTTTGACACTCTCCATCTTTAAATTGCGACTTTATAATATAACCCATTTTGATAATTGGTTTACTCATATTTGGGTACCAAGAGTCTTTCTGAAGTGGAAAAGTTGGAGAGTTTAGAGTCCTTTAAATAGCTGATCAACCTTTTCCCCCCGCCACCCCCC
>VZRV01001166.1:218557-341253 GCA_013398115.1 Falcunculus frontatus
CCCCCCCAAATTTCTAAAGCCATGTATGCATAGATAGAAGGTGAGAGCTTGTGAGCTGGAGGTTACTATTTCACTATGTGTTGCTTGTCTAAGACAGGAGTTGGACTTGGTGATCTTAAAGGTCTTTCCTCACTTAAACAGTTCTGTGATTAATATTTAACCCTGGAGGTTGTCTTGAGTGACATGTGAATAGTGAGATGTAAGGATGAGGATAAATGATAGAGTATGATCAGTCATTGTTCCTCACAGTTTGTGTTGTGCATTTCCATTTAATGACTACAAGTACCTCTCACCAAGTTTCCTGCGTTTCCCCCATCACCTTTTTACCCCCATAAAAGAATGAGTGATGTTTATTCATTACCTGGAAGCCACTTTGTTTTGATTGGGAGCAATTTTGGAGGATGTTAATAATGTGAAGGTACCACAAAAGTGTTCTAAGCTTTGATTATGTGAGTTGCTTGTTTATGGAGAGAAGCATTGTCCATAGCTGTGTGTTTGCTCATACATATTTATACACGAGTGTATTTTAGATGTTAGCTACATCTGTACCTTTAGGCTGTTCCTTAGTCTGTTGTAATCATGTTACAATAATTAAAACATCAGAGGAACAAACAAACAAAACCTCATTTTAGTGCAGTGGGGCTTATGATGCCTGACAGATAGAAGTAATTAATTTTTTCCATGAAAAGCATACAATAGGAATGCTATCAAAACAGCACTAGCTGAACTGTGCATTGAGGAGGCAAGAAGTGCACTTGAACTGTGTGAAATGTACTGATACAGGACGTACTTGGATTTTTTTGTTTGTTCCTTTCTGGTGTTTTGTTGTGCTAAGAGGCTGCATTATTTGAGCAAAGCTTACTAAATTCTCATTTACTGTAAAGAGTATCTTTCCTTTCAAAAGGTGCCAGTCCTGTATTTTGCTAAATATCTCATCAAATTTGATGCAAACTCCAGGCTCTCACTGTGGGATCAATTCTTGTTACTTGGAGAGGTTAGCTGTGTAGACTCTCCATCACTTTTTAACTTTTTCAATAGGCTTCTTGATTTTTGCTGAGATTTCTGAGCACTTTGCTGCATCCTGTGATCAGCATATGTTTTCTCTGAAGCTTACACCAGCAGTTTTACTTACTGGAACTAGAACTAGAAGTGAATAGTTAAATACTCAGATTTTGACTGTGCTTGCCTTGCTGCCTCTGGGTGGGTGTGGTGTGAGAGATGAAGAGCTATTTCCAAGTGGTTTAAACAGAGTATGGATACTTTCCCAAGCCTTTTATAATTTTTTTCCATTATCTGTGCATTGACATTATTTTTCTAATGTCTTATTGTTCAAAGTTACTGAAAAGCCTTCCTGGTCTCCCTGTGGGCTCCTTAAATTCCACTTGCAGTGGAAGCAGAACTCAGTGTGGGCCCACAAAAGCAGCAGCTGATTGCTGGGGTGCAGCATTGTTGGGTTGCTGCAGTTCCCTGCGTGCTGGATCTCAAGAATGCGTCTCCCAGGGCACCAGGAGTCAACTTCACAAAGCAGAAGTGATCCAGAGACTTGTCCATTGCCACAGGGACAGGAGCAGCGCTCACAACCAACAGATAAAAATCCCATCTCTACTGTTGGCAAAGTAGATGAAATAGATTATATGTTTTCACAAAAGAAAACTATGCTTAAGGGTATAATTGGCCACTGCAGACATTAAGCAGTGACAAAAAATGAAGCAAACACTCCACGAGCTTGACTTTTATAAGTCAGTACGGCAGACTTGAATCAAGTTACTTGAGATTTATTATGACACTGCAAATGATGGTAATCTTCACATCTCAGGTGACAGCCTGGGTCATTGAATGTTGGTTTGAACTTTCAAGTCACAACAGACTGCTTTTGAGGTCAGCAAATGTTTGGGTTTTTTTTTAAGTGGGAATGTGTTATATAAGAAGAAACTTTTTAAAATCATAAGAGGACACGTCTAATGACAGCTTCCTGATGGGGCAGTTGGAATTAAGTAATTCTCAGTTATGTTTTGTATTCTTTCCCCTCATCATCAGTGTGTTATTCCAGTGTTTTGAAACATGTGCGTCTGGATTTTTTTAAAAAAACCCCAAACTTCTGCAAAAGTGTTTTTAAGATCCTCAGCTAAGCAGTCTTTGTTTCTTTAGGGGATGAAGGAGCTCACAGCCCCTTTAGGACCAAACTTTTTGTATCATGTAAAAGTTGCAGTGTAGTTGAGTAAGAATATGCTATATGAAGAGGAGAAATAGTTAAGTTTTTCTTGTGTGCAAAAGTGCACCAGTTTCAGCACGGTGTGAAAGCAAGCGCAGTGTAAAGAAAATATGCAGTTCTCTTGTTAGAGACCAGCTGTTCTTCTCTGTTTGTCTTGGCAGGTGACTTGACCATCGGCCTTACAAGGGAAATTTCAATGTCTTGATGAATCCCTTTTGTGAGCAAACTTAAGAGGCTTCATACTTCACCTGCAGATGAGTTTGCTCTGATTGTTGGGATGGTGGGCAGGGAAATGGAAGTGTGAATCCTCTAAAGTGGAGGAGTGATCTGGGTGCTCAGTGTGTCAGAACACATTTAATGGTTGGGCTGTTGCACAAAGGGAAGAAGCTGTTTCTTTCTCTGCTGTCTAGTGGAACCAGAAAAAAAGAAAAGATAGAAGGTTGTTGCCTTTTGAGAGATAGGATCAATCCCTAAAGATGCTTCAGCTCTTAATCTCCAATTTAAATCCTTAGATTCTTATGACTTTAGTGGGTGGTTTAAGGGCTTAAGTGGGAATTAGGAGCCTACATGCTTTGGCCCTTTGTGCCTGTGTTCTCAGGAAAATGTGAGGTGGAGGTAAGTGTCTCCCTGTCAAATGGAGTGAGACCTCTAAGCCTGGAGGAGAGGTGGGGTTTGAGCTAAACTCTTGGTATTGCATTTTTTTGTCAGCTAACGTGGGCAGGTTTCTGCTCAGCAGGCTCACTGATATGAGCCCCATGCTGTGGATTGCCCCGCTCTTA
Source organism: Falcunculus frontatus (assembly GCA_013398115.1). Classification (NCBI taxonomy): domain Eukaryota; kingdom Metazoa; phylum Chordata; class Aves; order Passeriformes; genus Falcunculus; species Falcunculus frontatus. The sequence continues at coordinate 221,549 of VZRV01001166.1, forward strand.
TACATGGACCCTTGGCATCTACCTCAGGGTTACAGATTTTGGTCAAGGAACCAGACACCTGTATCTTTTAGGGAGTTAGTAATAGTTATGTGGAAGTTGTGCCCTCTAAAATAGCTGTTTGGACCCAAGCTTTTATGTCTACCACTATGTTAGTTGACTGAATTTTAATATTTGGAAAAGCTGTGTGCATATGAGATGAGTTGTCCTTCTTAATACCACAGGGTGTAAACTTTCAGTGATTATTTAAGGATAGCACAGTGTGTCACTCTTGCCCAGCTCAGAAGAAAGAACGAAATGTGGGTCCTAGCTTAGGAAAGTGAGTAAGTGTCCATATCCTTAAAGGTGAGGGAACCAAGATGAAGTGAGCCAAGCCTTTGCTGAGGGATGTTGTCTGAACAGGTTACTCAATCCAGGAGTAAGATTTCATAAATGTACCTGTCAATAAATTCAATAGATGTGATTTATATTTGTGTTTATATTATGAGCTGATGCACAGACTATTTTCTCCATGTGAGAGATGAATGTAGCTTGAAACTAGTCCTGATTTAACATCTTAAATTAGGTACACAATGTAAGATCCTGATATTCTCAAAGTTAAAGCATAATTTCTTGTAGAATTTTATGTTACATTTGGATCCATTTTAAGGACAGTTGGGAGACCTCCAGTTTATATTTGAGTGATGAAAGATAAAAGAGTGGTGACAAACTGAAAGGTTGTTCATGTGTTTGCTGGTTTAACTTCTGAGGCCTGTAGTAATATCCTTGAGATCCTTGTAACTCGTCATCTTTTCTGATATTAATGAAAGAAGATGGTAATAGGAAATAATTTAAAAGTGCAGTTGCTTTCTAAGTGCAAAAATTAAGTAAATGCCCTGTGCTATACTTCCCTGTTGTCCTCAGTCTTTGGACATAGAGCTCATAAAAAGTCCCAGTGAGAAAAAATATGTTAAAACCAGTGACAGAAAACTAGAAATTTGTATCGATATATGTCCTGGAATTTCTTGTCTGAAAAGGCAGTCTTTTAATTACCTGCATTGATGGTATGATGGTGGGTAGATGAGTATTCTGGTTGGTGATACCAGAACCAGAAAACAAAAGAAAGTAGAAACATCATGTTGAAATAGAAGACACTGGAATGTGGTGTTATGCTAGAAAGAAAAAAATTTATTTCATCAGGCATCTATAATATTCAGCTGGTTTATGGCTCATGCTTCATTTACTGACTTGATATCCTAACCTAAAAAAGATTCCAGAAGTAAAATTGAGAATTGTTTATTTGGCTCAGAGAGTTTATAAGCTTGGTTGTCTGAATTCTTTATTCCCTTTGAGAACACAACGCTCTTTTCTTATTGGCAAATTTCAGGAGATGGATTTGTAAGTGCTATTTGTTGCTACCCAGAGAGATCCAAGGTCTTTTAGAAGTCCTTCCAGTTTTTTTTGTGGATCACGTGAAATAGAGTATTGGGGACAATTTTGCAGCCTGGAGTTCTTGTCTGTACCATGTTTTACCCATTACAGCCATGTCCAGGCAGAACCATTATTAATACCCAAGATTTTGTGCCTGTTCTCACAAATCAGCAAACACTCCACTACTTGTGTGGCCTCACTTCTGTAATGAGATCTGAGCTTTGTGGAAATGCCAGTAGATGTTCCACCCACACATCAAACATCTCTTGGTGTTGAAGTCAGGTCCTGAGACACTGAAGTGAGATCCTGAGGAACAGAACACAGTTACCTGTGATTTTTTGCAATTATTACCTCAAAAGACCTGTCCTGGGGTGACATTATGATATGAAATATGTATCCCATTTCATCTGCTCTGGAGGCTGGCTCTGGTGCCTTTAAACTGAGCCTGTGAGAGGGAAGAAAAAATGGAGATACTTTTGTTTTAAAAACAAAGTTCATGTTCAAGGACAGACAGGCTACTGGGGATCTACTCGGCGGCAGTGGGGAGTGGAGTACGCTCGCTTTGCAGCCTGCTTTCGACTCTTTTCTCCGGAGAGAGTTTTCCTGGGATTTTTTGGAATTTTTTCCTCTTTTGTTCTTCTCCTCGGGACGGTTGCACAACATCAGAGCACACCGGGAGACTTTTCTTCCCGGGCCCCAGTAGGGGCCTTCCCCCCAACAGCCCTGAGGAGGAGGATATAGACACTAACACCTACACCGGCCTCTGAAATCTTTCCAGGTTTCTCTCCACAGAGAGAGATTTTATTATTTAGCATTATTATACTTTTCTGTGTGTTCTGTTAAATAAATAGTTTTTATCTCTTTCACTTTCCTCCGAGGAAAAATAATTTTTTTCCCAAACCTGGTAGGGGGAGGGGTGGTGGCAACCTGGTTTTTTCCCTCAGGAGATATTTTCTTCCAAATTTGGCCAAACTGGCACAAGACCTTTTGTGGATCTTCTTGAAGGAGAATTTAAAGAGAGAATTCTGTGTGAAAAGGAAAAAAAGACCATTAGTGTGTATGTAATGTCATATAAAAGCACTGTTTTTTCAGGTCAGTGCTGTTGCTCCCCCATTTGCTTTTCCTTTAGTATGTTCAGGTCAAATTTTCATGAGATGTACAAGATTTCAAGAGCTGGTTGTGAGCATGGTTTTTCCCTGTTCAGGACTAGAATGCTCAGATGCACTGGCACAGCCATGTAGCTGTGACAAATGAGAGATAATATTAACCTGTTTCACTTGGCATTTCCTTCCTATATTTTTGTATCTCTAAAAAATGCCTTTATGGGAAAAGCCAGTGCTGAAAGGTAGAAAACTGATCTGAGAGATCAGTATAGTACATTTTGCTTGCTCAGCAGTGGATTAGTTTAACAAAATTATTCCTGACAGATACTTGCCTAACATTGTCTTAAAAACTCCCTAGAGATGGAAACTCTACAGCTTCCATGTGGAAAGCTATTCCAGTGCTTTAGTGCTTTTACCACTTTTGTAGAAGAGAAGACCTTTTGTAATACCTAATCTATGCTGCAGTCTCAATCCTAATTTAATAGGATAGTTCAAAAAAGAAAAAAAGTGTGTTTTAGAGGGTCACTGTTGTATCTGAGGATCCAATGAGTCACTATCATATTGTTGCAAAATTAGGCAAGCTCCATTGTGAAAGAAGTACAAAACATAATAAATTTTTTGCTTCCCTCTGCATTGCAACGCATCACTTAAAGCATTTCCTTCATATCTGGACAGATTTGGAATTGCTGGAAAAAGTCCAAGGAATAAGCAGATGTTGAGCTAACAATCTTCATTCACAGGGCTGGTGGTGTTAGGCTATTGAGGAGGAGGACACACTGTCACGATCTTCAAATGAATAAAAGGCTGATGCAAAGCAGCATGAAACAGTGCTTTTTAACCCTTGTGTTTGATGTGTTGTTTTTTTTGGTTTTGTTTTGTTAGCTGTTTTCTGGAAAAGCAACTGATTTCAGTTTCGTTTGTGCTCACACGCAGTATCAGTGCAGTTTATTATTTCTGTGTAGGTGTATAACCTTGCCCTTTTCAAATTGCATTCTATTTTCAATGAATTGTGTCTCCAATTTGTCAAGACACCTTCAAATTCTTATTTCCACCAACATTTTTGTAGTTCCTGCCAGGTTAGCACTGTTAGCGTATTTTGTCTGTGTACTCTTTCTTTCATCATCCGGGTAAAAGCACTGGATGATATCAGTCAGGACAAACCCTGTGGAAATGGTGCTTAATAATATTAAATTTGCTTAGTAGAACAAATACATACTTCACACACAGCCCAGGAGTTCTTTCAGAACACAATGGATATCACAATATATCCTTAGATTCTTAGTTGATCTGTTAGTGTCTTGAAATAACTCTGGGGTTATCACTGACAAATGAAAAAGGAAGAGGGCTAACAGCTCCCTCATCCCACAGTGAACAAAATAACTATTGTGCTAGAGCTTCCCAATACTGTTAATTCTCAGCCCAAGGTATGCTTTGTATTGACTGTCCATGGCTGTGTCAGTGCTCCTGCTGATCACTGCATCCTTTGGGTGTCAGGAAGGAGGATGCTCTGCCAGTGTAACCGAGTCATTGCTTCAGTGCCTGACTCCCGTGTCCCAGTTTAGCCAGAGAAGCTGCCTCAGTTCAGCTTTTAGTCTTGTGAGCAGTCCCATTGAGTTAGCTGGAAGTACTGAGGTGCTTCACGTTGAAAACATGAAGTGCTTCACCAGTCTGTACCTTTGCACTTTGTGACAGTTGAACACTTTGAAGCTATTTCAATTGAATGAAGATGTTATCATCAAAATTTTGAGCTTTGTGGGATCATGACTTCCTGAGCTTCTGCCATTAGAAAACTCTTTTGTACATGAAACTCTAAATAGCTTGCAACTCCTACTGGCTGCTGTAGCTCTTAACTATAAAACCTTCTTTAATAGTGATGCAGAGAAAACTGGGGCCATTTTCATTCTGTGAAGGAGCTTAATTTACTTCCCATGTGCTCTCTTGAGTCATTGTTGAACTATGTTGTATTTGTCCCCAGCATTTTAACATTTTAGATTAAAACAAGTTCACACCTGGGGGTATTTTGGAATGTAAGGTATTGTGTCAAAAAGGAATTAAAGCAAATTGATTGCAGGTGTTTATGAAGATGGTTAAAGATCCTTCTGCATATTGAAGCCTGACTGGTCTGGGCTGTTGGTCATGGCTGTCAGTCTTGGAGAAAATCCTTATGGCAGTTGGTTTGCATTTGGAGCTTCCCATCACTACATTGTTAAAGTAATGTTAATAAAAAACGCTTACATCTTCTATACAAGCAAGTGCTTTTTCTTGTAGATGCCAGACACGTTTAATAATGTGTGAGACAGTACACTTGCAAGTTAAACAGAAGTTGGACTACATATGAGAAAAATAATGTTTGTTCTGACTACATAAAAAGCAGTTAATATAAATGTTTTTCAGTGTTCACCATCTTGTGTGGCTTAAGCTTTTTCCATTTATAAATTAAATGATGACTGCTTGATTCAAGAATTGCATACTATAATATGGTTGAAGGAAAATATTTAATTGTAGGTTTTTGACACGGGTAAGAGAATCAGTAAACACATTAGTTGAATATATTAATCTTCTTTCATCTATGGTAGCTGTCAATAGCAAGTGTCTAATAGAGTGTAAAACTGTGGTTTTAAATGAAATTGAAGGGCAAGGGAACACAAAAAGACTAAGAAATGTTTTAACCAATATGAGTGAAAGCTATTCTGGAGTGCATGGTATGCAAATTATTGTTTTACCTTTTCAAAACAAACCAGCAATAACTTCATCTAAAATGAGGTGGAAGGTGGGGATTGATCGTAATGTTTCATCTCTTGGGTCCCAGTTTGTCTTTGTTACTAAGGGCATAAGTCTGCACAGTGATTCCAGGCAAGGTTTTAAAGTTTAGGTGAAAGAGGGGGGAAAGAAAAAAGCTTAATAAAGTGTTAGCATGACAATAAGTGAGTCTGCTCGAAACACAAAAGTTGAATGTCAGTTGGTGACATTCATAAATTGCGAGTTAAAAGCACTGGAAGCTTTTCTGGTATCAGAAAAAGAAGGTAATTGGTGTCTGCCATTGTCAGCAGTATTACTTATCTTCACTATTTTCCCTTTTGTTGGTTGAGATGATCTGTGTAATTTTTTTCTCCCATAGCCTTGAGAATGGAGAACAGAAGGAAAGCCAGAAAAGCAAGGGAAGGGAAGCTTTCTTAGAGTGATGTGTTTCAACCCTCTCCCCTCCTCCCCTGCCACTGGTGGTATATAACAGTACAATAATGTAAGTCTTTTAAAAATGATAGTTGAGATAGGGTGCACTCAAAAATAATGCATTATATAAAATTATTTTTCAGAATAACATGAGTTTAGAATTGCTTTTTTCTCAAAAGTTGACTTAATCACTATGTGCAGTCTTCTGTAGAAAAGAGCTGAGCTAAGGCAAGTGCACTATTGGTCAATTTGACATCAGAAGCTCTCATTCCAGTGTTTTTATTTTTTCATAGCCTGAAAATGTTCTTACATGCAGAGAGATCTATAGCTGATATTTTCCTTTTTCTTTCTTTCCTCTGTCCCTTGGTAATTAGATTGGATTAGGCTATTTCTGGGCATAAAATTACTAAATTGCAGAAAGAAGTCTAGCTTATATTTTTCAGTTTAAGCTACATTTGCAGCTAGGAAGGGAGGCACATGCCCACTCTTGGCTATTTTTTTAGGGAGTGCAAGGCTCAGTGTCTTGGCTGGATGAGAGGCTTGACCATTTCATTGTGGCCCATTCTTGCTCTGCTTTTGACACTGAAAAGACAATGAATATTACTGACTTCTCTCCAAAAAACATTGGGTTCTCCCTCAATTGTGCCATTCTAAATGAAGTTAGATATAGAAGTGGAGAGTGACTGGTATAAATTTAAAGCGTGCATTTTGCTGTGTTGTATTTAGAGCTGGGTTTAATATAGATGTTTTTGGGTAAAGAAATAGAGTTAATGGAGGTCTGATTCTGGAGTTCAGTGACTCTACAGTCACTGGAGCTACTTATTTGGTTTAAAAATTACTTTCCTGTGGCACCCTTGCAAAATGATTTCGTTTCTCAAGGGAAGCTGTGCTGTTTCTCAGGAGAACACAGTACCCCAGGTGCTGCTGTGGTTGCCATGGCAGTTTGCTAGCAACCTACCGCTTAAATATGTTACTACTGGCAAAGAAATGGTATCTTTTTGATCTCTTTGCCAGATGCTCATTTTGTAGAATTCTCTACACAGAATGGTTTGATTTTGGGCATAAAATGTATGTTTCTGTCCCCTGAAATGTCATTACTTTTGAGTAAATAAATTTTTGAGCTAGTGTAACTTTTTTTAAAAATAAAAATTATTAAAAATAAAGCTCCTGTCTTCTTTTTCTTCCTTTTAGAAGCTGTTTTGGCAACTGATAGGCAAGTGTGATTGAACCTAGCTGGCTTTGCTAACATGATCTTACTCAGAAATGAATTCAAAAAATGCGCTTTGCTTGTGGAGAATACCTGCTTTAATTCTGTTTGGAATCTGTCCTTTTTTCCTTGTCAGGTTCTGGGATGTAAAGCAGAACAGCCTGTATGCCTGAGTGCTTGTGTGGAGAGAGGGTGGGTAGGAGGACAAGTGAGCTACTTGCTGTTTAATAACTGATTCTGTTGGGGTTTGGTTTGTTTTTTTTTTTTTAATATGTCTTCTGAGCAGCCCAAAGAGAGTTGAGAGTTTGTTTGTTTTGTTGTAAAAGAGTTTTCTTCAGACAAGAGTGTTGGGTAGTGGTGTGTCTTAATAAGCAAAGGAAAAGATGTGAGGATGTCTTTTGACAATGAAGATAATGGTATTCTTCGCACCTGAGCATCCAAGATAAAGGAATACAAATGAAAGGACTTAAGGCTAAACTGTACCTTTTGGCACTTGTCTGAACGAGGAGTGCTGCTTGAACTGAATAGCTCAGGATTATCACAAGAGGTGCCGTGGCCCAGGGACCTCTCTCTCCCCCTGAGACCTTGTTCCCGTGTTGCAGGGTTTTGCAAGCAGCAGGGAAGTGGTGACACGCTTGCAGGGAGTTGTGAGGGTTGTGCTGGCTCCTGTGGAAAGCCAGAGAAGCCATTGTCTCTTCACATCCTCCACATTTCTAGTCCACCTGCTCTGGGTGGGAAGTGTTGGCATCTATTGCATGAGAGGATTTATTATGACATATAGCATAAGGAAATGTCACAGTCAAGCCCTTCAGCAAGGTTTGCTTTAGCTACTTACAATTTTTTATTTTAATGAAGGCTGTAGTGAAACTTATTCAGAAGGTTATTTTAATCCTGTTCCGCAATATGAAAATAAAGGTGTAATTTAAAACAAATGGCTTGCCAGACATTGAACACCTAGTGAGGTTGTGCTAGTCCCCAGTGCAGAGGGTCATCAAATCAAATATTGTGGCTGAATTTTTGAAGTGCTTGGATAATTTTATGACCAATAGTAGCATTTGTAGTTATGAAAGGTAAGATAAAGATCATCAGCTCTCATGCTTCAAGGCATAAGGTAATCACTGCAGCGTTACAGGAGGGATATTTCCCTGCTGAGCAACATTACACAGTTGGTTATGTACATTATGAGGTGTGTTCTTTCCTTTGATATAAACCATTAGCCAAAAAGGTGACACTTGATGGCTGAACAGGTTACTGACACAAACCTTATATCAGCTGCCAAGGGGATATGTTTCTGTGTGAAAGGGTTCTGTTACATCCCATAATCCAAGCTGTTGCTTGCAGGAATGTATATCACTAAAAATCATAGAATGGGTTCCCATTTTGTGCTCAGTAACTCTTGAGCTGCTGTGAGAGGCTTATTGTTACCGTATGTGTGAAGGATTGTTTGTTGTTTGCTTCGTTGGTGCTCTCTCCTGCCTTGCTCCTGCTTGGAGGCAGCTTCACACACAGCCTGCAGCTGTGCACTTCGCAGTGTCAGTGTTGGCAATAGACACCTGGGCTCAAGAGTCAAGGCTGGATTCTGACTGTGCAGTCAGTGATGGGGTTGTCAGGCACTGCTGGGTCCTGTCCAAGGCATTCTCTGCCCTGATGGGTCGCACCCAGCTTCCACGTGGCCATTGGATACCTTTGCATGCTGTCCGTGTTTAGAGCTAGCCGTGAGAAGAAGCTAAGCATATCAAGGTTATGTATAACAGTAATCAAATATACTTAAATGTTTTCTCAGTTTTTGCTTAACTAGGCTGGAAGGATCAAGGTTTCCTTGTTTTTTTCCGTTCTTGTAATCCCCTTAGAAACCCTTTTCTGGGCATACTTGCAGTTTTGCTTTGAAAGTAGGTGATCAGGAATCACCACACTATTTCATATGAGATCCAAGTAGTCCTCTGAGTTGACTGAAAATGTCTAATATTCCCAGAAATTCATTAGACCTTTTTACAGCTGGTAAATAACAAGTAGGTACCTCTTCATCATTCTATCCACCAGCTTTCTTCTCCTCCATTTCTTAAATCTGACGAACCTCCAGTTTAAAGCAGAAATCCTCATTAGGTTGTATTGTCATGATGTACTTTTTGCTTTTAAACTTCATCCCATTCAGTTTTCCAGCTCAGAAGGTCATCTCATTCTCTCCGTGTGATGATCTTGTCCTCTTCCGTGCTCTTAATTGTGTCATTTTTGCATTTCATAATCCAGTCCTTGGATCAAGGTTGCTAATGAGCGTATTAAGCAGGATCCATCCCAAGACTAGTTCCTAAGAAATACTTAGTAATATTTCTCTATCTTCAGAACTGCTTTTTTTTACTACAGACTCTTGTAGTGCCTCCCATAGACAGTTTTCTGTCCATATTATGATGTATTCTTATATTGCTCCTCGTTGTCTGCCTTTTAAATAAAGATTTCTTAGAGAACACTGCCAGATGCTTAATTCAAACATAGATGTATTAGTTGCACTATATTGCCCTTGTCTAAGTAGTCATCTGTCTTACTAAGAAACTCATTATATCTCTCAAGTGATCTATTAGTAATGAGAATATATTTCTTTTTATGCTACTTCAAGCCTACCTCCATGCCCTCGATTACTGCCTCTTCCAAAGTCTGCTGTAGTCAGTGTCAAAATCACAAGAATATGTGTTCATCCCTTCTCCTTTCTCGGAGTGCATCTATATTTAGTATTCCCCAGTGTTATTTTTGCTTTAGCACTGATGATCAGGGATGCCCAAAGAACGAAGTTTTTGAGTAAAGGTTTATGAAACTAACTGGTATATTGGGAAAACTCCAGTTCCCATCAGTTTATAAATTTCATTAAAAAACTTGCCACCGAATTTGTATTTTTATCTTCTCTTTCAGTATGCCATAAATGTTCCTGTCCTTGTGGTATTATTGTTATGAGAAAATGGAACAGTTGTCCAGGTTTGGGGGTACACAATTAACTTTTCATTGAATCTATATGAGAATAAGAGTCTTTAACTAGTTCTTCTCTGTATTTTAATCCTTCTCTTCTGCTTAGGTGAAATGAGCCTTTCATTGTTCAGTCTGTTTTCTTTGAAAGATCGAGCTGAGGTACTATTTTTACTGTGTGGCTAATTTAAGACACATGCCTTACCTTGTTAATCAGTCTCTCTTTATCCATCCTTGTAAGTTTTTTGCTTACTCCTGATATTTTCTTTGAAGTGTTTCTTTTCCTTGCTGTCCTTTTTAAAATTTCGTTCCAAATAGTTTCAACCTTTTGTTAAAGTTACGTCTCTAAATTCTTGAGCTCAGTGCAGGCCTATCAGTTGTGTTAACTTTCTTATGCACTCAGAGTTGGCTCTGTTGAATCCCAGACCTTCTTTGTAGGCTTATTTTTATATATATTGTTACGTATCAACTTATCAAAAGATGAGTTGGTCACAGTCATTTGATTAATTTCTTAATTTAACCAGATTTTTTGAAGGGTCATTGCTGCTTTTAAATTCTTCCCCCTGATGTTGTCTCCCGTGAGGCTCAGCTGTGATTGGAGGTAAAAAGCAAGCCTGAAGACTTCCCATCCTGGGTTAAAAAATTGCAAACTGCCATTAAAAAAATTACTATAAAAAAAGATGAGGTTTTCAGTCTGTTCTTGTCTTTTGGTTTACTCCCAGTCAATAGGATGTGATGACAGGATTAATTACTCCAGGCTTCATATACATTATATAGCTTTCTGTTTTCTACTCTTTATTTCTGGAGATTGATGACTGTCTAATGTTATAACTTTTAATAAGGCATTTTATTTGATTTAGAACTGTCTTCATTTTAGTTTCAGATTTATAACTGTAGTTAATCTAAGTTTTATTGCACCTTAATTAACTTTAAAATAAATTTTAATAACGAGATTATGAGTTTTTAAATTTTAGACATGCAGAAGAACCTCTTTGGTTGAACCACCTGTAGTTTTAAAGGGAAACATTATATGTATAGTGGGCATGCTTTTTAGTGCTGAGACACATAATAAAAAATTAGATAAGTGAGGAGAAATGATATACAGACCAATTTGATGCACTGCTAAAGTAGAAAAAAAGGTATAATGGTGTCTTTCTGTGTAATTATTGTACCCACAATCAAATGATTTGACTTGTTAAAATTATATTTCTTCTGTGGAAGGCCATGGCTCACCAGAGTGTAACAACTCTATGCCTGTGCTGCATAATTCTTTTTGTTTCCTGTTGTAAAACATGCCAAACCCCACTGAAGTCACAGTTTGGAAATTAGTTGTAAATTGCAACTAATGTATGGCAAAAAGGAAAAAACCGTTTGGTTCTTATTAACTTTTTAAGTTAATTGCCTACTTGAGAGAGCTCATTCCCAGAACCAGAACAGCTCTTTTTCTCATGGGCCAGGCGTTCCATATTGGTGGCCCAACACATACTGTTTCATTAAAGATACCATCTACCTATATTTTTTTGAGTTTTCCTTGTGAATTCTGATTTTTCTGACTGAGATTGTGGATCATACAAGCATATGTACAAAGGTTTTTGTAAGTTTGCCACAGTTGTTCTGCGTAAGTTGTGTTTTGAAGACTAAATTAGTGGCAAACTCTACCACTTAAAACATATTTATTACATATAATAAAGTAAAAGTTCTAGAGAAATAGCTGATCATAGAAATTGCCCAAGTGTCCTACATTTGGCCTACTCAAGGGAATTTAAACAGTTACAGTTTAGGCATTAGATTTAGAGAATGTCTTATGTTTTTAAGCAACGCTCTTAACTATAGATTGGACAAGAAAGAGAAGACTATTATGGGCAGGATTAGCTGTGCACATGGGCTCAGGCTGAAGGGAAGAAAGGGATGATTCAATATTTGTTAAGAGCTTGTCTGTAAGAGAAAGTATCATCAAATTGAGTAAAAACCCACTGATGTTGCAAGCAATGTAATGTGCAGGTTGGAGGGATCAGAGAGACTAGAATGTTGGGTGAGACTAGAATGTGGGCTCAAAAAAAAATCTGCTCTTGGGAGAGGAATAATAACTAAAAGGTCACCTGAATAATGTGTGCTTCTAAAAGCCTGTAATTTGGTGTCATGAGAAGGCCAAACTCCTATTTCTAGTAGGGGTGGTTTTAAATTTTATTTTTAGAATTTGAATTATGTTTGTTTACTTGTATAAAGCTTGTTATGGCTCCACATATTTGCATAGGAATTCATATCTCTGAAAAAGGTATCAGAAAATGTATCTCAAGTTCTTACATTTAAAGTAATTCTGCAGAAACAGAAGTCAGTGTTTCAGCTTTTTATAGAGTAGTGAAGATGTTATGAAATATACAGAAGTGAAATGAAGAGTTGCAAATGCTTGGGGAGTGCTGTAAAGCAAACAAAAAAGTCCCAAGAGAGGAAATGCACCTCCTCAAACAGGAAGACCTTTTGATACTGCCTCTGTTTATGCTTCTCCAAACTCTGGTTGGGATGGTCTCCGTGGGAGAGACCCACATTCAAACCTCTCCACGTTGTCTTCTGTGTGTGCCACTTGTTCCCTTGCAAGGCTGAAAGGTGTTACTTCAGAAATATCACACTCTTCAAAGAGTATTTTATTTGTATTAACTCAGTTCTACTTTCTTAATTTGTTCTAAATTAATGAATACTTTCTGGTAAGTCAAAACTGTATTTTTGTTATGTGATCTATATATTTAAAATAAAAACAAGTCATTAATATCTGCTACATACCTTCCAAAAACCTGATAAATGATTTCTAGTACTGGACTTACTTGCTTTTTTTGATTTGTGAGCAAGTCAGATTCAGTGAACTCTCTATTCCTGAAAAGCTGCCTGTTCTGCGTTCCCCATCTCCTGGTTTTCTTGTACCAAATTTGTCTGCTTTCATTCCTTAGGGAGAAACTCCCAAGTTGTATCGGTAGTCTTTGGAAAGCTCTCTAAAATATTTAGGAGTCTGAAAATGACTGACAATCTCACAGTACAAACTGGGGATATCAGCTTGGTAGGGAATAAATACTTTTTCATTGTGCCTGTATTTATCCTCTAAAAGTATATTTTATCTTCTTTTTTTTTTTTTCATGTTTCCTTTTGGCATAACAGGTAAGAAGAAACTAGCGTAATATAATGATCTTTTCACACTTTCTTGCCACAGCTGTAGTACCACATTCTACAGTAGACTGTGAACCTTACAACCTCTGAAGAAAAGCTATGGAAATATACAGGTGGAGAAATAAAGTAGGTTATTGCTGCTCCCTGACCGCTGTCATATGTATATAGTGGCATTTACTTAGGAAGATTGAGATCCAAGAGTACATCTGTATTCTAAACACAAGTGGCTATCAGCTTAAGAATTTGAGAACTTGCCAGCTGTGAAGAGAGAAATTCCCCCATCTGTCTTTGCCACTGAGAAAAAGCAATAATGGCAGTGAGTGAGCGTGAAGGACTGGACAATGTTGAATCTTTTAGTCTTGACCTCCCTCTTTTTCCATAAATGAGCACAGCTTTTTCTTTCAGAGGCTGATGGTGAAAATGGCATCTGAACACTGAGGCAAATACGCTTTACCAAAGGACTGGTCATTGCACGTGAAATAGTTTCACAGTGTAAAAACCATTTGTTGATGTGCTTTCAGAAGTTGTCACTTCCTCTGAGACATTGCAGGTAGGGTATCTCTTTGAGCTCTAGGGTTGAGACACAAGGGCAGGGACAGACTGATATTCAAAAGTGCTTTTACAGTCCGTGGCGATAGTCTAGGCTCTTGTCACACATCGGGGAAGACTTACAGACTGATTTCCGAAGCAACTCTTTGATTTTAGGTGTAGGTTGCCTTTTCTCTCTCTCAAATTTGGAAGGAGTTAGCCTAATTTTCTCCTCAATTGTCTGAGACACCACGTTGAGTTGGGCTATTCCTGGTGATTTCCAAAGGAATCTGATGGTCTGCAGCCTCCTGCCATCAAGGCCCCAGTGCTCTTCAGTGCTGAGAGAATAAGGATGCGGCTGATGATGATGCCTTAGGTTTTAACTTTTATATTTTCAAATTCTGTACTGCTTAGAGTGTAACTCTGAAGTTCCTTGTAGCCTGTAATTCCTGCTCTCTCGTACTGGGTAGACACAACAAAGCCTCTCCAGGCTTTGCCTTCAAGGACAGCCAGGCTGTTTTTAGGCCCAAAATGTGCAAACCAAAGATTCTAAGGGGGGGCAAGGTGAGGGGAGTTACATCGTTAAACTGGGGCTTTAATTGGAGAATTAACCCTGATATGCAAATGATCCAAACCTATAAAAGTGTGAAGAACTCGTGACCTGTCGTCCATCTTGGGGTCCAATTTTTGGAAGCAGCCTCTGGCTCCCCCAGGGTGTATCTTGAAGGCCCTTCAAATAAATACCTGTCTTTATTCCCTTACTCTTGTCTAGTCTCTGTTTCTAGGTGGCTGGAGGAGGCATCAATGAGGCGAGGAAGGAGAAAGGGCAGATATGGCCATGCTCCTCCTCTCCTTTCAGGCTGGACAGAACATCACAGCCAAGTTTGGATTCAGCTGGTCACCACGTGTTGCAGTCTGGGCACACTGTCAAATCCGTGTCTGGGAGGGCTCTGCTCATGTGAATTACATGACTGCAGTGGAAGCCAAATTGTCAGGGCTTTATTTATTTATTGTGGGAATGGGGCTGGTGACTCCGGTGGGTTTGTTATTACACTTTGTCTTATGTTCCTTTGTTTTTTGCTGTGTCTTTGCTGTTTGAGGCAAACAGGAGGCTCATAGCAGTGAACCAAATAGTCTTTGAATTGTGCAGCTTTTCTCCCTAACAATGCAGTGAGATGATTTTATATTTAGTAGTATAACTAAGATATCAAACCCCAGACTGCACGCATCTCGGCTTGCCTTTTTCTGTGTAACACACGGTAGGTGATAGCTGTTCAGGTACAATGCTGAGCTAACATCTCTAGCTGGATGGATATTCCAGTCCATCTGGATGGAAGATGCCATGCTGGAGAGCCTGTCTTTTTCCAGAGAACATCATTGCTTTGATCTGCAGCCATCTGTACCCCCTGTCATAGCAGGCTTCATTTCTTCGCTCTCTACTCTTATTTTTACTTTCAGACACAAAACTGCTTACGATTGCCTCTGCTGAAACTGAGACAATTACATCTGTTCAAAAGTGCTTTTGAGTTAAGAAATGTGTCTTCTGTGGCTTATGGTTAATTCAGAAGTCTAGCAGGCAGAGAGACTATTCTTTCAAGCCACAATACGTATATCTTCATATTGTACATCAGCTTGTGTCAATAGCTATTGTCAAACCATCAATTTCTTTGTGTCTTCAAGATGTCTGGGCCTTTTGGGTGGGTTGGAAGACATCAACTGTCAGTATTTATTTACACGGACACCAGATAAAATGGCAGATTAAAAGCAACATTGATGAATTGCAACACTGCAGAAATAAAAAGCAGTGAGATTTGTACTCATAAATATGAACTGTTTTCCCATCAGAGAAGACAGCAGAGAGCAGCCATTGAGAGATGCTGTCAGTAGAACAAAAAAAAAATTTCAAGGTAGTAATAAGCTGGCTATACCTAGGGGAAATTTGGTAAGAAATATGATTCACTTTGGTCACCTCGGAAACAAGCTGTTCATGTTGTTAGATATTTGAATTATTATTAAAATATTTTGTTATTACATCAAGAACATGATTAATCAGATGTTTTAATACGTGATACTATAACACGCTAATTTGCTGGCATGGAACCAAATATGGATTTTAGCATATGGATGATGATACCCTGGATATGCTCTTGGTATTTACTAGCCAAGTCTTAAGAACTGCCTGTGACTGAATGCCTTGTGTTAGTGCTTGTCTTTTGTTGCTGATTCCTGAATCAGCTGCAGTATGGGATATCCCTTTAATTATATGCCTGCTTAGGATGCTCAGAAAGAGACTTCAGGGGTTTAAAGTGTTAAAGGATGCCTTTATTTAACCTGAACACAGCATGCTCAGGGAACCTAGCCCCTCTTGGATCTGGATGGGGGAACTAGGGATTGTTTTAATTTATTTTGAATTTTTATATATGGATACATGTGTGAATACCAGTTTTTGAAACAGTATGGATGTCAAATACTTGTTTTTGTATCAGTTGCAAATTTGGTGTTTATGTGTTCTAGTGCACGTTATGAGCTGGGTCTTGTCCTTAAGCCAAGGAAAATATCCTGTACCTATCATCCATGATGATGTCTCTTCCTTTTATTTTAAGCAATAGCACATTTATGGGGGATTTATCAAAATAGAAGAATCTAGTACCTATTGGAAAACAGCAAGAAGATTTGTATAACCTAGAATCAGTGCAAATTGTATGCTATGTAATTGTATTTATAAGAAATTCCTATCTGTCTTCTTTTGTTTAGGAAGTCTTTATGGCCCTATATATACCTAAAAGTAACTCAGTGACAGTGATTTCACTATTCCTGTACAGTTTTCTTCCTTCATGCATTCCCTGAAACTGTTTTAACAGTTCTGAGATAGTTTTACAAGGTCAAAGCAGCATATGATTTTACCCTTCCAAAATCTTTGTGGTGATTCAGAAGCAGAGTTCAGAGCATGTGACACATTGGGTTAGAAAATGTAAAATTAATAAATAGAAAGCTATTCAGAAAGCACTCTAAAAATGATGAACGGCTTGTAGGAACTGATTTATGAGGCAAGAACAGGAGTTAGATAAGTAGAGGTTGGTTGAATGGATGGACTGAACGTGTCTGCAGATCTGTGCATGAGCAGTCAAAGAGGAGCTTTTTGTGTATTCAGGGTTGTGGACTAGATAAAAGAGGTGTTTTAGGGCTGCCAAGATAATAAGAGGGTAGAACTGTGGAACAAAGTTGTTAAGATTTGTGAAAAACTGGAAGGTAAGTAGAAACTGATTATTAAAGAGAAAATTATATATATATACACACACACATATATATACACATATTCAGCTTTGTTAGACTAGTCAGTCTATTGTGTTGATAGATTATTTCACTTCTTTGTAATTTGGGTTTGTAAAAACACTACAGGAAGACGAGAAACTGTTCTTTATTGGAAGAAGGTGGGTGACTTTTTAAAAAAGTCTTTTAAAATCTTGAATATCAATGCTTTGTAAGAAAGCAGCATGTGCTCTGTGTACAAGTCTTGTTATTGTGCACTGCTAATTTTTCCTTGACATTTATTATACCCAGAAATAGGAATGCAGTCTAGATACAACAGCCACTCCTTTCCTGTGATTTCATAGAATGTTGAGTGAATTGACTCAAGAAGGCTGGCAGTTGTGTTAAATGATGGGTTTATGACTCAATAGGGTTTCAGTACCTCACTCACCTTAATGAAAAACAATGCCTAATTAATTAAAATTGCACCTATCAGCTGTTAAATGACAGTTACTAGCACCATTCTTAAGGACTTAAGTGGAGTGGAAACTTGAAAAATCTTGATTTTGCCTCACCGTAATAAATGTGTCTGTGATTCTTCATTCTTTAGTACCTAAGACATAACAAACATGGTGATAAAATTGCTTACTTCTTTTGCATGCTAAAGGAAATAAAATTCTTAGTGTACAATAAGTAAATTAAGTGGGTTGACCTTGGCTACCTGCCAGATGACTGCCAAACTGCTTTATCACTCCCTTCCTCAACAACACAGGAGAGAAAATAGAACAAAAGGCTTATGGGTCAAGATAAGGACAGGGAGATACCACTCAGCAATTACCGTCATAGGCAAAACAGACTTGACTTGAGGAAATAAATTTAATTTATTGCCAATCAAATCAGAGTAGGATAATAAGAAATAAGAACAAATTTAAATCTCCCCCTCCCCCCGCTTCCTATTCTGAACTTCACTCCTGATTCTTCTACCTCCTTGCCCCAAGCAACACGGGAGGACGTGGAATGGGAGTTATGGTCAGTTTATAATGCCTTGTTTCTGCTATTCTTTCCTCCTCACATTCCTCCCCTGCTCCAGCATGGGGCCCTTTCTGCAGGAGAAAGTCCTTCATGAACTGTTCCAAAGTGGGTCCTTCCCTGAGGCTGCAATTCCTTGTGAGCTGTTTCAGTGTGGGTCCCTTCTGTGGGGTCACAAGTCCTGCCACCAAACTTGCTCCAGTGTGGGCTCCTTTTCATGGGCCACAGGTCCCAACAGGAGCCTGCTCCATTGTTGGCTGACCCTGAGGTCACAGCTTCCTTCAGGGAATATCTACGTGTTCTGATGTGACTCTCCATGGCCCGCAGGTGCATCTCTGCATCCCCAAGGATCTCCATGGGCTGCAGGGGCACAGCTGCCTCACCCTGGGCTGCACCACAGGCTGCAAGGGAACCTCAGCTCTGGCACCTGGAGCACCTCCTGCCCCTCCTTCTGCCCTGACCTGAGTGTCTGCAGAGCTGTTTCTCACATGTTCTCAATCCTCTCTCCCAGCTGCTCTTGTGCAAGGTTTTTTACCCTGTCTTAAATACCTTCTCACGGAGGTGCTGCCAGTGTTGGTGATGGGCTCAGCTTTGGTCAGTGATGGGTCTGTCTTGGAGCTGGCTGGCATTGGCTCCTTTGGACATGGGAGCAGCTTCTGGCATCTTGTCACAGAATCCGCCCCCGTAGACCCCCTGCCACCAAAACCTTGTATGCAAACCCAATACAGTAAAATGAGAGATTATTTTCTGTGGAAAGTCATGCGGTACACGTGACAATGGCACAAATTCTGAAAATCTCTTTCTACACTTTCTCAGCAGAAGGAGCTGTTCTAGCTGTGATTCTGAGGAGGACAACCACCTTTGGATTGTGATACAAGGGTTTTGACTGTTGTGGAAATGTAATGTTTTGTGTTTTTCTCCTTTCAGTTTTACAGTCATCTCAGTCTTGTGTTACAGCCCATCAGCAGGAGCTGTTTTCATGTGTGTATATGTTAACATCTAGGCCCTTCCTTCCCTCTTAAGCTCAGTTTCATCTCTTCTTTTCCCAAACATTGAGGAAATGCTTTTTTTTCTGTTAGCTTTATTACTCTCAACCTTTTAAAGGTGCTCCCTCTGCTTTCCATCAAAGGGCAGACATTATAAGGAAGGAAATACAGGCAGTGGTTTCTCCATTCACTTCTGTTTGCAGCAATCCTAGAAGTGCTGTTACTCCTCTTGTGAGTAAAGAGGAGGTTTTTGTGGTCATTACCTTTCTGGAGGTGATTTTGTTGCTGCTGCTGTGCAGGAGAGTGAAGGATACTCAGGGTAGGGACACGTGCACAGAGCACAGATTAGTGGAACAGTGTACCCTAACTTACTAAAGGAAGAAGTGGGAATTTTTTTAACTCTGGGTTTCAAGCTTCGTGTAGTAATCTGCAGCAGCCGGGTGTGGTGGGGGACCAAGTCTCACCAGTGCCTGCTAGCTCTCTTCTGTACTTGGCAGCTACAAATTAGTATTCCCCATTTTATGCTGGTATAGGCGTGTTGATTTGCACTGACAAGGGATTTGTATTCTCAAAACTTTTCTGAGTTACAAAAATGAGAACTTTGGTCCAGGAAAAATCTCAGAGACTCTTCAAAGTAGGGTTTTTATTATATAATCTCATGAATTATATGTGGAGTAGGTTTACTTTGACAATTATCACTTCATGTTTTTCAAAGTCTCTAGAAGTGGGAATGTGTTTTCATAGTGTCCTGTCTGGCTCTACTGTGTGGGTGACCTCATGCTGTGTGCCACAATGTGATGAGGTTACATTGCTGTTAATAAGAAGTGAACAGTAGCTTGAAATGTATGTGGAGGGAGGAGAAAGCGTTGGAAACCATTAGGATGAAGAGTATTTTGCATTGATTTTTGATACTGACTTTCTATCCACCGCTTGTCTAGTTCGGCTGTCTTTATTTTTTTCATAATTTATTTACAACTAATGTAGAACGACCAATGAAATCAGACCAGAATTTGCTTCTTAATCAAGATGGTGAAAATGCATCTATAGAAGTTTCCATCTTTATATTGATAATGGAAACTCATTTTTGATAATGGAACCATCATTTTCATAATGGTTCTCTGCAGAGACAAAATACATGAAGGTTTCATCAACAGCAATCTAAGAGTTACTATTTTGCTATTAAATAAAGTTTAATCCAGCTTAAAAATTTGAGTCAGAACACAGCAGTTGGAATCAGAAATGCTCATTCAACCCTCCTTTTCTTTCTCTTCATTCAGGGTGAGATCTTTGTTGATTCACCTCCCTCTGCAGTATACAAATAAGTACATACACACACACAGACTATTCAGTAGGTTGGTTAAAAGCCTATTAAACTCACAGTGTCTTTCTGTTAACTTTCACGAGGGTTACTTTAACCTGATGCATGCTTCTGCCACTGCCCTGCTGTGCAGTCGTGTCTTTTACAGAGAATTTCTCTGGGTTTTGGAAGAACTGGTGAAAGCTAGCCGTGGCCATGCTGGAATTGGGCCTTATTGCTGGTAACATGCTCTGAAATTTATGTAATGGTGCTGGCAATAAAACAGTAATTCACTATCACAAATAACAACATAATGCTGCCTCTGTTCCCAACCTCTGCTCCCAAAGGTGTGCTGTGTACTATGAATTAAAACCCTGCTTCTGGAAAGCTCAGTAGGTTGTTTGCAGTGAGGCTCTTGGCAGGAGGGCACGTGCCCATTCAGGATGTTCCATTAAAACCTCGACCAAGCGACACACTCCCTCACAGATAGCTTTCATGGCTGGGAAGGACTGGCTCTGCACCTCTCTGCTCCCTCCTTTCTTTGTGCTCTGACCACTTGTCTGGTGGAACTCGAGGGAATGTGAATGTATTCCTCAGTAGCTGATACTGATAAACGAAATGTATGTGAAACATACATTGTAAAACTCTCTCTGATGATGGGCTATGTAATAATTTAGATTAAGAGTTACTAGAAATGAAGTCTTAAGGATCTGAGTGTTCCAATTTCTTCTTTTTTTAACTGGAGCTAAACGTGTGGCTATGTTATCAAAGGGGAAAGCATTAAATCACCAGTTCAGTTTCACAGCCAAAAGCAAAGCAATTAAAATTCATACTAAATGTTGAGGCAGGACATAAAGTTGCAGGTAAAGAATATTTTTATGATCAGCTGTTGGATTCTCCCCCCACCCCCTCTTACTGTTCCTCTTATTTATCTCACCTCAGGTTATGCCTAAGGAATGCAGTACTGTTGCAATCTCCAAACCAAAAATGCCTCTTTTAGTAACTAGTGCTATAAATCACACCTGATTATCATATTTGCTTGGGTGAGAGATGCATCTTGCACTTTTCAGTTATGTCAATTAAGATTGTGTTTATAGGGAAAAATATTTATAATATCTAAAATTAGGTGTTTTTATTCTGCTGGTGTATCATTGTTTATTTTTACATTATAGATGAAATTAGATTTCAAAAGGCACAAACAGTAAGACTAGATTGCATGGCAAGGATGTGGAATGCAGAAATGTGTTTAGCATGGCTCTGAGGAATACTCAGAAAGGAACTCTTTTGCAGTGATCCATAATTTCCTTATCTGAATATGATATTTGTCTCTGATCCTCTGTGGAACCTGATTAGCAGGGAATAATCTGGACCCATGAAAATAAAAGCAGTAAATCCTCTATCATGTGGAACCACCTGGTTTGAATTACGTGGGAATGAAGAGGCGTTGCTGCCAACTCGGCAGTGGTGGTGAGTCTGCCACTTCAGTGTTTCCTCATGGATTTTTCAGCAGAGCTGGACAGGGGAACAAGATGTGATGGAAACAGCTGAATAATGAATTGTTGAAAAGATGTTAATCGAATAGTTAGGAAAATGAAGGCCAGAGAAGATAGGGCACAGCTGGTGTTTGCCAGCATGGGACAATATTGTTCTGTTACCTGTGTGCTGCACAAATAGTCCTTGAGCGAAAAAATTACTTCAGTATGAAACTGTGGAGTATTAATTTGATACGATTTTTGCTACTAAGATATTATCTGTCTCATTTATTATAACAGTATATACTATACTAACAATATAAAAGTCATTATAAAACACTAGACTAGTAGCTGTCCAGGGACTGTAGGTTTTTTTGGACAAGATAAAGACACCACCCCAAAAAACCCCATACAGTTTTCATAAGCATTTAATTTTTCAGAGAGCTGCAGCATCCATCAAAATGCCACAATAAAATGTTGCTGTGGGCAAAAGGATTCTAGATCAATTACATGGGCAGCCTTCTACAATTTATCATTTGAAGATAGCATCTGTGTGGATTTGAAAGAGTAAGCCAGTCAATATGGCAGGACGTAGATAGAAGGAGGCAGACTGGGTAAGAATATTGGGCAAAAAATAGAGAGTGAAAGAAAAATGGTGGATAGTGGCATAAGACGTGCTGATGGAACGAGATATTTAATATAATTACTCTCAGCATAACGGCGTGAAGAAAGAATTGCTCATTTTGATACAGTAATCCACTGTTCAACCCTAGCCATTAGTAAAATCAGATAGAGGAGATTGAAAAGGTAAGGCATGAGCTGAATGAAAATGGTTAGAGTTATTTCAATGTATTGTACTGCTTGGCTAATACAGGTGAACAGAAGATTAGAGAAAAACAGCATTTCCCTCACCTCTTCCCATCCACCCTCCTCATGTATAAGCATCCACCAGTATCTCTCAGAATGTTTGGAAAAATTAAAAAATAACAATAAATAAGGAGGTGAATCTGTTACAGAAATCTTGCATTCCTTTTCCGACAGCAGTATTTATTTCATCAGTGCTTGCTGAGATCCACTTTTTTTATAAGTGAAATCAAAGGCAAAGCAAGCCTGGCTTTGGGAGTACATTTGTGTAGTAAAGTAGGAGCCATCTTTTTAGGGAACAGAGCTATTTTCTTGAGAATGAGGTGATTATTTTGCTTTGTTTTCTAATGGGCAGTAATATATTTGTGAGCAGTAGCAGCATAACCTTTTATTTGTAGTAGACTTACATAATGGCAACTCTTACAGCTAAGCATGAAGTAGTTAGATTTAGAATGAATTCTTGTGCATTAAGAGCCTTGGAAGAAGAAAAATGGGTGAAAGAGTGGTACTAAGAGAGAGTACTACTAAGGGAGAGTAATCCAGTTAGATTTATTATATATAACTCTTCCCACTTCTTTCCCTGCAGTAATTTGGTGAGGTTTCCATCCTGGGTTCTAGCCAGGGGAAAGCAATTAGGTCCCTCTGTGTCTCAGGGAAGCAAATTGTGCTGCACTGGTGAGCACTGTTTCTGTAATGGAATGGACTTCACTTGTATTTGCATATTTGTTGGTCTGTGTGGATTCATGAGGGAACATGTTCAGATCAGACCCTTGTCATTGCACTCTGGGTTTTAGCAAGGGAGTGATGGAGAACAGCGTCAAACTGCTGATTCCAAACTTCAGAGCTCGCAGTTGCCCAGAGATGTGCTGCACTGGCAGACTGGGACACGATAGCTCACAATTCACTGTTTGGCTTGTCAAACCATCTTTGGTGGACAGAATTTGTCCCACATGCGCCTTGTGACAAGCCTTTTTTTTCCACTGTCTTCTCCTCAACAGCTAGGAGATTCCCAAAACATCTCCTGCTTTCTAGAAAAATAGACAGCATACCTGATGGAGGACAGGAAAAGGCAGTGGTTTTTGATGTTTTCTGTACTGTTTAGTTTCTGTTGAACTGCCAAATGTGATTATTGTGGTGAAGTCAGGCAATATTTTCTTTATTGGGTACATGTTGCTATACCCATGCAAGCATTTATTATATCTACAAGGCTGAACCTTAGCAACACCAACATTTTACTTATCCCATCTGTAGAAATGTTTATTTATTCCTAAATTAACACTTGGAGAGAAGCTTTGATAAAACTTCTCTTCTGAAAAAGATAACATGTACAAATATGATTATTTACTAATTTTGAAAAAGTATGGGTGATGGATGAAAGAATTTATAATGTGAAATATTGAACACGACATCTTTTATAAAAATAATAAAAAGAACAGCAATTTTTGAGGTGTTTTTAAGATAAAATTTTTATGAAAAAACAAGCTAACATCATCATGGGACTTACAGCTACATGGGTTTATTTCTAATTTCGTATTTTTATAAGAGAAGCTTTCAAAATGCATTATATTTGAATGGCATTCTTTTTCTGAGTTTCTATCTTACCTTTCTCTGAATTTAGCTCTTACCTGCTGCAGAGTCCTTGGCAATATTGTCAGGACTATTGCTCTGACTGTGGATGGAGAGAGCACAGGTCTCTGCTCGTTCATTATGTAGTGCTGTTCTCAGAGGATACAGCAATAGCTCTGTAACCCCTGAAATCTCATGTGTAGGATCACGTGGTTCGGACGGTCGGGACAAACAATGAGAGATCTTTGGAGTCAAAAGTTGTCTTGAAGCAAGCAGTGTATTGCTAGGGCGTGGGTGAAGGGGCCCTGCAGAGAGCTGCCAGCCGCAGCTCTGGGCAGGGCCGAGGTAGAGAGCTGATAAGAAGAAGAGCTGGCGAAGAGGAGCAGGCAAAGAGGCGCAGGCAAAGAGAAGAGCAGACAAAGAGGCCAGACAGGAGATTCCTGGCCTTTTTATCTCTCTCTCTCTGCTGAATGTTCTAGTCTACTTGACCAATCTAGTACAAGATACAGAGTCCTATAGCATTTACATACAACCTATAAGAATCCTTACATTACCATACTGTGTGTCCTTCAAGTTCTTGATAAGGAGAGGGGCACCCTTCACTTTAAGGGGGATAGACTTCAGCTGACCATATCATTGTCCTCCAGCTGCTCAGCAACTGAGGTTTGGCACTTCAGATATCGAACTCTGCCCTTAATTCTATTTCACTTATAGGTTTCATATTCTCCAAACTTAAACAATCATATTCACAAGGCTTTCCTGTTTCGTCCTCCCCAAGACTTCTGTGTATGGCTCTACAAAGAGCAAACAGCTGCTCCTGTTGTAGGCTTGCTCCTGCAAAGTTCCAAGACCCAACAACTCCTGTAGGGCCAGCACCAGTTTATATGGGATTACCTCCATTTTAATTGAAGTGGTCTGATTATAATCAGCAGAAGTTGCATAGAATCACAGACTGGTTTGGGTTGGAAGGGACCTCAAAGAGCACCTATTTCCAACCCCCCTGCCATGGGAAAGGACACCTTCCACTAGAAGAGTTACAGGGATGGGGCACCACGACTCCTCTGGGCATGCTGCTCTTGTCTCAGCACCCTCCCATGAAAGAATTTCTTGCCAGTGTCTAATCTCAATCCACCCTCTGTCAGTTTGAAGCCTCAGAATGAAGCGGTTTCTCACTGTTTCTCCCAGGCTACTGTCATTACATCTTGCTCTTTTCAGAGCACTTAATACAGTTCAAGAGGCATCAGTCATCATCATCTTTTTTTTTTTCCCCTTTCTGAAGGACACCGGGTCTTTTCCCTGAGATACAAAATTCTTACTTCAAGTAGCTGCTGGTATTCCTGAGTATGTTAAAATACCCAGGGGTGTCAGAGAACCTCTCTGCCATAATGTCCATGAGAGGATGTAATGAATGTTCCTCAGAATCCACAAATCCCAGGTAGCAGAGTGTCCTCAAAGGCATTGATCTGCCTTGATGGGGTCCAGGGGGCCAGGGAGTAGCTGGAGAGCAGGGAAGGTGGCACTGACTTGGGTAAAAGTCCTGAATCCTGCTGGGCAGGCAGACTCCCAAACTGAGAAGTGACTTGCTTGTTACATGGCCTCTCATAAGCCACTGAGGGGAAGAGCAAATTCAGCAGCGTCTTTAAAGAAAAATCCTTACACCCACTCAGGCACACTCCTTAGTAGCCTGTTCTGTTGCTGTGCATTCTAAATAGAAATATCAGTATAGTTTCAAATAATAATTAGAAGGAAAAAATTAAAAGGTTTGAATAATCCCAGATAAAGCAATCTTTTTTAACTTCAGTTAGTTCTAAACATCATAGCAGCTGCTACAGCTGTACAAGCAGAATTTTGACTTGTTTTTCCTAGTTGCTTTGGCATGTTTGAACAAATGACTGAGCTGCTGCTGTTAGCCAAAACCTGTTTCCCCAAATGTTTCATTCTGCTTTCTGTGATTATTTTTAATCTGTGTTCTCTTAAGCTGCGTTATCGTATGTGACTTCTGGCTGCATATTTTTTAAAACAACTTATTTGCAACTGTCAGAGATACCTTATGAATAAGTTATCAACCATCCTTAAGAGCTGTAGCTGCAAACATTTTAAAAAAAGTAATACTTATAAGTCTGTGAACATTTTCTATTAATGTATTTATGAAATGAATGCACTTAGGGTTAAGAAAACAGCTCCTTTCTGTTAAAAACAACATCACATTACTTTTATTTTCTTTAACATTAGCACATCAGTGGCAGCTTTTGAACTGATTGAAATGATCTTTTAGGAAAACTTCAATTTAAATAAATTGTATTTATCCTAAGAGATCTCAAGGTTCTTTGGGACCACCCCACCAAACCAGTGCAGCATAATTTGCCAGTGTAATGATGGAAAGCACAGTAGAAAGCACAAAGTGTGGAACTGCAAATTTTCAGTTTTCCTTAGAGAGAAGCAGAATTTAGTAGCATAATAAAAAGAAAAACTTCTTGCTGAGAGGGACACTAGATAGTCTGAACAGCAAGATTTAAAGAGCTGAGTGCTGCCTTTCAAGATAGGATTGTGTTGTTTTGAGGAATGATGACCCAGAAAGACTGTGGATGAAATTCCCTGACTCCAAAGAGTCGGGGAATTGGTCAGATCATTGGAGGTTCAGGCTATGGAAATATTTTTTTTTTTTAAATTTTCATTTTTTTCAGCAAAAAATCATTAAGTAAAGAGGCTAATGACTAGTGTATTATTGTAAGTAATAACAAGGATGGAGAAGGGGATTGTATTGTACCTAGGCAATATTTTAATGTCTAAGGCTTCACTAGGATGGATTTTAGGAAACAACCACATTCCTGGGGAGTTTACTACTGTAGCTGAGAAGCAGGTAGCAAAATGTTGTGACCTCTCTTTGAGAAAAATCAATTGCTTCCTTGAGTGTAAATGGTAAAAGTATTTAAGCTTAACACTATTGAAATAAAGACCGAGAAAGTACCTTCACTTGAATTTTTATTTTTGTCCTTCTCAGGAATGTTATGATTGTTCAGGGCTGGGCTGCACTGGAAAGTATGACTGTTCAAGTGTGATTTGCATGTGAATGTATGCTTTAAAATATTTATTTGTTTAGTTGTTTAACCTGATAGTTGTACAGTTTCCATCCCTAGAGGGGCAGTTAAATAGACAGAAAGCAGATTTGGAATATTGATACTCTTGTCCTGATCATAAAGTAGGTATATCAATGTAAAGCACTTCTACGCTGTGCCCAGAGGAAGAGGCTGCACCATTTTAATGATGCTCTAAAAGTCAAAGTGATAATACTTGCTGATATTATTATATTGATAGTTATTTTATTGCCTTTGGATTGCTGGGTGATGCTACACCAGCCCTAATTTATGAAGGCATTTTTCGCTACTTAGTTACTTAATGACATTAGGGTAATATTTCTCAGCCTTGTTGAAAGGGACTTTTTTCTTAGGCTTATCTGCTCTTGTTTTGGGCTCTTTCCCTGCCTCTGAATGGGCAGTAGCTGCATCCCCGAGGTGGAGAGTTGCACTGCTGCCCTGCCTTGGAGGAGATGAATTGCTGCCAAGGAAGCTGGTAAACACTTGTTGGTAAACAGTTTTAAGGCTAGCCTAAACATTTGCTGCCAGTAATTAGTCTCTTCTTACTCAGGCAATTGGGGGAGGCTGAGCTGCTGCCAGCTCATGGGCAACTGCTGACTGCTGTGTCTAATGCTTTATGGCTCCCTGAGGGTTCTAGAGAAACCAGGCCTGTGCTAAAGGTAAAAACCAGGTGTGGGGTGTGTCAGGTGCATGAGATGTATGAGAAAGAAGACAGGCAGTGGGAGAGGGAAATGGAAAAACAGAAAGGCAAGTGAGTCTGACAGTGGAACGGAGATAAGAGCCCGAGAGGACAGAATCAGGGAGAATTTGGAGAGCAAGTAAATATAATGAACAAGGAGCTGCTATATCCATGGAGGGAAAATGGCATGCATTCATAAGCGTGAGGTGGCCAAAATTTTAGGACCTGCTTCATGCTCCACTACTGTTGTGCTCTGCTGTTTTGGAAACTTCGTTGATACGGTTCCATCAGCTTGTGAACATACTTTAAGATTTGATATTATTTAAATAGTAACACTGTTTGTTTTCACATTTTTAAAAATCCTGATTATTTAGACCAGGGTCTAATACAGTTCAAGTCAATGCATAGTACTGGCTTGAATAAAAAGAAGGGAGGTGAATTCTCCCCCCCCATTAATAATCATGAATTAGAGATCAGAGCTTTCTGCAAAGCTGGGGGCTTTTTCCCCCTGTTTTTGATTTTCTGCCTTTGATTCCCTATGGAGGTCCTGAAAATTCTAATTTAGTTTGGTAAAATATAGTCCCCAACCGGAAAGTGAGTAACTGGGAGATAGTTGCAAGTAGAGTAATTGATTCTGATACAAATACATAATCTGTTAGTGCTCTGGAACGCTTCACAGTCTGTTTCATTTTGTTTTGGTTTGTATGTTGCTGTCTTGCAGTAGTTAAACTGAAAATGAAGCCCCAAACAGCAGGTGATGATGCTACTAATGTGTGAAGGGATTATTGTTAAGTGCGTGCAAACACTGGTATACAATTCCAGAGGCAGAGAGTGCTTTGTTTCAAGTTTGTTCCCTCATGGTTATTACAGGCCTAACAGTTGAAAAACCATTTCACCTTTGGCTGAACGGACAAAACTCCCACTGCCATTAATAGGAACTGTGCCTTCTTTACAGCTGAAATTATTTTGGTTTGATGTGACTTATTGGAGAGGACAAACAGTAAAGAGGTGCTCTAGTTGAGATCTGGTGTCTCACTGTCATCCTTAAATGCTACAGATATTTAGCAATAGGATTCTAAGTTGGGTATGAAAAGAGTTAAGTGGTTTGGACAGTTTGTAAAGTACATTTGCAGATGAGAAAACATCTTTCCTTGGCCGTGGGTTGAACAGCATTTGTGTTGTCTTTCCCTCCCACCTTGTTCCGTTGGTTGGTTGGTGTGAGGTGACGCAGTGAGGCAAATGCCTGTCAGGTGCTTCAGGCAGCTCCACTGAGATACTCCCCTTGTGTCTTATCCCAGTGTGCTCATAGCATTTCTGAGTGCACTGGCACAACTGATAAGAGGTATTATCTTTTATTATTGCCTGTGAGTTCACAAATGCTGTTTATTGCAATAAAGAATAATGGTGATCGCTAATTAGCTCTGGGGTGTGGGAGTAACGCTGTAAAGAGAGCTCTGCACTGACCATGAACCCTGTTTCACTGACTGCTGAGGAGACACTTGGACCCAGTAGGATACCTGTCACTTCCCAGGCCCTGTAACACACCAGTCCTTGCTGAAAGCTGGAGCCCAACTGTCTCTTGTTGCAAAGTGTGAGCTGATGTAGATGGAAGCTGGTGGTATGTGCATGATAATTATGCTGTGTCAAGTCTGATTTTAAAGACCATAAGTATACCTTTTTAAAAGAAAAAACAAACTACTTCACCAGCCTAGAGAGAAACATAAATCATGTATTTTTGTCACATCAAAAGACCACTAGAAGATGAGCTTTAATATTTCAAATGCGACAAGCAATCCATACACATGAATCACAATTTGAGTTCCATTACAGCTGAGCTGATATATACCACTGTGTGCTTTATGGGTTTTACTCTAACAATATTAAGTAAAAACCCAAAGCTTTTTGTGATGAGTACCTAACCTTTTACAAGAATTTGTAGAATTGTGGTCCAGAGCAACAGATTTAGTGTTGCCCTACAGGCTTTAATAAGAAATTTCTGTTGCCAGTTTTGACCTCTCAATATTATTCTCTCTAAAGAAAATGCATGTATTAGTGGAAGGCTAATACTGCAAAGGTAAAAGAAAATCTGAAATTATGAAAGGGTTTATGGAAAATGTAACCCTTAAAGATTGCAAAGACAGTTAAATAAATGAACAAGGTTTGAAGAGACAGATCTTTTTTTCCCTTCCGCTTCCTTTGTTAGGCCCAGGCTTTTTCTTCCTGGGCTCTGGAACTTCTGCAGCAACCCAGTGCCAGTTTTTCTCAATTCTTCTATTTATAGTCAAGTCATCATTTGAAGTCCTTAGTCTCCTTTTGAGATATTCTCTCATGGCAGTATTTTCATATAGGTTGTGAATTTTCTTTTTATCTCTGGGAATTCTCATATTTTTTGTTACAGCAATCTGGGCCTTTCTTGCAATGAATCAAAGTTCAAATTCCTTCACCTTTGAGACTTTTAATCCTCTCACTTCCCCTTGGGGGAAGAAAGAGAAATGTAGTGAGGGAGCTGGAGATGAAGGGTAGTGCATAAGGTTAATTTTCAGGTGAATTGGTTGCTGTTTTGACATTCTTGCTTTCTTTGCAGACATCTTTTCATTCCTTTTCCTTTTATGCTAGAAAATTATTAGATATGCAAGAGCAAAACTCCTCAAAGCTATGCTCCAAAAGCCTATTAAAAATAGTCTGCAAGCAGATCAGTGTGAACACACGTCAACACCTGAGTGTTTCCCAAGTGGCTTGAGCACTCAGTGGTGTGATAACAAGACATGTGGGAGGATTTTTCCTGGCTTTTATCTTTCGTATATTGATGCTCCTGACTTTTTAAAATTCATTTCATCAAGTGGCACTGCAACTGAAACAACAGAAATGCAAGAATGAGATAGTTTAAGGTGTTTGCAGTGGTATACAAAGTATTTTGCCTCCAGGCCATCATTTCTAATTCATCCCAAGTTGGCAGCAGTCAGAAATTGCTGCCAACTGACAGCTGTTTGCTGGCCAGCATGAAGAGATTTAGCTGGTAGCTCCTGCTGGACAGATGTCTGTAATGTTGAAAGTGTGAGTGGAGCTGGCATGTGTTTCATTTTCAAAGCCTGGAAAATAGGGCGGTATCTCAACTGCAGCTGTTTCAGTTTAGGAAGGTTAAACAAGATACCTGATTTTAGGTAACCAAGAACTCAGCATCTGCACGATTAAACTCCCCGCCGTTCTGGGGCTGAATGCTGATGTTTTGGTGCTCATCACTGGCTGTGTTTCCATAAGCACTGTGTGGAGGGAGAAGGGAGACTGTAGATGGCTGTGCAGAGGGATGGGATAGGAGACTGCACTGCAGGGTGACCAACTCATTGGCACTCCACAAACCGAGGAGGTTCTTCAGCTGTGTTGTCAATTGATACCTTTCTTAAATGTGAGCAATCAATAACAAAAAGTAATAGGGGGAGAAAACATCTCTGATTCATCTTTCTTTGTGTTGGATGTATGTAACACTAGAATTAATATTTTGAAAACCATGAATTACTTCATGTAAAATCTGTGCTGCTAAGCAGAAAATCTATCCTGATGAGAAGAAAAAAAAAAGAAACTTCTTCAGTATAATCTCTGGTTTTGTGGAAAAGGAAAGGGGAAGATTTTACAGTGTACATTATCACAGAGCTTTGAGATATTTAAACGGGCAAGTAAATGATAGGTTTGAGTCACTATTGTGAAAACAGTTTTGGATTTTGGATTTGCAGCAGCAGCAGAGATTGCTTAAGCAGAGACATGAGGTCAAGTTTTTGCTGCTCCTTAATCATGTTTTTTTTTTTGCTTTGATGTGATGCAAACCATAAAAGGGGCTTATGTGACTGGTTCAGTCTTCTGCTTGTGTGACATGGGGAAAGTGGCACAGAGCCCTAACTCCTGTAGCAGAACCTTGTGTCAGGGACAGGGCACTGCCAGAGCACTTGGGTGAATCTGGGGGTGTGGAGTGCTCTCTGTTCTGCTGGGCAGTGGAATCTGCTCCTGCACTGTCCTGGCAAACACTGCGTGGTGTAGCTGACCAGCACCACAACTGATACCACCCTGTCCAGAGCTGCTGTGCCTTTAAGAGTTAGGATTTTCAGTATTGCATACTTTGACACTATTCTGTGTGTTTGAAAACTGCATCAGTTTTTGGGTTTCATTGCAAAATCCCCCGAATGGATGTGTTACTTTTTCCAGAATTAAAAAAGACATAATGTGTCATGAGGAACAGTGGGAAGGAACACACTGCTATGATACAGGAGTTTTAGCTCTATTTTAAGGAATATT
This sequence comes from Falcunculus frontatus, assembly GCA_013398115.1. Lineage (NCBI taxonomy): Eukaryota > Metazoa > Chordata > Aves > Passeriformes > Falcunculus > Falcunculus frontatus. The sequence goes on from VZRV01001166.1 coordinate 253,594, forward strand.
TTTTACTGAATTTGCCTTGTTTTTTAGTGCTAGTGTTTAAACAGATTGCCTTTGGAGCTGTACATGGAATTTATTTTCCGTAATGTTATGTTATTCATTTCACTAAGTCTGACTGTAACTTTCCTGGGTGGTTTTTCCCCGCAGACATTGATGAGTGTGCTGCCAAGATGCACTACTGCCACGCCAACACCGTGTGTGTTAACTTGCCCGGGTCCTACCGCTGTGACTGTGTCACGGGATATGTCCGTGTGGATGACTTCTCCTGCACAGGTGAGCTCTCAGCTACAGCAGCAGCACTGTTACACTCTGTGTCTTGTGTATATTCCCTTCCTTCTGGCTAGTCCCAAATGCCACACACCGGCTGGCCCTCTGCCAGCGTGAAATTCAGGCACAAGTAGGGTACATAAATGTGGTATTAAGTGCCTTTGCCCTGTATGGGCCCTTTGGGATTAAGTTGGAAGGTGGCTGAAGAAGGCTTGTGGTGCACCCACTGAGGGCTCTTGCCAGCCACGACACGGTTCCTTCGTGTCCCACATCTGCCTGCTGTGCGAGGTGCAGAGGCTGAGATCACGTGTGTTGTGAGAAGAAATGAGACTTCCTCAGCTGTGGTTTGAAACTGGTCAGTGGATTGGAACATATGAAATTACCCAGGAGGAGAAGCTTTCTGGACAGAGCCGAGACAAATGTGCAAAAGGAAAACTGAAATGTATAAAGTTCTCAAGTCCAGGTATTGTTGGGTGGTTAGGAAATTGTTATTAATGCTGAGAATTAATGTCTCAAGAACTATGACTTGTTCAGAAAAGACAGCAAGTGGATAGTATTAGACAAAAAAATCTAATTACCTAGTTGTTTTTTTTTTAAATATCCATCTGCAAAATGAGCTCTAAAAATTCCTAGTGGAAAATAGGTAGGGTCTCATTTCCATTTAGGGGTTTTTAAGGGACTTCCTCTGGCAGTCTCAGAAGAATGTGAGAAGCTGCTGAACAACTCATCCCAACTCTATTTAGCTGGATAACATCTTTCAATCATGCTCCAGAAAGTCTGATTTTGGGATTATATTGATGGTGCATCTGTCATGCAAAGGAGGAAAATACCAGGTCGGATATAAATCAGCTCAACACAATGCCATGTTTAGAATGGGGTTGGGTGAGCTGTTTCCTGAAGTGGAAAGATGGCACAGGAATATTCAATATGAGAATGATTTCCAGCCTGGAATAACTACATCGTAATGCATGTTATCGTTAGGGAAGGTCATAGGAAATGTTGACTTTCATGATGACAGCATGTCTTTTAGCTAATATTATATGATTTATAAAACTGTAGGAAAGTCAGGCCCACCTCTTGAGAGAGACTGATACTAAATAGCTGTCAGGAAGCTGATTTTTATTTTGCCCAAAGAGTCATTATTTCTGTGTAATCTGTCTCTTTTCAGTTTTTCTTGATCTTTTACAATGTGACATGACAGATTCAGACCTTAAATTCTGTGCTGTGTGAGGTATCAACCTTCACAGTGATGGGGAGAGTGGTTTTGATAATCTGACTCTTACTTTTCCATATATGCACTGCTAATTTCCTAATGTGCCCTTTTTTCCAGCAAGACACTATCATTAGGCATGCAAAGGGTATAGAAAGCAAGGTATTTGTGATACACTGAAAAAGTGTGAAGTAGCAAGACAACTTGCTTGACAGTAATGGGGGAACATCCACTTAAAGTGCATGCACACAAAAAATCCAGAGCAGGTATAAAAACAAATAATAGAATGAGGGAGATAACTATTTCTTGCAGGTTTTTTGTCTTGCAAAAAACACCTCATTTTTGACATCGTAGTTAAGAAGCAGAGCAAGTGCGTTACATAGATCAGGAAAAACTTGGTTCATTGCCTGTTGTATCTAGAAATAATTGTTTGTTATAATATTAAATGCAATTAAAATAAATACTGTGCAATAGAAGCTCTAATCCTGTCTTTGTTTTTCGCATTATGCTTCAACAGACTTTTAGCATTAATAGCAATGATTTTAAAAAAACAATAATAAAAAAAATCAGGCAGCAAATACTTAAGTCTATTTCCCCTTATACTGACAACAAATGTTTATCAGGCACAGTAGACTGTAACTATTTCTCAAGTTTTTAAAATGTTATTACTCTTCATTCAAACAAAATAGATAGGAAATTTTCTTGTTATTGAATCATGTATTTGGAGACAAATCTGAAAGCCTGAGATGTGTTGGTGTTCTGTTTAGAATTGTGTATGGGGTAAGGCTCTGATGGGTTCAGAATAAAGATGAAGTTTTAGATGTAAGTGCTTAAGGCACATGCATGGCACTGCATGTATTTTATACACTGCTGACCCTAAAGCAGAGTTATTCCATAGAGCAGGAGGTATCATGTTTTGGGAAGCCTGAGTCTAATTCATCAAGGTATAAACTCATCTGCAGTTTAGCAGATTGTGTGTTGGTGGGCAGGCTTGTGCTTGGTGGCTGATCCCCCAGCTCTGGCATCTTTCAAAAGGTGGAAAGCAGCTGTATGTGGAAGTTGTAAATCAGAAACAATTTTTAAGCTGAATGAAATGTTTCAGTTTGATATTGAGGGGGTTTTATCTTTATAGAAAGAAATGGAGTGACTAGTGAAACACTATGCCAATTTGAATTGAGCAAAATGAAATTCATTTGGATATTGCTGAATTTTAAATATGCTGCTTCCAGCGTTTTCTTTAAAACATTGGATCTTAATGAAATTAAACTAATTGTTACTGGTTTGACATTGCTGAAAGTTTTTTTCCCAAAACAATTTTTTGATAATAGTTTCCAACTGTGAAGTAGGAACTTCTGTGGTTTTCAGTAAGAAGCTACTGTGTTGGAAGATGTGCTGATTGCATAGAAAATGCAGTCATAGGGACAGAGTGACTAAAACATTATTCTGGATGAAGTCTACAGTTGTATTAAATTCTCACCTATGATTTGAAATCAAGTAGTGACTATTTTAATAAATAATTAGTGTTCAGTCTCAAAGAAGCAAAAGACCTGGGATGATGAGGTATTGAGTCAGATTAGTCAGCTAGTAATAACTTTCACCAAGAAAGGTACATTAGTGTTTTTCCGTTTACCTGTTCCTAGGGCTTTGTGCTCTGAATGTTAATTAAGTTGTTGAAGGAAAGATGGTTATATTAAGAAAAGTTACCCTTGAATAAGAACCTGCTTTTCAGTCTCTTCCTGTGGTACTGACAGGTTGTTTATCTGTTTTCTGGTAAATCACAGTCTTGTCCATTCCGAAACTGGCAGCAAGATTTGCTGCTCCAGATGTTCTCATGTGCTGGAATCTACTGATTTAAAGCATTTGATTGATTCCCACAGGTTTTTACCCTGGTTGCTTGTTGAAAAATAAGTTCTCTTGGGTTGCTTTCTTCTAACATAGCAGTTTGGGAGTTTGCTTCAGAAGTGCATTATTTTGTTTTATGCTTTTTGAAGCATTATAAATTACTCAATAAGAATATAATACTTTTATTTTTGATGGGCTGCATCTGCTCTCTGGTTTGATTTTAAAAATTCATTTATATGATTTTCTGTGTAGTTTGAAACTAGAATGTAGAGTTTCTATATCTCACTGCCATTCAATCAAGTATGCAAATGCTTTTTCATTTTAGTAAGCTAAAAGCTACCTGTAATGACCACATATATCATGCTGATAGGAAAACAGTGTGGGTAGGTTTCATCTCTTTTTGCATAATGTTGGCATTTTCTACAAAGACAGTCATAATGATCACAAAAAAGATTCCTGGCCTTTAACAGCTATGATAGCCATTAAAAAAATAATCCCTAATTTTGTAATGTTTTCCTTGGGGCTGCATGAAACACCAAAAACTTCCTCAAATCCTGGAGTCATTCAAAGAATAAGTTAGTTCATTTTATGTAGTCACTACTGGGCTTGAATACTGTATTTTGTTTCATTGGGGGTTTTTTGGTTTTCTAGTGTTTGTTTTTTGTTTGGGTTTTTTTTTTAAATTTACTACAAATATTCACTGATTATGTAGTAAAGCTTAAAGACCTTTTCAAATGAGAGTGCCAGGAGATTTTTCTTTCTCTGTTTCCTTGTGTTACTCGTGGCCATTATTCTACATGAAGAAGCCTTTGGACTTGAGAGTGTCTCAGCCCATTTTGTCCAAGGTTTATCTTTTCAGGAAGTGGTACGGAAAGTTACTGTTGGTCATCCAACATGTCAGTAGTACCCATTCTGCCAAAATAGGGTGAGACCTATGCAAGCACCCTCCTCTTTATGCACCAAAGCTATCCTGGCAGATGTTTTTCTCTGTGAAAATAATCCACCTCCATATTTTACTGTTCTGCATGATGTTTCAGTAGTGGACTGTGCTTTTAACCCTCTTTCAGTCCTCATTTGCTGTGATGATGTTCCCAGAATTTCTTTAAACTTCGGCTTCTCAAGGCAATGAGTCACTAAAATATTTGTATGTTACTTGCAAACAGCAAGTCTTAACCGCAGAAACAGGTGGTATTTTCAAAACACATAGTTCAGTATTCTAATTCTGTGGAAAAATTGATGTTACATAGAAATGTATTATTTAGAAGTCTTAGAACAGAAATATATTATTTAGAAGAAGTCTTAGAATATAAATCTTAGTCTTGAGTGTATATTCTAATTTGATTTGCAGTATAGGTAGAGAAGAGGAAGTAAGAAAACCTAAGAAAACCTACTGATTTTGACAGGTTATCCCGTAAGTCCCTTCACTTCCATCCTGTGTGGTTTCTGGGGCAGCATTCCATTTTGAATGTAGTGCACTTTTCAGAACAAGCCCTTCTGCAGCATGTTATTAGAAAAATTGTGCTTAAAGCATAGAAGAACGTAAGAGTTCTGAGAGATCTCATTTTCAAGGGAAAAAGTCAGAAACCCTTCCTCCTGCTCTTCCCTTCTTCCCCTCCCCTATCTGTGAAAGGCAACTCAACTGCAGGAATTTCCTGCTATGGTTAGAACAAACGTTCAAATTGTTTGCTATTACTAAAATTGATGCCTTTGTGTCTTTGGCGCTGGGGTTTACCTGTCAGGTTCGAGGTGGTGTAGTTGACCCCATAATAATACTAATAATGCAGCGAGTTTCACCACAGAGAAGTGGCAATCTCAAAGGGCGGGTTACTGGCCTCACATCCAGAATCACCGTGTGTTCGTAAAAGACTTGAATAGAAGCTTTCAGGCAGAGGATTGATAATATGGTCACTCTTTGAAAGATAGTGCTGTTTCTGAAATCTAATCTACTGACCTTCTTTTCCACCATTTCTTCTTGGTGAACTAAATTAGCATTCCAGAAAGCGACGTTGTTATTTTTGGTATTGTTATTTTTTGCACTTTCAAAGTGCTCTGCAGGATCATGGATGTTCAGAGAGGTCAGTAAACAAATGTTACAGCTGTTCTCGTGATGGGCTGGCGTTGGTGAATTGATAGACTTGTCTGCTAGCTGAAAACAGAGTCTGGGGCAGCAGGCAGTGAAGACAGGTCTGTGGTGGAAGAGGTTTCAGGTTTGTTTTGGGCAAGAGCTCTCTTTAGATCTTGCTGTTCTAAAGGATATCATTAGGATCTTGCTGTAGTTGGGTGACCCTGGCTGGATTCCTGGCACCAACCAAAGCCTTTCTTTCACTTCCCTCTGCAGCTGGGCAGGGGAGAGAAAATATGATAAAGATTCATTAGTTGAGACAATGACCAGGAGAGATCACTAAATACTGTCACGGGCAAAACAGACTCAAATTAGAGATATTAACTGAATTCATTACTAACAAAATTGGAGCAGGATAATGAGAAGTAAAAACAGACCATAAAAACACCTCCTCCCCATCCCTCCTTCCTTCCTGAGCTCCTCCCACCGATGGTGCAGGGAGATGGAAATGGGAGTTGTGGTCAGTTCATCACATGCTGCTCCTGACACTGCACAGGGAGAGGAGTCCTGCCCCTGCTCCAGTGTGGGGTCCCTCCCATGGGAGACAGTTCTCCATGAACTTCTCCAGCATGAGTCCATCCCCCAGGCAAGGGTTCTCCACAGAGTGCTGCAATGTGGGTCACTCTTCCATGGGGTGCAGTCCTTCAAGGACAGGCTGCTCCTGTGTGAGTTCCTCACAGGGTCAAAGGTCCTACAAGGAAACCTGCTCCAGTGTGAGCTCCTCTCTCCACAGGTTAGCAGATCCCTGCTGGAATTCTGCTCCAGCACAGACCTCCCATGGGCTCACAGCCTCCTCTCAGGCTTCCAGCTGCTCTGGTGTGAGCTCCTCCATGGGCTGCAGGGACACAGCTGCCTCACCCTGGGCTGCACCACAGGCTGCAGGGGAATCTCTGCTCCAGCATCTGGAGCAGCTCCTGCCCCTCCTTCTGCACTGACCTGGGTGTCTGCAGGGCTGTTCTCTCACGCAGTCTCACCTCGCTCTTCTCTGGCTGAAATTACTTCTGCACAATAACTTTTTTCCCCCCTTCTTAAATCTGTTATTAGAGGCACTACTATCATTCTTGATTGGCCCAGCCTTGGCCAGCAGTGGTCCATCCTGGAGCTGGCTGGCCTTGGCTCTGCTGGACATGGGGGAAGCTTCTGGCAGCTTCTCACAGAAGCCATTCCTGCAGCCTTGGACACTACCAAAACCTGGCCCCTCAAACCCAACACAACTACTAAACTTACCTTCTGCAGGGGCTGACACAGCTCACAGGACATTCTTTACCCAGTCTATGGTAAAGAGAAAACAAACCAACCAACCAACCAAAACTAGAGAAACTGCTTGGTCTCCTTCCAGGAAACCTAATGACAAACAATTGCCAGAGACAAGTTTTTCCTTACATAACCACTACCAATAACTAAACATCTCTCTACTATCATTCTTGATTGGCCCAGCCTTGGCCAGCAGCAGATATGTACCCACTGGCTGGCCTTGGCTCTGCTGGACATGGGGGAAGCTTCTGGCAGCTTCTCACAGAAGCCACCCCTGTAGCTCCCCTGCTACCAAAATCTGGCCTCAAAACTCCAATATACTTGCCTAATACTTCAGAATTTTTTTATAGCATCATAGAATGTTTTGGGTTCTAAAGGACCTTAAAGATCATCTAGTTTCACCTCCTCCTGCCATAGGCAGAACACCTTCCGCTATCCCAGGTTGCTCAGAGCCCCATCCAACCTGGCCTTGAACACTTCCAGAGATGGAGCAGCCAGAGCTTTTCTGGGCAACCTGTGCCAGGGCCTCACCATCCTCACAGTAAAGAGTTTCTTCCTAATGTCTAACCTAAACCTGCCCTCTTTCAGTTTTAAGCTATTGCCCCTTGATCTGTCACTATGTGTCCTTGTAAAAAGTCTCTCTCCAGCTTTCTTACAGGCCCTCTTTAGGTCCTGGAAGGTGCTAAAAATTCTCCCTGAAGCCTTCTCTTCTCCAGGCTGAAAAACCTCAACTCTCTCAGCTTGTCTTCCTAGGAGAGGTTCTGTAGCCTCTGAGCATCTCTGTGGCCTCTTCTGGTCCATGTCCTTCTTATGTTGGGGCCCCTGGTGGGGTCTCACGAGAGCAGAATAAAGGGACAGTCACCTCCCTCGACCTGCTGGTCACACTGCTTTTCATGCAGCCCAGGATGTGTTTATTTGTCTGGGCTGCCGGCATACATTGCTGGATTATGTTGAGCTTCTCCTCCACCTACACACCTAAATCCTCCTACTGAAGGCTACTCTCAATCCATTCTCTGCCCAGAGAGAATGTATTTATGCTTGGGATTGCCCTGACCTGGGTGCAGGACATTGCACTTGGCCTTGTTGAACTTTATGAGGTTCTGAGGTGCTCATCTCTCCAGCCTGTCAAGGTCCTCCAGGATGGCGTCCCTTCCCTCTGGCGGGCACCACTCAGCTTGGTGTCACCAGCAAACTTGCCAAACTTTTCCAGAAAAGTTATGAAAATATCGATCAGGTTGGGGTCATAGTTATGTCACTGTTCCTAGATTAGGTACTGGATGTTCAGCACAATAGATCTGACTGGGGCTGAGGACCTCTGGTAGATCTGGACCCCCCTGATTCTGCTTGGCACCGATATATGTTCCCTTCTTTGGAATCCACTCTGTCACTACACACTGAAGACAGACCATGATCTTTCTAGGACCCTCATCGTGATCTGTGTGTGTTTGTTTTCTCACTGCACATCTTCAGGACAACACTCAGGCATTTTCAGATGCACTTGAAAATTGGTCGTAAGACAACCTGAATGGGTGGTATTTTGCTTGTGTTAACTCAGCAGACAAAAAATATTTTTATGCTGATCTCTTCTTTCCTGAGTCCTTTAATGTCAAGTGCTATAAGGCAGGGCAGGACTTAGCTCCTGGTGTTAAGTAGGACTCCTTTGTTTGAACTGCAGTCAGTAGCAGCTCTGTTCCCGGAACTGTGAAGGGAAATGTCATTTAGTTTGAGGTGCCTTGAAATGCAGAAACATTTGTTTCAAGTCCCTCGGAGGGCCGTTGGCCAAGTTCAGCAGCAGGTAATCTATGCGCTGGTGGGCATTGCCTGCATCAGAGAGCATTTCTTTGCTCTGCAGGACAAGTCAGCAGAAGACTGGAAGTGTATTAAATCAATCCAGCAAAACAAAACCCGAGCAATTCCACATCAGTTGACTGACAGTCACACAGGTTTTGACTCAAACCCCATTAACGTGGGAGAAAGCTTTCAATGGCATTCATTTTGGCTTTAGATAAGTCCCACAGAGAGATAACTGGTGCACTATTGCCATAGGGAAGCTCTGTTTTTAACAATACTGAAAAGGCTGATGATTCTTCTGTATTGTCAGAGAATGCTGTACTAACACAGATAATGTAGCTTCTCAATGCATCCCTTGAAGCCTGATAAGTATTTAATTGCTCTTTTGGAAAAGGGAAGCTGAGGCACAGAGAGTTGGAGTATTTTGCCCAAATTCATGCAGAGACAGGGACAAGCATTGGGGAGTCTAGTAAAGAGTCAGATAAATTAGATCTGGGAAAAACACAGACTTATAGCAGCAAGAATTCAGTGAACAGTGAGGTTTATTTTTATAGATATTGACATTTTCACAAGAAACAACAGTTCATTGAAGCACAGTGTGCATGAGCCCTGACTAACCACGTGGCCTTCATGTTATAAATCTTCTCCTTCCTTTTTCCATGCAGTTTTGTAACATCTTTTGTTGCTTTGGAGTTGAATTATTCCCCAGTCCTCTAATTTTAAGTACCATGTTACATTCTTTTGTTCCTGACTTCACCTTCATTTTATGGGCTTACTGGATTTAACTGCAACATTTTTTACACTCCTTACTTTAAAAAAATGGCATTTGAAAACTGAATATTATTTGCTCCTAAGTGCTTTCAATCTCAGGAAGAAAAAGTTCCAAAAATGCAAAATTTGCAGTGATTTAAATTCCTCACTGGTAAATAGTTTAATTATACATCTTTGTGCTTTTATGTGCTCTAGGCGTGGAAGTGTTGCTAATTTGTCCAGAGCAGTTGGTAATTCTTTCAAGTCCTTTTGACACATTGATTTTCTGTAACTTTATTAATACTAAAATTAATTAAACAGCTGACCGCAAATCATGCTGATGGTTGTATTTCTTGACGTAGGCATAATTAGCATTTTTACATGATTTCTTAGCTGCAGCCTTTTGTGCTGGTATATAAGCTATCGCAAAAATGCAGTATTTTTTGCCTATGTATGCTCGTGCTTATGCATAAACTTAAGCATTAATCTTAAGCTTAAAAAATAATATTATTGATTTAATATTCAGTCAGGATTCATCTAAAAAAACTGTCATGGACAAGCCATGTCTCCTGATCAGCGTTTGTCCTGAGCTCTCCTCTTACTGCAGGATTTCTCCTTGACACGATAGCACTAAATCCATTTTTATGGCATAAGAATTCTTGATTCCTAAATGTAGCAATTGCTACAAACAGTCAGTGAGGTGAGGATAGAAAGAGAGCCACCACACTACTTAGTGGGAACATGCTGTCTCACAAACAAGCAGCAGCTGCAGGATCGATGCCAGTGGCTGGAAGCAAAAAGCTCTCATGTTTTTTAGTCATCTGCTTCCACAGTAAGTGTGAATGCCTTAAGGAGTGCAACTTGCTTTTGGGAAAGAGTTTACTCAATCAAGTTCTGATCTTTTTGGAGATCTAACAGCCAGGGTTTGTCATCTCCTTTGTCCAAACAAGTAAAAAATTTCCCAATCTGTATTCTGTTTCTAGATAACATTTGTAACAAACTCTTTGTTCTTCAGACACAGAATTGAACTCTCCTACTAAATCAAGGAAGTAACTGAATCATAGAGAAGGGCATCAGGCTCGCCATTCCTCAAGGCAGGATCCATGGATTCTGAAACATCCTTTATCTTATCTTTTCTTAAAAAACACGAACAATTTCAACAAGGGAAACACTTTAATCCCCTTTTTGTGTGTGTGTCTCCCTTACTCAGCCATTTAGAAAGGTTTGCTTAATGGCTCCCTTAAATCTCTCTTGCCTTAATTTAAGCCTGTCACCTCTTGTCATATTCTCAGTGAACACAAAGAACAGTTTGACCTTTCTATTTGCACTCTATTTTAATATTTGAAATATCTTTTCACGAGTGTGTTTTATTCTTCCCATCTGAAACCTAAAGGCCTGTTCTTAGTTTTGGGGCCGAGCAGTACAACAATAGTCTGAGTGGGTTTTCTTCATAACTTCACGTTTTCTTTTGAAAAAATTCTGGGTCTTTGTCCCCAGACTTTCAGTGTCTTACAGAAGTATTTTTCACGTTGAGCTGCAAGATTGTTGCTGTGTGTCAAGGAAGATGCTCTAAAAAATGGTCCCGGGTAAGAGGAGGTGCAGTGTGTGTGAGGTTGGCAAGTCAGACAGATAAATGGGGCCTAAACCTCCCATACTGATTCTCAGAGTCCCAGGCTGTGTTAATGTCTGCTTCCAGAGGCTGGTTAGCCAGGCCCAGTGCTCACCATGCTGGATAGGAGTTCTCTCTTTGCCCTGCTATGTCTTCTTTTTTCTGTCCAAACATGTTGTTCAGCTGTACAAAGAAGAGCTGTCGGATGACTAATGGCCAAGTACAGAATGTCTATAGTGTTTGCTTTTGGTGCTCAGATAGATTCTGTGGCTTATCTGATTTGAGTAATAATGAGCACATGGCTGCTGGAAAATATTAGGAAAAAGGGCTCAAATACTCCTCCAATATGGCTGTGTGTATCTTGCAGTGTGTGTCTCCTTTGTGACCAAAGACTGCAGAGTGTGGCACATACATAGGCATTTCTTCCAAAGAAGTCCCGAACAGAGGAAGAGGAGCTCATTCACATTGGATCATAGGAGTGCCAAATTCCCACGACTTCAGTTTAAGGAATGGTGGAAATGATCTGGGATGCAATCACTGGACCTCTAGAAAGGCTAAGAACTTGCAGTATGTGTATTTGGATTTGGCAGGCGTGTATCTCCTGAAAGGCAGTGTGTCGTGGTGGATGAAAACAGCCTGGCGACTTAGGAGTGACGTATCTGTGAAATGTGCAGCACTTTGTTGCTCTGCTGTTGTATCTTTGTGTTTGCTGCTTGGATTTATGATTTCCAGAGTAAGGCTTTTACTTATGAAGCAGAGGAATTCTATAAAGCTTGTTAAGCTGAACAGAAAATTTTCCATAAAGTTCATGGTGCTTGTATCTGATGGGCTTTTCTGACAGTGAGAAATAATTGTGACAAAAGCTTTAACTTGTCTGGGTTTTTTTTCTTTTTTTTATGCTAAGTCTGCATTGTTAATATATTAACACTTCGCATTTTGCTATGATCTCATTTTTGTACCTGTGCTGAATATTTCATAGTTGTGTGCATATTGATTGGGAGAAAGCTAATATTTTATTAACAGCTATTGATTCTTGAATGTCTGTTACTGTATACAGGTGATCAAAGGATCACCTTCTGAGCAACCTGAGATACTGAAAAGACCTTAGGACCCTATTTCAATGATGGGCACCTGTAATTTGTTTGAAGTGGCTGGGGTTTGGTGTAAGCACTGTTTAGGAATGCATTGTAGGTCATCCAGCTCTTGCTTTGCTGGTTCTGCATGTTCACAGATAAGTTAAAAAATGTTTTTTTCAGCAGAAATATGTACTTATTAAGGGGATGGGGCAGAGTGCCTGTGGCTCTGAAGGTGTGCAGTGCAATTTGTCTCTTTATGGAGAGCCTAATCCTGGTTTTGGAGGACCCTTAAGTTCTGTCTGGGAGCAAGAATATTGAGATACAGTGTGGGTAATACTGCAGGTGAATATCAGTGTGTCTGTAACTAGATATCCTGGATTCCTAAATTTGTCTGTATTTGTAAACATTAGTCAATAACCATAAATCTGGTAGTGTTGCCTTTCTGAAATATTTGTGAAATGATTTTGAAGGGTGTAGAGGAGCTGACAGTGGCAAGCAGACTTTCTTGGTCCTTAAGAAATACAGCCTTTGGGAATAGCACAGGGATGGGGGGGAAGGAGAGGTGCTTTGATCTATCACTTTGTAGTTAATATTTTCATGCTTTCTGTTGTAGGCTTTTTGCCTCCCAGTATGAAACTTCCTATTTAGTTACATGATTGCATGTAATAATTGCTCAAACTGGGGATTTTTATGGCTCTTGCAGAAATAGCTCTCATTCTTCATTGTCAGAGAAGTGGGACAGAGCTGGGCAAATGAATGACACAGTCTTGCTAATTGTGTTCCCATTAGAATAGTCTATTGCAATTTCTATGTGCTTAGATTTTTTTTTTTTTCTTTTCAGAGTTTACAAATAAAGTTCATTTTCAGAAAATACAGTTCATGCTGCTAGACTGAGATAATCAGGTGTTTTGGGGAAGGCTTTCCTGGTATGCCAGATGATAGCAGAAGGGGCCAGAAAACAAGGGTGCCAGGCAAAGGGTAAGGATGTCGATGGAGAGACAGCTTAATGGCCTGTAAGGGAAAAATATATTTTTCCTATTTATTTATGAAAAAGAAAAGTTTCCATGTTTTCAGGATCCTAGGGAATTGGTTTAGTCTGCTTTCTGCTTCTCATAATGGAGGGTTCTATTTCATAAAGTTTAATAAATAGAATTTTTCCTAATGCTGAACTATCTACCAACATTTGTCCTTTATGCTAGTTTTTGGCTTGTTTGTTGTTGGCCTTTTGCTTTCAAAATAGCACAAATGTTAAAAGTGGTGTTCTGTGGAACATCTGACACAGCAAATTCTTCTTCAAACAGTAAATTAAGAATGCGCATATTTAAGTGCACACACTCCCCAAAGGGGCAGAGGAATCCTCTGATCTTTGGAGACTTGGTTTCAGATAGATTCCTTGGTATCTATCCAACTCTCAACTGCATCCTCTATTATAATTGGGCCACAAATAGAGCTTTGCAATAAAGCAAAGACATTCAAAATGTAGTCCCATTCTAGCACAACATATAAAGTTACTCTTTTTTGAACGTGCTGGTACTGTCTGCTCAGTACACTTTTACTTCACTCTGCATGCTCTTAAGAGCCCCACAAACCCTCTGATGTTCATATGAGGGTACTTAAATGTATCTAAACCACATTCCCTGTTTCTCTGGCTGGCATGCTAAATCACTTACAAAAATCTTTTGATTGATTCACTCCTCACTTAGGAAACTAGATTTATTGCATTCCTCAGAGAAAGTTCAAAATTCACGGTCCAAGTGACTCTTCTCTCCCTGGATCTGAGGTCTCTAACTTTTGCAAGATCAAGTAAGGTGTATATGGCATCTGATAATGTGGGTTCCTTTACCTTTTTTCTTGTTGCTGCTGCTGGAAGTGAAACACTAGTGGGGACACTTCCAGGGATGGGGCATCCACAGCTTGTCTGGACAACCTGTTCCAGTGCCTCACCACCCTCACAGGAAAGAATTTCTTACTGGCACCTAATCTGAACCTGCCCTCTTTCAGCTTGAAGCCATTCCCCTGTGTCCTGTCACTCCATGTCCTAGTCCAAAGTCCCTCTCAGCTCTCCTGGAGCCCCTTTAGGTACTGGAAGGGAGTCTAAGGTCTCCCCAGGGCCTTCTCTTCTCCAGGCTGAACAGCCCCAATTCGCTCAGCCTGTATTCCCAGGAGGGGTGCCCCAGCCCTCTGAGCATCCTTTTACTCAAGTCTTCCTATAAAGAAAAATGCAAATGCAGTAGTTGAAGGGTATCCATCCATTTGCCTTTGTCTGTATTTGCATGGTTCATAGGTACCCACACTGCCCTTTCTGCGTTAGTGAAGAGACTGCAGGAGGAAGAGTATGGAGTGCAAACTCAGTCTCCTCCTGTGTGACACCTGCTGGAATGACTTTGAGTCATCCTACACTCCTGCATGAACTGCCTCAGCTGGGCTCAGGGGAAGGTGGGAAGGGCATTCTTCATTCCCATTCTTCCTCCTTCCCACAACCAAACCGAGTGTAGGCTTGGTCTTTTATCAGCTGAACTCGTGAAGGACAAATAATTAAAGTGGTGTAAGTTGGAAGGCCCATTGTTCTAGACAGCAATCCTGGATACACTCCGTCCCAAGATCTCTTCAGATAGCAAGGTCCATGGGTTTCTTTCCTTTCAGAATTGCCTTTTTATTAGAACCTGGCGTCTTGACCTGCAGTTGACCTTGTATTTATTCTCTGTCAGCAAAGTTGGTTGTTTCAGAGAAAACACAGGCCTCCCTGCAACTATAATATATCATAGAAGGAATCTCTTGCCTTGGTTCCATCTAATGATCATTTTGTGCCTTGAACCATAAGAATCAATAATTTCATAATTAAATTCTAGCTGGCAAGATGATTTGTGCTATTCATGTTTATTAAGGGGCTACTATTTTGAATATTATTTGACTTAAATTCAATACCGCCTAAAGTATTTTATCAGTTAGACCTGTTCTGTAAAATGACTGTTTCCCTCTGTCCACCCTGATTTTTTTCTCTTTTAATTTCACTAAGCAAGAGAGCCTTTTTATTAATACTGGGTAAGAGTATTCTACATTCTGTTACTCGTTTTACATATCTTTGTCGTAGCTGATACTAATTTTCTCATAAGTACTGAATAATCATAATCTTTAAAATATTTTTATTCAATTCTAAAGAAAACAAATGGGACCTTCCAAGGAAGAAAGTTAAGTAGATACATGAATATTGTAGTGATCTTGAAGAAATAATCATTTTTATCACTTTCATGCTCTACAAAGAGGAGGATAATTGCTGCTATCTGTTTAAATCCCTCAAATGCTATTTGTTGGTATAATTTCAGTTGGCCACAATACATTATTTTCAATGTCCTTACATATTTTAAGCTTAATATAAAAATGTGATTGCTTTAGAGATTATAAAAGTGAGATTGTGTCTGGAAAGGCAGTCAGGTTATTATGAAATATCAAATCTAATTAGATTAGGTGAACTTGCTGTGATTTAAACCAATCTGTTAGATGCAGCAAGGAATGTTAGAATAGTTTGAGTTGGAAAGGGCCTCAGAGATCATCTCGTTCCACCCCCCCTGCTGTGAGCAGGGACAGCTTCCACTACACCAGGTTGTTCAGCCTGGCCTTGAGCACTTCCAGGGATGGGCCAGCCATAGTTTCTCTGGGCACCCTGTGCCAGGGCCTCCCCACCCTCACAGGGAAGGATTTGTTCCTAATACCTAATCCAAATCTACCCTCAGTTAAAGGGGAGTAACAGTTGGAGAGTATTGAACAACACCACCAGCTATAATAATTAGATGTTTCCATCTGGAATCCTGCAAGACACTTCAAGAGTGTGTTGAGTATCTTAGTATTTTTGTGAATCAGTTACCTTGGTTTTACAATAGAGCGCAGATAGCGCACAAAATGTTATTGCAAGGGTTTTTTTCTCTAGTAAATATTTGTGAACTTTCTCTCTTTTTTTTTTCCCTCCTTTCCTGTCCATAAATGTTCAAATTATAACTTTTAAACTGTGTGTAACTGCAGTGGGAAGGCAGGAAAATTTAAACTTGGTGAAATATCAATTTCAGATGTATAATGATGACATTGCCACTTTTCCTGTAGTTTCTTGACATTTGTGATCTGATGCAGACCATGGTGCTCCTGGTTGTCCTCCACCATTAAAAAGCTATCTCATCTTTTATAATAACTGGAAAGAATATGAAAAACTTCGTAAGAATTACAAAGATTTTCTTGTAGAGATGCATTCTTGCTTTTTAAATATTTTTATTTAACATACAAAGCATATACTTACTTGCTTTACAGAAAACACTGTTAAATATTATGTTCTAGCTAATCTCAATTAATTTTCAGCAGAGTTTATTCTTTCTGAGCCTCAATATTAACTTTTTTTTTTCCCAGAACTAAGTTACATTTGTTTCTCCTGACTGGGTTTTTTTGTTTGTTTCTTTTTCCAGAGAACCTAAAGCTATTAGCATGTTATTGTATTGTTCCGTGTCTTTGTCCTCTTGTGTCTTTTCTTAATGGCAAGTGAAACTAGCTCGTATCTTATTCCCCTGCTGCCTTCTCTTTCTGTGTACAACTGATAGAAATCTGAGTTACAAGTTCTCTTCCTTTGTTCATGTGATTCAAGACCCCCTCAATTCTCAGGTTTGGGTTTTTTTTTTTTTCCTTAATTGCTGTTCATCATCTCTTAATCCTGTTGTATTTGTATGCCTGGCCCTGTGGTTATCATACCAGCTCAGATCTAAGATGTGGTGATCCCTTCCAGCCTACACAGAAAATGAGAAAGGCCCGTCCAAGATGAGGTAATAATCCTGCTCTACTTAATGACCATCTCTTGATGTAAAAGATGATCAAGATAACTTACATTATCAATCACATTGATTACCGTACATTCTTCCAACTCACCGCAACCAGTAATAATTGTTATTATTATTATTATTATTATACTGCAACCTACACTGTACCTTCTCAGGCAAGAAATGGCACTCAGTGAGCATCACAGAATAGTAAGTGTTTCCCTTTCAAAGGGTTTTGAAAACCTTACAACACAATGTCACAGGCTGTAATAATGCAAAGTTAGTATTTCATAGAGAATGAGCCTATAATATAAACCTTCCCCTTTAATTGTTCAGAAAAAGAGTGAAAAATAGGATCACAAGCTAAGATTGTCACTGTTCTTTATGTTAGAAACGAAAGATGGAAATTACTTTGGGTTTGGAGCTAGTGATTGGTTCACCCAGTCCAAATGTGCCACTTCCCCATAGAGGCTAGTGAAGTTTCAGGGAAACACTCAAGTTCAGAAGATGCCTTGTTTGGCTGACTCTTCACTACAGGCTGCTACAGGCTTGTCTCAGGATATCATCTCTCCATGTTAAACACACTCCGTTTGTGAGACCCATTTTCTCTGTATTATGCCATAGTTATTTATTCACAGTTTTTGGTGTAAAGGAGAGGAGGGATCTCCCAAAGCTTATTTTCTCCTTGTATTCCCTCATTGTCATTCCTCCAGCAGGGAGCTGTTGAGCTGTGCTGGGCTGTTTCCGAAGGCCCACGCAATCCTTGCTGGAATTCTTACTTTCAATTATGCATAGGAATAGCAACTATGCATTGTAATTCAGGCCTCTCACAAGGTTAACTGGGCTGAAGCTTTTTTCTGTTCTGTGTGGCTGCTTTCCAAAAGCTCTTGGAAAATACAGCAGTTTTACCAGTGTTGGTATGCTCACCTGTGGCAAGACTTGGTGACATGTCCTTCATCTTTCCCAGTGTGAATACCTTTTAGGATGTCCTCTCAATTAGAAAAGCTTTTTCTGGCTGAAAAAGATTATTTTCTTCTTATTACAGGAGAGGTAAAAGAAACAATACTGCATATGTATAGTTTTTCAGCTCTGAGATTATTCCTGGTTGACCTTATCTTGCCTCTTAATAGATATTTGAAATGCATTTCTATCCTTTTAATTTTCTGAACTGCATGTGAATCCAGCGAGGTGTGCCTCACAAGATGACTTCCTTGGGTTGCAGCAGCATGAGGTATTCCATTGAAATTCAATTTGTGGTTCCAGGCAATTGTTTTGTTACACTAATTTTATTCACCTGGCATCTTTTTTCATGCTGTCACCTAGGATGCAGGGTCAAATTAGTATCAGAAGAGATCCTTTTTTCTCCTTCCAAATTAAACTATTAATATTTAACTATTCAAATTACTATTCATTTTTAACATATTAATTGAATGATCTCTTTCTGTGGCATTGGAATGCTTGTGACTGTTATACATAAGGCTCCTGCTTCTGTTGCTGCAAGATGGAGATTAGATTGAGGGCTCCTAGCTGACATCCATCCCATCTGTATGCATGGTAGCTTATGGCAGGAGATTTCCTCCAGGGAATTTGTCATCGTGATGCTGCAGGCTCTGTCTGTGTTCAGATTTTCTGAGGAATAGTTGAAGCTAAACGCTCCATAGTCTTCTATGAGAAAAGTTACTCAATTACTGTAATGCTAATTTAGTGCTGATTTCAGCACTTGTGCAACGTCGCTCAGGGATCTGATGGAAAGACATAGTCCTCTTTTACTGTGACACTGTTTGCTGCTACTCGCAGACATTTGTCATATGTCAGAGAAGTGACACACGAGACACTGGTTGTTAATGATTGGAATTGGGTTTGAGCCCCCAAATGGAAGATGTTAAAAGGACTGAAATTACAGTCTTTATCAAAGCTATGTGCAAGCCATACTTACATCACTTTCCTCTCTTCCCCTGACTGTGGGACAGGAGCAGGCAGGGGACCCAGGAACCTTGTCTTTTCTTCTCTGAATAGGGGTGTTCTTCTAGGAAATAGTCAGTGAAGACACAAAATGCCTTTGCAGGGGTTAGGGACAGTATCTAGAGCAGGAATGTTATTTGATATGTAAAGTATGTCTTTTGTTTTTCTCTCTGACAAATGACAGGACCTGAGGGAACGGCCTGAAGTTTTGTCAGGGAAGGTTTAGGTTAGATGTTGAAAAAAGGCTCCTCCCCCAGAGGGTGTTTGGGCACTGGAACAGGCTCCCCAGGGAATTGGTCACTGCCTCAAGCCTGGCAGAGTTCAGGAAGCATTTGGACAACACTCTCAAGCACATGGTGTGATTCTTGGAAATGGTCCTGTGCAGGGCCAGGAGTTGGACTTTGATGATCCTTGTGTATCTCTTCCAACACAGCATATTCTGTGATTCTGTGTTTAATTAGTTTGATCTTTTCATTTCTTGAAATTCTGTGAAGGTAATGTCTGGGCATGTACCTCCTGACACCTTCCTCCAAATAATTTTACAATTATTGTCTGTCTGATGCTTAACCTGTGACAGTAAGTTTACATCTGTCACTTTCCTAATGGGCTTTTATCAGATTTGTTTCAGCCATTCCTTGTTTATGATTATGAGCAAGCCTTTTCAGATTGTCTCTTGATTATTTTATAGTGCTTGTACGTGCAAGGTAGCCTGAAATGTCAGTGGTGCTGCTGCATGTCATAATGTTTACCTGTCACCCAATAGTAAAAAATGTCAGGTTTCTCTTAGATTCCAGTCTTTTGTTTCAAATGATTCAAATACTCTAAATCCAGTCTCTTTCCCATTCTTGTCTGTTGGTAAACAATTTCATTATATTAGATGAGCTTTTCACTGACGTTACACCTTTCTGACCATTTCTTTACAGAAGTATCTCAGTCACCAAATCATATGGTCAGTTAATGAGAGAGAGGGGTGGAATTTAGAATTGTGCCAGATGTTCTCACCTCTAGATTGTGCTTTCTCCTTTGAGCATGTTCTACAGGAACATGTGCTCAGTTTAGCTAATAGAATCATTGCTTCCTTTTCTGAACTGGAATGCTCTATGTAATGCTGCTTTTCTTCCCTGGAATACATTCTGGAATTAAATTTTAAGCAGTACATTACCATGTGATATGCATAGGTAGATGTGTTTGTGGAGGTTGTTCCTTGTGAACATGAAAATTGTTCTTTCCAAGTTCACCCTTACTTGACTCTCATTTCTCGTATTCTCTATTATTTGATTTACATCACATTTTCTGGAGAAACATTCTAACCCTCCTCCTGGAGTTTAATGCTTCCTTTGTGATTTGTGGTCATTTAGCCCCAGTTTCTCACCCTGTCCTATCTTAGCAGAGAGATTTTGGGTAGCACTCTCTGAGTCAGTAGCACAGAGAAGGGAGCTTGGAAGTGAATGTGATTTCATGCCCTGGGGGCTCCTGCTCTGAATTTTCAGCGTATTTCTGCAGTGCTTTCGGTGTTGTCTGGTGATTTTAGGTACTTCAACTCGCCGCCTCTTTATCCCCAAAATTATGTTCTAAGTTTCTTGGAGAAAATACTCCTTTCTTGCGTCATCATCAGTTCTCTTGTAAAAGCCCGTATTCAAATTCCCTTTTTTTGTTTTACTGGGATTATCCTTTGGTAAGTTAGTTGTGAAAGCCTGTACAATGTATGGTATATAAATTCTGTTTGATCCATCTTTTGTCTTAGCAGTGGGATCTTCAAGCTGTGCACTGTTTTGCTGATATAAAAAGGTATAGTTGCATCCAAAGGAGCTCAGGTTGTGATCTTGTCAGATCTCATAAGACAAGTATGGCCTATTGTGAACACTATTGTGGTAGAATATCTCCAGAGAAAAGTATAGATGTCCTAGGAAATGATGATGCACTACTTTCTACTTCTGATTTCAAATAAAAATTGATTCTGTGAGTTGAGAGTATATATATGATGCTGAATTTGCACATCTTGAGAGGTAAAGCAATTTGATCACTTTCTTCCGTGTTACAGTTCCGTAGTATTTTTGTAAGGCTAACGGAGTTAACTGAAGACTCGTACACATGAGTGACATAAAGAACTAGGCTTGTTTTGATTTTTTCTCTTTTAAAAAAATTTTTTTTAAGTGCTGAGAACCCATTTACCCTAGTTAAATCCACTGGAGGAAGTTATATTTTCAGCACTCTGAGAGAATAAACCATTTAGTGATTTAGATGCCTAGATACCTAAAATTAATTTTTTTTGACATCCATTTTTGAGAATGTCAGTCAGCACTCACTGACTTTCTTGGGGTAGTTACAACCAGGGCCTTTTTTTGGTCAGATTCATGTCTTTTCCTACAATATGATGATGTTTACCCAGGCAAGTAGTTGAGCCACCTTCCTGGATGTATTTAGGAGATGGGTACCTGGGGAAATGATTTAGTAGTGGGTTTGGCAGTGCTGGGTTAATGGTTGGACTCAGTGACCTTAGGGGTCTTTTCCAGCCTAGATGATTTGAAATTCCTGTTTACTTTCAGTAAGAAGCAAGATTCTGTCTCTACTCTGTTAAAAGCTTAAAAGGTTCTGGAGTTTATCCTTCAAGCAGCATTTGCTTATTTAAAAAGTAGTATGTAAAACCTAAAGGGAAACCTAATGGCTCAGTTATGTCTAACTTCGTAACCAGAAAATTGGGAGAAATATGCTAAATCTTTTTGACTTCCGTATCACCTGTTACACACACACTAGCACTCCGAAACCCTTTTCTTTGCATCTCTGATATGTGCAGAGAATTAATGCATGTCCTGTCCTCATTATACTTGAACTCTGCTACAGAACCCTAAGTGTGATCTTGTGTCCTTACATCTGTCACACGTGTGAGTTCGTTTAGAAACAATTGCACCTTACTGTATTGCCACAGCACTAGGAGAATTTTGTGCTAGTTTGAAATGGGAAATGTGTTGCTTTTTGAAATTCTTTTTCATGTGGAAGTTAAAGCATTGTGGAGTGCTGGAAACTGAAGCTCAACAGAAATTTATCGGCAATATAAGTTCATGAAACCATGATGAAATGTTGGCTAAAAATTGCATCCAAAGGTCTATTACATACTTTTTGTATTACTGATTTTGAGATTTCTGCAGAGTAAAGCTTTCAGGTATTGTTGAACTGAAAATACCTGAAAGATGAGATTCTGATATCAAGTTGATAGAAATATGCAGCTTTCACAATTTTATGGATAAAAAGCAGCCTGTCCTGTTATATTGCTATATAAATAAAATGAAACATATTGTTTGAGGGCTTTTTTCCTGACCCCATGCAGATGCTTGGACCATATTCAGCTTTTTACAACAAAGAAGCAAAATAAAACTGTATCTTAAGATTTAATGGTAACAAGCATCTCTCCTCAGAACTGTAAATTAGGCAGTGGCAATTGCTAGACAAAGTCTCGGTTACTTCAGATACTGTCATCATGTGTGATTTTTTTATTTTCCTAAGTGAATGTCCTATGATTTAGAGAAATAGAGAACTTCGTAGCACTGGTGTGTTGTTCTTGTCTCTTTCAATATTAATGCCACACTGCAGTCTAGTTGGAACTGCATAGCTGCTTTCTTTCAGCTTGGTATATCACATGTAATTCAAGGCTTTATTTGCTTTCTGTATGAAATTACCTACTTTGTAACTATGTCAAGAAAAGCAATAACTACATAGAGAAATTTGGAATAACTAGTGGTTTATAAATACACAAATCAATATATGCAGTCAAGGTGCCTCATAAAAGTCCAGTGCCTTGATGCTTAACTAGTTAATGAAAAAGCAAGGGATTGTATTAGAAGTTTAACATCCCATAGTAATAATCAAGATGATCATACTGCTTAGCATGTTCCAATTAAAAACCAGTGTTCTGCGTTATAATTCAGGCATGATGACTTGTGTGAAGTACTGTGTGTGAGGGAGAGCTCAGAACACAGTCCCAGCACATGGACCTGTGCTCTGACTGACCATTGCACCTCAGGGTCATACTGTGTCTTTTATGAAATCCGGAATTTCTTTGGGATTCCTTAAGTAAATAAATAAGTGAATAAGAGACTGACATGCAGACTAGGTTATTGCATATCTTTAGAAATAACAGTGCAGAAACTGGTTATTCTGGTATATAAATCCAGTAAGGAGAAAAAATTTTAAGATGTTTTTGTTCTTGCAGATGAGGATATATCTGTTTGCTTTTCAACACATTTCCCATGTGTACAGTATTACATTTTTGTTGATTTTGTGAATAATTTCCTGTTCCTCTGAGGCTTTGTCTTAAAAATGGGTTTATATTGGAGCAATACTTCCTTCACCCTGTGCAAGAATTTGAGAGATTAATTCTGACCTGTAGGACCAGAAATGAAGCTCCTATGCACTCTATTACCATTTAATTTAGGGATTACTCAGGGTCTGTAAGGTAGTCAATGTGCAATCCTTACTAAATTTCAGTTCTGAAAAATCATCTGGTGTTTGTGGAATTCAGCCCCACTCCTGAAGACTCTGTGGTTGCATATGCCAGCTCTTTGCTCAGTGAAAAACTGTACTTGCAGAAGAACTCATTCCGTTAATGACAGGACTTTGCCATCGTAAAGATAACACAAGATTTTTCTTGACAGTGAAGTTTGATTTCTTCCTTATGGAATTTTTTGTTTGCATCTCTAAATATGCAATATGCAGATCTTCAAACTCTTGTAATGAATGTTTCGTGTAGATCTGTCTGAATTGAATTCAAGGCCTGTCTCCACAATTGTGCTCAGTTTGCTGGCAAGTTTGAGAATTAAAGATAAACATTGCTAATGACATGAATAACCTGGCTTTCAAAAATAAGTCCATAAAACTGCAGTAGCATATTCAGTTGAGTATATCATGTACATTGCCATTTTATTATCAGCCTCTGATAAGGATCTGTTTTGAAATTTCTGTGTATGTCAGTATTACTAATATTTCACTATTATATAGGGCATGAAAATTCAGTGTGAAAGACTACCCTTTATACTGTGACTCTTCGTATTAGTAATCTATTAGCTGGTTTTGATAATTTTAATATTGTTTACTAATTTGACACGTCTCCTCAATTTAAATGCACTTCAAAAGACTAGGGAAATAATATTTAAGTGTAAAGATAAAACAGCTGTGTACACTTCCAGTGATTTGTGAATTTTCAGACATTGGTCTAGTTTGTTCCATGCTGTTTTTCTTTAATCTTGGTGAGCTTCTGATGGGGGTGAAATGTGTCTAAATCTAAAACACTTTCAAGATTTCACTTCTTCAGATTTTCCACTTCTTACTTTGATTTCTTGTTTTCTTTTTTATGATTGTGTTCAGAAAACAATAAAACCAAATGCCTCTCTTCCCACTTCTTTACAAATGTTATATAGGCATTTAAGGTATATGTGCAAATATTTTATAGTGTGCTAGCAAGAGAGCCATTTCTTTTTTCTTCTCCTCTTGCAGAAAACAAATGCAATGTTGCTGTCAGCAAGGCTACCTATTATTCATCTTGATTTAGTCAAAAATAAACTTTTTTATTACAACAATTTAGAATTTCTTCACTGCTCAGTGCACTCATCTCATGGAAATTCAAATGGGTACTATTGGCAGTTGTTTTTATAAAGTAGTGAGGCAGAACAGAGGATCAGAGTATAAAGTACCTTTCCCTTGTGGGGAAAAAAAAGATAGGTACATATACAAATGCTCTAAATTAGCCATTACCATTCAGAGGAAACATACTGAAAATGTCAGCTCACTGATCGGCTGTGGTCAAAGCTGAGCAGAACAGTGAGATCCTTTGGGAAAGGCACTGAGAACAAGATGATAAATAATATTATGCTGTTGTATAAATTCATGATGTTCTGGCATCTTGAATCCTGTGTGTGCTTCTGGTCTGCCCATGTCACAAACTGAGGGGATCACAAGGAGAACTTCAGTGCAAGAGGGGACGTGGTAGAGCAGAGCTCCTTCAGGTTGTAGAAGGTTGTTGGATTCCAAGAGGCAACTGCAGGCACATTTGGAATTTTATATTCAAATTAAATCCCACTATTTCTTCCTAATTACCCAAGAGTACCATGTGTCTACTCTTTTAGAATGTAGTCTAAATAATATCATGTTTAACACCAGAAGCTGTTTGTTGTGTCATAAATTACAAAGGCATTTTAGTTTCTTATTAAAAGAATGGCAAATGGGATACTTCTGCCAGCATTTTGTATATTTAAGTGCTCATAAGGATAAAGTTGCAGCAGGAAACAGTAGGGCTTTCCTGTTCTGCACCCTGTTCCGTCTTCCTGGTTCCAAGTGGAAATGGGTAGGGTGAGCCTGGATGCTGAGGTTTGGAATGGGCATAGATAAAATTAACTTTGTTGGTTTGATTCTCGTGAGTAGGAAAACACAATTTGATTTTGTTTTTTTAGCCAGAGTTTTCTGGATTCACAATTAGCTATTATCATTCACCAGCTTACCATCTATCTGCAATGTAATTTGTTTGATGTATGCATCTTGTTTCTAATTGTCCTGGTTTTCTGTGGGAGATTCTTCCTGTGTGTTCAGAATAAAGAATCCTTTTATTCAGTCTGTTTAAAAGCTGTCCCTTTTGTTTCATCACAACTTATTAGGAGCCGAAATCCTGATTCCACTAAGTCCACCGTTCTGTCTAAATTCAATTTTTTAAATCTATCATTTTTAAAGCCTTAGTTATTACATAGACACCTGAATCCTAATAACATGCAACAAAGGGTTGCAGCTTTTTAAAAGTATTTGGAGAGATGGCTTTCTCCTTTCTGAGTTTTCAAAGACCATTACTTAATGGTTGCCAGATAATTAATTTTACATTAGTCCACAACTCTATACAAATGGTATCTGTATTAATAAAAAATGGTGGCATCTGATGACCTTGCAGTTCTGTGAGTTGTCTCTCTGAGTCTCTTGATGTATAGAGATGTTTGCTGCAGTTGTGGTTCTGCACCTTGCAAGCTGACTGTTCTCTCAACAATTTAGAGAACAACTTAGATTTTTCAATGTTACAAAAATATTAATAAATGGATAGTCGCAACCTTTGCACAGTGTATTCCAAAGATGGATGTTTTATTATTGAAGTATGAAGGCTTTGAGGAAGTAATGAAAGGGAATCCTTATGGTAAGAAAATTGTTTCCATCTTATAAGCAAGTTTAAATTAGGGCCTTTTCTTGTAATAAGAAGTGAAAGTAGCTGTAGTGAAAGACCCTTCAATGGAATGTTTCCTGTAATTCCATCCCAGTGTCTGTCTTCTTTTGAAGAGCATCTTTATTTAAAGAAAATGAGGATAAATATTTTGGCATTCTTGCTTAAAAATAAATCCTGTGTTAACTGTACCTTTTAGAAATTATAGGTTTGAAATCCTTTATGTGCTTTTGCACAAGGAAAAGCTATCCTGATTTTATGACTCTTGACCAAAAGGTTCTTAGCTTCACTATGTATTTTTTGCTATATATTTTCAACATAGGGTTCTAGTTTTCAATTAAATATTTTAGACAAAGCACAAACAATACAAATTCTAGAGTTATTCCAAGCATGCACAGAAAAGAAAAAAAAAAAGAGAAAACTAAAGTTGTGTAGATCCTGCCTTTATAGCCCATACAAATCTAGTAAGTGTAACAGTGTTGTCTCTTTCAACATGGGAAAGTAGAGGCATACAATAAATTCTGTGGTACTTCTGGAAAATGCATTAAAAAAAAATACGAACAAAATATAAGCAAAGGCCATATTCCTCTTAGATGATGAATAGAAAATGATTTTATTGGAAAGATCTCTTTAGTAAGAATGTGGGTATTTAAAATACCCAAAACTTCAAGTATACCGAACTGTTATTTTTTGACTGATGTTAGTTGTCAGAGCTGCCTAGAACCTTTCACAAACACTAACATTTCATGTACATATGAAGGGAGAAAATTTGCATTTACCTGTAATTATTTATACATATGTTTAGATATGTGTGCATTTGCTTTTATAAATACATGGCAAATCCTTTTTTGTACCTTGCGTGTGTTCTGAATTTTTTTTTTGGTGGTTGTTTTTACTTACAAACAGTTTTGCAGTGTCATGTGGGTGGCTTTATGGAGAATATATTACCTCAAGCAGGCAAAATCTTTGTCTGGCACTTTTCCTTCTGCCCCCAGTGCTTTTCCTCCTGCATTCTTCCAGTTCAGTTTAGCCCAGAACAGAAGGTATTTTTTAAGTATCACAAAACAAAAGTATTTTTGTGATTCCTTCACAGAGATTAGAAAAGCGGAGGTAGGAAGGATTTGACAGAAATATGTGTACATGAAGGTTGCTGACTTTTTTGGACCTTGTTTGAATATTCCAATTTATACTTCACACTGAAGTGAACAGCCATCAGCAGCTGGAATGATCACTCATTTGAGGTGTGCAGGAGCTGCTACAGCCTGGTCTGAGTTAACCTCCTTAGCCTTGAATAGATACTTGTGTTTTGAAGACAGCTGAAAGTTTAGTTAAAATTTAAACAGGTGCTTTCACATCTGAAACGTGGCGTGATTGAATGTTCTGCTGCTGCTGAAGGTGTAGCCAATTGTAGCTGATACAGCTATTAGAGAGCCTCGGCCTGTCACAGCAACTCTTCTCCTGGCACTTGTGTTCCTGCTCTCCTTCTGCCTCTGTGTTACTCGTTGTTTTTACACATGTACACAGTAGATGCTGGGGGGCTCTTGGCTTGGTTGGGGTCCATCTCCTCAAGCACATGCAGGGGGACACAGAGTGGTCACAGCTGTCTTGGCAGCCTGGTCATTGTGCTTATTTCATCAGTTTCTTATTCATTCCATGTCCTCCATGGGAGATGGTTGTTTTCCCATGGCACTGTCACTGGGGGGCTGCTGTGTGTGCTCTGGTATCAGCGTGCTCACAGAGCAGTCTGTGCTTTGGTGCGAGGGGATTTTCTGCTGTCTGTTGGATATGCAACTAACCATCTACCTGAAACTATTTTCTGGTGCATTAACTTCGCTTTTTATGTGATTGTTATCTCTCTAACATGTAGTTATTGAAGTGAATTCTCTCACAGTCAAGATAAACTTTGATTAGGCTGCTTCTGAACAAAGTAGAGATAACTATAATACTTGTCTTAAGCAACTGTGCATGTGCTGGTGTAAAACTACCCACATATAAACATTAGACCTGTGATACTGTTCATGTGGACTTCTAAGGTGATGTATGGAATCATACAACACAGGTGATGGAGATGTGTTTTTGTAAAAGGATGATTAATTTCTTACAAACTATTTTGGAGGTAGGTGGCCATTCTCAGGTGAAGGCTGAAGAAAGAGTGAACTTCATAGTAATTTCTTCCCAAGACTTTCGCCTGACCTAGGTGTGAACTCAGAAAATTCTCAGATCCTCTCTAACATTTTGGAAAAGTTCATGAAAGCTTTTGAAAATTTTAGGCAGTTTTTGTCCAGAAAGAAAACATTAAGTTCAAATGTGTGTTTTGCTGGCCTTAGCTTGGTAGCTAGGAAACAGGGCCAGGAGAGCTGAAGCATCAGAGATGATGTGTCCTTCCATCCCTCATCTCTGCTTACAGGAAGAATAAATAAAATAGAAAGGAAATGAGCAGTGGACATTTAATTTTTCTTTTTTCTTAGCAATAGAAGATTGCTATTCTTTAATTTTCTGTAAAACTTTAAGTATTTGAGGATTTCAGAATGATAAATGTTAGGGAAAAAGCAGAATCTTGTAATAGCCTTGTTTTAAAGAGGGGGGATAAAGCTCAATAAACTAACTGATCTTGTGGCTTTACCATAAAGCATGAAATAGATGCAACAATCTTGAGTAACAGAAATGCTCATGTTGAAGATGGTTCACAGAGATTTCATAAACAAATTAACTTGCCTGTAAGGAAAGAATGGTGCTGCTCTTGTAACTGTTCATCAGCAATGGTACCTGTTCTTGAAATAGACAGTAATAATCCAGGCGAATGGGAGTCGGGTCAAGGAATTCTGTCCTTCTCAGTAAAGCCTGCCAGTTCTTTCCGTCTTTGATCATGAGCTCCTTTTGTGTATATTATATAGCAAATAGAAGTCAGAGAGATGAATGACTCCAGTGAGACTTAATGATGACAGTTTCATTCTTGAGCATGGCAGCTTATTTGTTTACATGTACATATATGTGTGAATAAAAACCTTAAAGTTACTTTTGTTTTTGTTTGTTAGAGTCCCCTTTTTGTGCTTCTCATTTCCAGCTACAAGGGAAATGGTCAAAATAAGACAACTTTGGGCTTTTTGTCTTGGCTCTGCCCTCTTTGGTGCTTTGGAATGATGCTGTTTGTGCCTCCTTTCACTTGCTGTGCAGGGTCCTTCTCTGCCCGTTTTGTTTGCTGTCTAGTCAGTATTTCCCATAACAATAAAGCAAAAGCAGGCTCTGTCTGATGTGCTTGAATGGGGATTTTTGGAAAGCAATGTGTGTGTAAGAAAGCAATGTTCTTTGCAAATTAATCACAATCTCCTTTGAGTTTAAACAGAGCATGAGCCCCCTTTCCATGCTCACCTCCCACTGTGAACACACAAGTGTTCCAAAGGATGAGCTCCTGTGAGGGCACAGAAAACACAGGAAAACTTACTACTGACGGATTCTTAAGGATTTTTCATCTGGATGAAAAGAGTTTTGTACCTTGGCAGGAAATCAATGCTTTCTCATTCTTATTAGGCCTGTAGCAACATCAACTATAGACATCCCTACACCAGGGAAAACTTCATTTAAAGTTCCCATCATTGCAGCCATATTGCTGCTAAGAAATCTTGGGACTCCTCATGCAGATGAGGTTCCCTAAGTCCTCCCTGTGCTAGCAGCATCAGGATGTCTCATGAAGGGCAGGTTCCCATGTTCAGATTTGTTGCTGACTCTTTAAATTATATCAGCTTTGAAAAAACTGACCTCTGTTTAAAGTATTACTGTGGGATAGCTGCTCTGTCAGTGCTAAATCTTTTGATATTTTCAGCATCTGTAAATTTGCAGAAATGGTAAATGGTGGTTTACATTGTCAGAGTCCTAGAACAACCCAGCAGACTATCCTCTTGTGTATTTTGGCAAAACACGTCTGGTGCCACTGGGAAATCTTTATTTATATGTGAAGTGCTGAGAAGGTAATAGACTAATTTTGTCAATTGTTTGAGTAGGAATGTTCTTGTGTACACACATGAGCCTATCACAAAGGCATTCTCATTATAGTTTGAATACTAACACAGGAAAGCTAATGACAATTAAAAGTAGAAAGAGGAGGGAGAGATTGTGGAGAGGGTGTCTCTTTTAAAAGAAAGCATAATTCAGCCTCAGCTGCTGTAAAATGCTTCCTTGGAGAGTAGCTTGATACTTTTTGTGTCTGATCCAGCAGCCTGAGCACCATGAGACCAAAGCAGCAAAGAATCAGCCTGTGGTACAGTTTCTTTAAAGAGGAAGGAGGGAGCAGGCAGCCCTTCAAGAACCCTGGTATTCTGAGTATGTAAGGCCTCTGAAAATTGGCAAGAAGCTGAAGTGGATTACTAAGCAGAGCTAGGGACCAGCATAAACCAACAAGTGTAACTGTGAGCCTGAGTTTATCAGCTGAAGCCAGGCACATATGAGAGTGTGTGTCAGTTTCTTGCTAAAAGCAAAGAGTGAGAGGCTGATACATTGCTTTTGATGCTATTTAAGAGAAAATAGTTGCAATCCATATAATTTTGCTGTCAAATGTATTTGAAAAATGGAAAACATGTTGGATATATGTTCTGCAAATAGTTATCAACAGTGTTCCAGAAGTATTTGGTTTAGTGGGTTCCTTAGAATTCGCCGTTTAAATCTTACATGTGTCTTGAGTTATCTTGAAATTGGCTGTTATTCTGTACTGTGGCAGAGTGAGAGCATTGCAGAGGTTAAACTGTAGCCTGTCAAAGCCTGTGATGCTGTTGTTCTCAATGGAGAGACTCTTCCAAAGGGCTTAGTTTACTCTGCAAAAATGAGTATTTTGCTCGCGTTTTAGAGGCGCTGCCTCTCTATGATCTATAGAAGGCTAGACTTAGTCTGTAGTCCTTTGAACACCCTGATGCCCTGGTAAAAAGCTTAAGCAAATCCTAATTCCAGGAAGGCGTTGCTTTTACCTCTCAGCATATGGACATCAGCCTGGTGATTGCAGTTGCATAAATGAAGGCTACAAAGAAGTGTTCCAGATTCTGGTTTTTTATTATGTCTATTATCTGTAGTGTGGTTTTAAGGAAATTCATTGCATCCTTTTGATTCCACTGAAGAAAATTGTAAAGGCGCTGGTGCAAAAGTGTAAAATATTGAGGCTTTCTTTTTGCAGTCCTACTGTATGAGGGAGGCTCTTTGTGAGTGCAGGAAGAAGCGAAAAACTTTGGGGTCAGGTAGCTCGTCACCTCTAACTGATGCTTTACAAGAACAGAAAGGTAACAGAAGAGTGAAGTGCAGGAGCTGTGGCAAATTTGGCTTAGGGCAGCAGTTAGAGTTGCTGGATGAAAGCAAAATAAGGCCTATTTGTCTGGGAGCCTCTTTGAAGCTCAATGGTATGGTTGGTGTTCTAAAAATGTGTAATGCTACCACGTGCTATCAGAGAAAAGAGTCAGTTCAACATGAGTTAGAGAAAGCAGTTGTGACAACTGAGCTGTGTAGTTAAAGGGCGGGCTGGTAGGGCCCTTCTTGTGTTACTTAGCTTGTATTTATGATTATTACTGTTGGTGATGGACAGTGATGTAAAGGTTAATCTTCACTTCAGATATTTTTCCTTGATAATCTCCTTCATAGCTTTTTGTCACAGCCATACGTCGCCTGCTCACCAATTCTTTTTCTTCTGTTTTTAAACTTAAATAATTTACTGTTGCCATGCACATACTGAGTTTCTGAACTGAAGCAGGCCCGTAGCTGACTCCCACGCCAAGCCCCCAGCACTCAGCCATTGCAGCATCCTGGTTATCCCACTTGGTTTTGAAATGCCACATCAGCTCACTGAAAAGCTCACTGCATCTTGTAAATTTATTTTTTTCCTTTTTCCTCCCCTCCCCTTAGAGTATGATGAGTGTGGCAGTGGGCAGCATAACTGTGATGAGAATGCAATCTGCACTAACACTATCAGGGGACACAGCTGCACTTGCAAACCTGGGTACGTGGGCAACGGGACCATCTGCCGAGGTAAGTCTGCTATTGTAGAGACACCATAAACTTGGCAGGCTTTATTAATATTTGCTGACAGTCACCTGCATTCTGGTAACTTATGATGGCTGGATTTTGCAGTGATTTGCTTTAAGACATCTTCTGGCAAATGGACATGATGGGAACTGATTTGTGCATAACTTCTTAGGAAGAAGGAAATGTTTTTGGAATGCAAGGAGAAAAGAACTTTTCATTTGCTGCACTGAATACTGTCATTTGAGCTAGTATAATTCAACTTTTGAGTGGTGTTCGTGTTTTATAAACTGTGGATGGTATGTGCTGTCACCTTTGGCTTTTAAGTTTTAATGAGATGCATTTTAAATTAGGATAATTGTCTTTTATGCTAGCATCATATGGCTGTTATTTGACTACTTACATCAGACTCATTACTTTTTTTTTTTTTGACATATAAATCTTTAAATGTGTATTTCGAAGATTTCTCAGGTAAACAAGAAATAATGATAGCCAGCCATGCTTTCTGTGAAGTATTCCTTTATGGCATGCCATTTATTTAGGATTGGTTTTACGGGTTTTTTTCGGTAGAGAAAGAGAAGCAAATATCTCATATAAGGACAAAGGAGGGTTGGATTAGTGAGGCCTCTGTCTTGAAGTACTGTTGAGTTGTAACTCACGCATTTATGAATTATATTTGTCTCATAAAAAGCTATTTTTTGTCTTGTCTGAGTTTTTATCTTTCCAAACAGAATTACAGCAACAGAAAACTAAATTTTAGGGGTTTTTTTTTTTGAAATTACAACAATTGAAACTGAGGAATGTACTGGATAAAACATTCTGTACAGTTTGGGGCACAACAGGCTGGATAATAATTTTTCAGACTGTTGTAAATTGGCCAAACTATTCCTTAAAGGACAATGAGCTTTGATGTCATTCCTGTTTCAAGCTGAAGTCCTTCACCAAAATTGTCCTGTCAGCTGCTGAATTAGCAACCATCAGATTGGTTTTGATATGACTTTCTCTGGGTTCTTTCCACCCATGCCAGAGCATCTCTGCACTTAAAACTAAATTGGTTTGTAAGGATTGAAGAAAGCATAGAAAAATGTACTGAAAGTGTTGGGCAAGTTAAACCTTGGCCTGTCTATGTTGAAGATCAAGAGGTGATACCAGGGAGAAACTCACTGCAGTGTATTTTCAGTCTTTGATTACAGTAAATATGAATTGCAGCATAGACAACTCGAGTTTCAGAGAAGTCTGAGTACTGAACCGTCTGACTGTAATATTTTCCTTTTATTATTATTATTACATTAATTATATTAATTATATTTCTTTGAAACTGGGATGTTTGGATTAGTTCATAGAATCTATGTTTTCACACTGGTTTTCTTCATTTGCATACCGTTAATGTGCCAGAAACTCGAAGTGAAACTCCTACTGCATATTTATTAACCTAGCAATGTTCTAGTAATGGAATTGCACTAGAGAAATGCAATAATGTTTTTACTCTCAAAGTTCTGTTGAAACCTGAGCTACTAGAATATATCTTTTTATATCTAGAAATATTGCATAATGCATATATTTTTAGTATGCCTTGAATTGCAGATGAAAGTGTAGTTGTAGTTGCCTTTTTGAGATGGATGTGCACGAAAATACAAAGAAATGTGTTCTTATATTCTGACTGGGAAACATAAATTGGAAAGACAACTGGAGATTATAGAAAGGGTTTTGCAGTCTAATAATTACTGAAGTCACTAAGGACAAGAATAATCCAGCACTGCATGGAATAGTCATTACTGCTAATGAGCTACTGTTAGAATCATCTGCATTTTAGTAAATTATAAAACACAATATAAAATACTGGTTTGATTTTCTGAGCCTATGGTTCTGTGGTTACTTGGGGTTTTCACAAGTTTGGATGCTAATTGAAGAAATGTTCCCATTTTGCCCATGATAGCAGAAACACCACTTCTGCCTCTTTTTTTACCAATATTAACAGTGCTATGTCATCAGTTACCTGCCACAGAGTTTCCTTGAACAAATACTGGGGCTGGCACAAGGAAAGAGGTGTGAGCATGTCAGGACAATTATAAACTGCTGTTGGCTTGCAGTATTTTAGGACTTTATCTTCAGGCAATACAGATTGGAAAAACATAGGTAAAAGTCAAGGTGATATGTTTGCTGTAATACCACCTGAAGATAAGATAAATGTTTCTATTCTCCTTGAGACGTCTGCAAGTGCTTTATAAATGTTTACATGTTATAGATGTGTACACACACAAAACAGTGGTTCCAACTACTTCTGAAATAATACATCTCTGCGGTTCAGTAGGAAATTTTGTTAATATTGTTCAGCAAAACCATAAGCAGAAAAATGATGATTTTACGATGAGAGAAAAGGACTGGCTTTGTGCATGATTCTACAATCCATTTCAACAATCTATTTTAGCAGTGTTACAAAAAGTAAAATCACAGTAATGATCCTCTTCGGCTTTAGTGAATAACACATTGATAGTCTTTATGAAAAAACCAGGATACTGTTATTTTTGTTTTAGAAGAGAAAACATATGTAGTTGAATTAAGTTGTATTGTGGACTACTGGCAAATATAACTCCATTACTCTGGCAGGAATTTGTGTTGTTTGCAATTTTTGTGAAAAGCACAGAGAAATAAAAAGGAAGAGAAATAATATGGACATGAATATAATGATTGCTGGAGATTTAGGAAAAAAAACCCAAACAAAACCCAAATAATGAAGAGGAAATAAAATTTTTTTAAAAAAACCTTTGTGTAATCAGGCTGTCACACATCTTCAGTAGCAAAAAATCTTGTGCATAAGGAATTGCATTATTGTCATTGTAGTACACTGAGCTATGTAATTAAAGACCAGATTGTGTCAAAGATGTGGAAACTTTCACGGAGGAGGGTGCTGGAGAAAGGGCACAGACCAAGACTTGAAGGCACTTTTAGTGGTTTTGTTTGCATTTCTTACTTTCTGTGAGATAGGAGATTTGGAGAGATGCAAAGCAGGCTCAAATTTAAAGAATATGAAGAAGTTTATTACTAACAGAATTAAAAGTAAAAAGAAATAATAAGAAATTAAAGCAAAACTCCCTTTTCTCCAGCACCTCCGCCTCTTACCCAGCTCACACAAAGGACAACAAAGGATGTTTCTTGGTCAGTATTTGCGGTTCTTAAAAGTCCCTCTACTGTTTAAGGAAACAGAGGTCTCTTTTGCTTCTCATGGTTTCAAACTGCACTCACAACAGTCCTGCCCAGAAAGTTTGCCTCCATGAAAACCATCTTTCCCATTAGAAGAAATCACAGTCTCTTTCAAACTGCAATAAACGTGGGCCACACATGGGCTATTCCTCGTTTAAGGATGGGCAAATTCCAGCCTGAAAACAACAGCTCTCTTCACAGAAATTTTAAAAGTCTCTCACAGCTCCTGGGTAACCTGGCGTGGTCACTTTTGTTTTTCCCACAGGCTGCACACAGAATTCTCATCCCCCCATATCTTTAAATGGATTAAAGAGAAAAAACCAGTTTGTGATATTACAGTTTTTACCACGGTCTGCAGAAAGCAGTTTTAAGCTGCGTGCGGAAGGCGCGACTCCGCCCTCTTTTCCCTGCCGCCATCTTCAGCTTCACTCACTTTCTCTTTCTCTCTGACCTTGAAGACACTATGATGATGAGTAGTCTTCGTTGTTCGAGCTTTACGATGGAGAAAGCCTCACTCCCTTTGTGCTGCTGGTTACTTAATGTTGTCCTGCAGTTCAATATAGGCTGAGTTGGTTACAGAAAGTTCCATCCGCTCCCGCTGGATCTTCGCGGGCCGTGTGGGGGCTGGGGGGGTTCCTCAGCAGCCGCTCTGGGTGGTCTCAGCCATGCAGCCATTGAGGCTGTTCCTCAGCTGCCCGCGGCTCTCAGGGGTTCTCCCGCAGGCACCCAGGGCCCGTGCCCCCGGGGCTGCTCCAACAAAAGGGAGCCCAGGGCCCATTTTCCACCCCCTCCCCACGGCAGGGCTCGAACCCAAAGAGAAATTCCTGTGTCTCTACAGGGTTTAAATATGTAAATTTTGAGAAGCGCTACTGGTTGTAAGATCTGTCCATCAACTCAGGTTCAAACTGTCACAGCACTTCAGCATTAAGAGAGATACTGCCATAGTTTATGTGACACAAAAATGGAAAGAGAAGTGGAGATGAATGCAATAAAAACTTTACAAACACATGGTTATATATATATATAGACAGTGAGATAATAAACTAGATAAAAATAAGATTTCCTGTGGATACTCTCAATTTCAGTGTAAGAAGCAAACTTTAGCATCTCAGGCAGACACTGAAATTTGGGTAATAGATGAGAGCAGTATGAAGCTGAGGTGAGCTGAAATGGTGAGGTAGGACAACGCTGTGCCATCACCATCAGTACACTGGACAGAACAATGGACCCAGAATCAGGTAGATTATATCTTAGGATTTCTTCAGAACATGATAAGTAAACCAGAGAGATCCATTCTGGAAGAAATTACAGCATCAAAAGCAGAGGACAGAGGTATAACTACTTGACTAGAGAGAGATTCTGAATCTACAGATTTCTTAAATTGCTCTTTTCTATGAAGGAAACTTTGGAAAAAAGAAAAAGAGGTAAGAGTAATTTGAGACATAGAACATGTTATAGGTAGGTAGTAGAAGACATACCATGCCCTTTTACTTGAATTCTCTAAATTAATTATAGAATTCATATGTGAGTGTAGAATAAGGACAGTTGGAGCAATTTCACCAAACTTCATGATAGGATGTAATAGGTTGCATTAAGGCTGCACTTCGAGTAGAAGGGAAAGGTGATAAAAATTGGTTTAGCAGCTGGGCGCTCTAGTTAAAAAAAGTTGTGGTGGGCAAATGGCGGCTACTTGGTACAGCATGGTACTTTGAAGTGTGCCTGTCAGGATGGACCTTGTGGGAAATCAGTGTTTAGTGGCAATAGTTAGATGAAAGAAGTTTCAGTTTCCTAGGACAGTTTCAGTTTCCTAGGACAACCGGGTTCATGAATAACCCGTCACCCATAGGCAGGACTGTGTATGTGAGCATAAAACACTGTCATCTATAAAATGAGTAAAACTCACTGTCATGGCTTCAGCTGAGGAACCACAGATAGTGAATACAGAGGTGAATACTGTTTTTAGACCTTAGAGGCTCTCGGTCTGTGTTATGCTGCAGTGTTTCTGTGTGTAATCTTGACAGGGCTTGAATCTGGGAGGCTGGAAAATATATAAGGGGAAAATGTCTTTCTCTGCTTTTTGTCTTGGTAAGTTCTCGTTCCAGTTTTGCTTGGCAGCCTTGCACCACATGCTGTGGAAGTGACATGCTGAAGTAATATGTGCCATTTGTTTGAAGCATAAAAGACTTTGTGCCCCACAGTCTCCTCTGCCTCAGTGAGAGGGAAGGCAGAGAACAGTTGCTGTGGGATGTACAGTCCTGCAGCTTGGCAGAGTTTATTATAGAGCTTGAGCCCTGTACCACAGGCTGAAGCCAAAGGAAAGAACCGAGGCAGAGTGAAGCATCGTAAGGTTTCTTAAAATAATTGCTAGCATTTGGGATTAAATGCCTTAAATAAGCCCCCACCCATCATATTTTACTGGGAACACTGCAAGTTGCCATCCAGGTTTTGTTGCAATTAGTTGTTTTCTTTTGTACAAGGAGATTTAGATGTGGTATACAAGCCTTGTCCTAACATTTTGTTCCAAATGTTTGTTTTAAAGCGTAAATTCTGCCCAGAGACATCCTTATATATTATCAGAAAGATAGAAGTGGCCTTGAACATATTCAGATGCTAAACAGGAGCAATTCTTCAGAAACATGGACGAGGTGTGTTTGCTAATCTTTCTCACATAGCTTTGTCGTGGAGATAGAACAGAAGTCTAGCACTTAATCAAGTGCAAATACTGTTCACTGTACTTTCATATTTTACATGTATAATCTGTCTAACAGGTATATTTAGTGTGCTATTAACATCTCAATTAGTGGTTTCTACTGAGGTGTAGATTTATTGGAATGATTAAAGGAGGTGGATTTAGTTACAATCATACACCGTCAAGCAAATATGTGCAATATGACTGATGCCTGGGCTGAAAAACGTCAAGCATTGTGAAATAAAAATCAAAACATGGTTTATTCTAATTAATATTTAGGCTGTATGATGGCTTATTTCTGCCAGAGTATAGACCATGATTACTTTTCCACTGTTAAATTTTTCTGCAGCATTACACAGGAGACACTTAAGGGATTACAACTCAGTATATGGTGGAGTCTTAAAGACTAGAGCTGTTATTTCTAAGTGACTCCATTCTGGTGTAATCTGGAAGTTTGGTTTCTTAATTGCACTGTGGGTCCTTATGTATTTTTGCTTGGGGATGTGTGTTTAGGAGTGGGCTTGTTACTGGTGGACTTACTGGTCACTTCAGGAATAAATTATTTGGACCCTTATATAAAAAGCAACAAGATTTTGAACAGATGCTCCTTATTTTTTATATGGTAGTGGGGATAATCACAGGGAGTCTTTATTCATAATACACCGAGAATGTTTCCTGACAACAAGAGTACATCTCAGGCTTAACAATTGCTTCTGTTTGATGTCAGTCAGTAAGTTAGCCTCTTCTACACTGTTTTAATCACAAATTATAATTGGATGGACATGTTACTTTATCCAGTGACACTCTGAGAACTGTCTTGCACTGCTGTTTTCTTTGTTTCAAAGCATGTATTTTTATATTTCTGAGTCTGAAATATATTTAATAATCTGAAAGATGTGTCCATGAAAGAAGCTGTATATCTTCCAATGTGTAGGCAGTATAGTGGTGGTGTAGTAAACAGATGATTAAAGATAAAGAAATTTTTATGTATTATAGAATTTCTCCTGATACAAAAAATACTCAAGCGTATTTTTAGTAAGAGCTAAAGAAGAAAAAAAAATCATTCTCTTTGGTTATTTCTGTACTGAGTAGTCTGCTTTTTTGTGTCCCTTTTACACTGACATCAGCAAAGCTAAGGTACATTAACTTTAAATGTCAGCAATGGGAGACAGTCAGACATGCTGATATCTTGATATTAAAGCATATCAGATCACTCTAAGGTAACTAACTGCCACTTAGGTTTATGTTTTTTGCATGCATGTGTGTCTGTTGGAAGTGGAGTTGAAAGCCTTTGTGAAGCATTGGAGTGAGTTACGAGTAATATGTAGGCCAAGATGGAGAGAAACAAACATGACTTTCCTATAGCCTTGGAATTTTTTGTGGCTGTAAGGCTTTGAACAGTTGATATGCCTTATCATGGCTTTAATTGCTGTTTTGGTGTAATGTTCACCAGTCTCATGAAAGAATAAGTGAGTTTTGACTCATGCTGAGACTTTTATCTTCATTCTTCACAGTCTTGAGCTTTGTATATTCTTTTCACAGCTAATATATAGTGAATCAATCACCACAAATTCAGCCAAGTGCATTCGTGTGCACACATGCACTTTGGTGTCATGTGGCACATGTGGAAAATACCGTGGCAAGTGGAAGACACAGTGGTATAGTCACACTTTTTGGGTGAGGCAGTCTAGATATAATTGATTTAGTAATTTTAAACCAGTATATATTTGTACAGCAATGCAGTTAGAATTCTTGTCATTTTTTTCATTCTAAAACTAGCATGGCTGGACACAGACTCAAGACACTATTATTGAAGCCACTAAATTTTCTGTAGTCCCAAATCCTCTGTACTAATAAAAATGAAAATTTGAAATTTTAATATAAGAATATTTGTATTTTCGTTCATGATTAGATATTTATCAAATGTAGTATGGTCATTGTAATTGCTATGTTTGTGTTTGGATTTTGAGTTACATAAACTCACTTGTGAATTTGCCACGTACTTTTTAAACTAGCATTTTCTAGCATTGTTCTTGGTTTGGTTTTGGACTGTAATGATATAAAATAATTTTGATGAAATGAAGATGATTTATAATAACTTTTTCTTGCCCTTAAAAGATCATTGCATAGATTTACTTGTGTGAGGTGTTGAAATTCCGATGTAATTATTTTTGTATGCGTTGAGTTTGTGTGGCCAGGCTTTGGTAGTGGGGGGGGCTACTCCCCATCTGTTTGTGCTGCTGGGGAGGAGGAGATAAAGTCTGGGAAGGAGCGAGGGGTGGGGGAAAGATTTATTAAGATGTATTTTATTTCTCATCATCCTTTGATTTTGTTAGTAATAAATTCAGTTAATTATCTGCGGGTTGAGTCCGTTTTGCCCATGAAGGTATTCAGTGAGTGATCTCTCTCGCAGTGCTTATCTCAACCCTTGGTTCTGTTTTCTCTCCCCTGTCCGGGTGCAGAGGGCAGTGATAGAGCAGCTCTGGTGGGTGGGTGCCTCTGAACCCACTACATTGTATTGAGAGCTAAGCTCTGCACATCCACCACTGTGCAGCCCAGTTTTACAGCCTCTCTAAGGGCACAATGCTTCCTGGAGATTGGATCCTGGTCTGTGCGTGAGATTGTTCAAGATGATTTAGAATGCACATCAGTTATGGAAATAGCTCATTTAAAACCCATGATTCGTGTAAGTTGTCTGAATACAGATCCTGATCTCTTTGCTGTCACAGATTTTCTCACCGCTGTAGATTTATAACTAATTTAAAAGGAGTGTAGCAGTGATTTGTGCTTGCTGGAGAAGTGGTCAAGTCCAGAGAACTGTTGTATCTGTATAAAAGGAAGGAAAAGCTGTAGTTATGTGAAATATTTTGAAACTTAATCTGACAGGTTTTTCTGCCTGTATGAGTAAGTGCAAAGGGCTCAGCAGACCTACTCATGAGTGCTTATGAGGGTTCCTAGGTTCAGATCCTGAAGTGGAGAGTCTCTTGTTGACTCAGTTGCTTATTGTCTCCTATTGCTTTCGTTTGCATTCATTGCTTTCAGGTCACCTGTTCACTCTGGGGTCATGGTCCTGTGCAGCATGCACAGAAGAATGGCCAGGTGATGACAAGTTAACAGATACGTTTCCCACAATCTCCTGGCCAGTAAAACTGGGTTGTGTAGAAGCATGAGACTATTTCAGTATTCATTGCTTTCTCTTTTAAGAGCGTAGTTAATAAAAGCAAAATTGTGAAGGTGTTACTTTATAATTAATTTTTGCCCCATACACTGTACCATTTTATACACTGTGTTTGAGATCATCTTAGTCAGTAACTCCTGTTTGCAGCAGATACATCTCCTCCCAGGTCGCTGTCACCAAATATTGAGGAGCCCAATTTGGAGCCTCCTGAAGTCAGCTTTCTAATGCTACTGGAATGCTACGAGCTAATACTTTCCTTTTCATTCCTGTAGGATTGAAATCTAAAATTACCAATCATTAGCCCTCGAACACATCCTTTATTGAAAGAACTCATTCTCTGTGCTTTACTGCTTTTTTGGCAGTAGAGCAGTAGGCACCATGGACAGTCATTTGGTCAGCGGTACTGACTGCCCTAAACTTGGAATCCTTACGAGTGAAGTCTGTTCACATCTGCGACTCTCCTGGCCTGCCCTGGGAGCTTGACATGCGTTTGGAACAAAGTACTTACTTTTTGATGGTGGCTGTGATGCCTTTTCTTGGTCTTAAAATCAAGAGCCAAACACGGTTAGAAGGGGAAAAGGGATTTTACCTTGGTATTTATTTTAAGGATCCTTGGTACACTCCGTCCAGGGGGAGCACTCTGGAATGCACATCCAAATGCACACCAAAATGCTCCCCCGTGGGTACCCCCGAAATGCACACACACAATTGTTTGAGTATAAAATTATAGGCTTTACCAATTAGCATATCTATCAAAGATTCCCCAATGAGAGGCTGAGTGAACCCCCCCTCCCCGAGGAACCTTCTCCCCATGGACAGGCCTATCTTAGTTTACAAAATGTGTTCCAGAGAAGGCCTTGGTGTCTGAGGCTTCTGAGATGTTTGGTCTCCTGGCTTGATGGAATACTGGGCCTATGCTGGTTATCAAACCTGAACAATTAGAAGTATGTGGGCTAAAAGGCCCTTAAGAATACATAAAAGTTATACAAAAGAGAATATAGAGGGGATATATATAAAAAGCAAAAAAACATCATGGAATCAGCTGAGAAAAATCAGTTCATTAAGAGCATCTTGAAATATATCATTGCACAAAGCCAATTGGAGCATGGGCTTGGCTCAGCACAGCAAACGGAGCACAATAGGAATAACAGTGCAGAGTTTCCTCTCTTGTGAAATCAGTTACAGTGTGCAACCATTTCAGGATTCATGTTTATGGAATAAGCACATTAAAAGGCAAGGAGGTGCCAAATAACATGAAACTATTTCTATTCCCTGTAGAACATAACCAAACCGTTTTGAAAACTGAACATAAATGTCTTGCTCAAATGTAAAATAAGAGCCTTGCAGTTGTTGGTTTTGGCAACAGTTTTTGGTAACACTGTGCTGGCACCCCAGTGCAGAAGAAAGTAGCTTTTCATGCAGCACATAATTAACCTGGAGAGTCCTTGGTCACAGAGTGGTGAGGATGCTAGACAGAAAAACAGCCCAAACAGGGAGGGCACCATATTTGGTTTGAGAAGGGTGATGGGTAGTCTTTATTCACCAGATCCTTCCCCTGTTCTTCTCCTTGATGATTGCTTTGCGCTGTAGTTGGAGAGAGGATGCTGGGCTAATAGGCCCTCTGGAATAACCTAGTTGATTGATTTTTATGTTCTTCTGGATGGAATTATTATTAGACCAATCTCTTTTGGGTGAGGATAACATTTATGTGTGTTCTATTTGTACAGAGGTTTTTTGGGGGGCTATTCTTTGCCATAGCAGTTGAATAGACACCAACCAGAAAACTCTTTTCAGCCTCCTCTTCCTAGTAATTTCCCCCACTACAATACATCAGAGTAAAACCATTGAGTGATTTGTCAAATGCGACATCTATGATTGGTACCTGATCCAGGATTCAGACTCTGTTCCCAGTCTGATAAGTCTGTTCTTAAACCACTGGGCTGTGATTTCTTCACAGAAACTATCAAAACCATTTTAAAAATACCTAAAGAATCAAACAGAAAGACTCCAAAATCAAGCACTTGTAGATAGGTAAAATTTAGGTTACCTATTCAGTGTTAAGTTACTTATCTGTTCAGTGTTAAGTCACGTGCATACAGCCCTTGCTAATAAAATCACAGGTGTTGTGGGGTTTTTGGTCCCTCTGCCTCATTCAGTGCACAGTATAGACACGTAAATCAGTGAAGGAGACAAAGTCCTGAAAATATGTGTTCTGTGTTTATTTTTTTTATTGTTCATTGTGTGACCCTATTTCTGTTAGTTACTGTCCCAGTATTTGTACTGAATTTAAGACGTTACCAGGTCCTTCAGAAACCAATATAAACTGTTTTTATCAAATGCTTTCAGTGGAGTGAAGATATACTTTGTCTGCCTTTGCGTGAGCTCTCTGGTGTAGTGCAGTGAATTAGTTGTTTGAGCAGTTGTCCAGGTTTTCAAGCCTGTGGCTCTCACCCTCACGTTTTTCCATGACTTGAGGAGTACGATATTACTCTGTGGTTTTGCCCCTGGAGGAGGATGTGGGGAAAAGGGGCTCAATCCCAGGTTCCCAGGTGAGTGTATTACAGTTGACTTTCTGTTCTGCAGCTCCTGCAGTCCTCATTGTCTTCCCATTCCCTCCGTTCCCCAGCTGGATCTTTCTTCTCTTTGTTTGTCCTCTCCTGGCTCAAGCACCATTGTGAAACATGATGAATGCTGTAAGATTGATAGTGCGTGATTAGAAATTTACAAACTGCATTTTTTCACAGACATAGCAAAAGGCATATCCTTCAAATCTCTTGTGCCAAAGTGGGGGTCCCGGGCCAGTAAAAAAGAATTATATATACTACCT
This sequence comes from Falcunculus frontatus, assembly GCA_013398115.1. Classification (NCBI taxonomy): domain Eukaryota; kingdom Metazoa; phylum Chordata; class Aves; order Passeriformes; genus Falcunculus; species Falcunculus frontatus. The sequence goes on from VZRV01001166.1 coordinate 297,342, forward strand.
GATACTTCTATTGAGAAATACATGGATTTTTTTTTCTACAGTGCAGCTTCTGGTAGATATCCATCAGAGGAAAAACTTACTACAAACCGTTTACTTGACCACATTACTGAAAATGGTATTTTATAGTAATAAGGCTTGGATTACCCTGCATGTAGTATGGCTCACTTTGTGTGACACATTGGTTGGCTTGCTAGTTTTGGAGATTTCATTTATTTTTTGAACACTGGGAATGGCAGATCTGGAAGCCATGCAGGATGTTTGATGGGACAATTTGCATCTTTTTATCTGGAAAGATTCTCCAGTTCAGCTGTTTCACAGTGGTGCTAGTGTTTTAGCCTCTGCAACATGCTGAAAAGTTGAGGCACCCCTGTGTGTGTATGGAGTTCTTACCTAAAGTGTTCAACAATAAATATAATGAATGTGGCTATGCTAAATGAGCATATGCTAAGTACAAGACTAACAGCAAGTTTAAACTCTATACTGAGAATGGTACCTGAAAGAAATGTTGCAGTGAAAAACAATCCATTCTGGAACCTACTAAAAAAACAACAAATGATGCCTTGAAGATTGTATCATCAAAATGAATTATTAGGTGAATTCAGTACACACAGTACAAGAATGATGTGAATTAAAATTGCTCAGAACACATTATGTGCAGAGGGAATTAGAAGTTAAAGTAATCCAAGCAGAAGTGGGAATTGAAGGTGTCCTGCTTTTCAACATAATTTAAAATTCAGTCATCCAAGAGTAAAAATGAACAATTTGTATGTCATAAAACATAAGAGTTTTTATTTAAGTATTCCTGAAGGGCCAGAGCTGTGTGACCTGTGTTGTTATTCTGTCAATAAATACTCAAACAACTTAGTGTGTCACCTTGATGGTGTACTTGCAGTTTTCCCTGCCCCCTCCCCCCCGTTTTTTTTTGGGTTGTGACCGTAAAGAGGGGAATTGTCAATCTGGATTTTTGAAGCTGAACTTCAAAACTATTTATTTATATGAATTTATTATACACAGGCACATCAAGCAAGGTTTGAAATTTTAAAATTATGTAAAATTCAGAAACTTACCTTTTGTTTTTCAAAAATGTGAAAGCAAAACGCATCCATACCTTTGTGCACGTCCATCTTATCTGTTTTCCTCTGTAGTCTGTTAATTATGTTGTAACCTTTAGGGTATAGATTATGGGATGCATTTGCAGCCACTGATGAACAGACTGAATAACTGTTCTCAACAGTTACTTGTACTATTAAAATGTCTCCCCCCATTCCCTGGAGTGTATGATTTCGCAGTGTCTGATGGCTTTGTGAGGGAGCTGCTACTAGTGGAAAGCCTTGGGATGGAAAAAAATGGCAGCTGGGTGTGGAGCTGCTAGAACACTTGCAGAGTTTGAGTAGGCGATATCCATTCCCCTGCATTAATTGTAACGGTTTACTGATGCTCATTAATATGCCACTTTTATTACCAAGACACGTGGCTGTACTTTTTCCTGACACCCATTATTCCTCCCTCTGAACAGAACAAAGGAAACAATAGTTTTCTGATACTGCCATGACATATGTTATTTCCCAATAAAAGATGGAGGCAATCAAATCAGTCCTGCGTGCACTGCGCAGTGTTCCCTTTGCCTTCAGAGAGAGGCAAGTGAGACAATTGTTAATGTGGTAATTTTACGCCTGACTGAGCAAGGTATGTGTTTAACTAAAAGTAGGTGATTGACTCCAATGAGCCTACTTACGTAATTAGGCACTTAGTTTGTTAGTTTCATGCTGAATATGCCTTGCTGTGTTTATATCATACTTAGAATAAACACAGACAACAAACATTCATCTTCCACTGTGGGTATCAAGGGCAGGGTGAATTCATCATTTCTGAAGAGAGAACTGAGTAGCCAAATCCACCTATTGCTTGTCTTTGAATCCTTGGCAAATAGAGTGGGCTTAGATGAAGATTTAGAAACTAATTTTCAGTGGCATCACAGAGAAGTAGTTGAAGCCAAAATAAAAATGAGTGGGAATCTGTAAGTAATTGCTAATGGTTATTGCCAAGTGATTTTTACTGCTCCATTATTTATTTATACTTTTACTGCTGTAAAAGGTCTGAAATTCAGAAACAGCTCAGATGTTAAGGTTTCATCCACTCAGTATTTGTGTCCCTTGCATAAATGTTCATCAGATGAAAGTAACAGAATCAAATAAGCACCTGCACACAGCTGGAGTAGAGAACAGGCAATATACTTACCATCTTACAGCCACTTGCTGTAACCACTAACCCCGAGGAAACACGATCTGTACCTCAAGGGAATTTGAATTTTGGGTGAGAACAGTCTGTAATGTTGAATTATATTTATAATATTGGTTGCTGCATGACACTGTCACTGTATGTCATAACTGCCACGGACAGTGAGTATGGGCTGCTCCAGATACACCAATCATGAGCTCCTGATGCAGCAACCAGCCAGCAGCACAGCAGCCCTCCTGTCCTGGAAGACATCTAGGGTGGATAGAACCCAGAGTCATGGACTAAATGAACTCAATAGACATCTTACAGGGATGGCCATTGACTGTAGAAATGATGCCCATTATTTTGTGTATATGTGTGTGTGTATATATCTATATCTATATCTCTCTCTCTGTATATATGTATAAAATTAGAAGGTGTAGGATACAGGCGTGACATAGATGGTGTAGAGGAAGAGGCGGTTAATATCCTGATTCTAGGACAGGGTTAATTTTTACAGTGGCCAGGAGGGGGCTTGTCTAGGACGTGGAGGTTATTTCATACTAGCTCACATAATTTTCCAGGAGTGGGGGATGTTTCTGGGTCGCATCGTGGGACATTGCAGTTGGGTTTTCCATGGGAGTAAGCACTCGCGTATGAATTGTTTGTCTCTTGTTCCCTCTTCTATTAATATTGTTGCTGCTACTGTTCATTTTCTTATCTTATTGCTGTTTCCAGTAAATTGTTCTTATCTCAATCCATGATCCTTGCCTTTTGTGCCTCCAGTCCCCATCTCCATCCTGCTGCGGAAGAAGGGGAGAGTGAGTGAGCAGCGTGTGATTTTGAGTGTTTCAGTGGAAACACTCAATTGGGGCATACCATTCCTAAATCATGACTGAAAGTGAAATAGCGTTTTTAGATGTAATTATCTAAATTCTGGCCACATGGCATTTGAGGCATGCAGGCGTTTCTGGGGTTTTTTTTAATTTTCCCGCCATTGTTTTCCTTTGTGTATTACTTCTGTCACTGTTCCTGTTGGTCTGGTTGTCTACTGGGGAGAATTACACCTTGTGACAGAGTAAGTTATACCTAACGTATGAAATCTGTTGCATGAAAAAAAAGATAATTACCTGTCACTGATGAAGGTAGATGTTAGAAATTTGTAAGCAGAGTTTCTTTGCGCCTTGTACTTGAAAATGAAGATTGCATATTAAACAGAAATGATACGTATCTTGAAGTACAATTTCAGGTACTTCTGTGATGTGTTTCTAAGCTCTGAACTGCATTTTTTGTATGTGCTTCAAAGTCTTTTATATTGCTGTGTTCCAGCAGTTGATGAGAAATACGCTGGCCTTCAGTGCAAATGAACTGCACTGTAAAATGTGACTAAGCTTAACATTGCAAACGTGGTATTTTCATCTGGATATAGTTATTTAATTGTTATTGAAAACTTAATGTTCTTTTTGACACCATGACCCTGATAAACGTCATAAATTGTCTCCTAGGTCATACCAGACAGGTCCAGTCAGGCTCCATCTCTTCTAGACAGGCATGCTAGGCACATGTTAGTGAGGTAATACATGAAGACAGTCTGCTCTTGCCTTGAGAATTACATTTGACAGATAATATGTCCAACTGCTACAAGAGCTTAACCTGTTACTTCTCATGAAATTTTGCTGGTGTCCTGAGAAAAAGCATCTTCATCAAAAATTTGTTCATGCCACTTAAAGAATGCATGTACTCTTGACACTTCCCACTGTTTATTTGGAGCACACTGCAGTGCTGAAATGCTCTGCGGGACTGATGGCTCTGGAGTGTCATAGGTTGCATCCACTGGTCTCGTATTAGCAGCTTCAACATACAGCAAAAGCAACATTTATCTGTACTTAGTGGCATCATTTAAGCACCTCTGTCATCCACAGACTGACTGCTGTACGAGGATGAAAATTTAAGGGAGGTTATTTTAATCTTACAGCTGGAAACACACTGGTTTATAAAACATGGAGTAGATGGAGGATGCTGAGGTTGGTGCCTGTGCAGGCAAATATTCACATTTATCTGGATGGTGACATTTGTTCATGGGGACTGTTGAACACACATTCAGAGGCTTTAACGCGGCCTTTTTTGTGTGTGCGGTGATAAATGGCTGTAGATGCGGAAATGTCAGAAAAGTATGCGGTCTCATTAGAAAGGAGGAAAGTAGAAATCTTCATGCAATAATATTTGAATTCCTGTTACACTCACCAAAGAGTTGGGTTGCAAGGGCCCCTAAGGATCATCCCATTCCAACCCCTTGCCATGGGCAGGGACACCTTCCACTAGACCAGGTTACTCAGGGCCTCGTCCAACCTGGCCTTGAGCACTTCCAGGGATGGGGCATCCACAGCTCCTCTGGACAACCTGTGCCGTGGCCTCGCTATGATCTCAGAAGGGAAAAAAAAGGCTTCAGTGCCTTCAGTGTCATATCTTGCTGTTAGGTCTTTGCTACTTAAAGCAAAGGGTGATATCTGAAGGTCCATTTCTTTGCATTTAGTAACCTACGCTCCATATAACACTTTCTGCCATGTTCCCACTATTATTTTTATGCAATTAAGATGCCAGTGTAATTGCCAGAATTATTGTTGAACCCAGCCTACCCGCCTTGTCATGAAAGTCCCCCGTTAAATCATCAACTTTATTCAGTCATGTTAGGTATTTCTCATTAAACCATAATAATGTGAACTCTTTTCCAGTAAGTCAGGTGAGACTTTGTCATGATTGTATGATAATTGTATTGGTGATAGATCAAATAAAAATATCTTCTGCTAGCAGGGTTATTTTCATTTCACTTGTGATGTTGAGTAGCTGACATGAAATCTCTTCTCTTTTTATTGCCTTATTTTAAGGATGCAGGGAAATGAGTACTGGGTATAAAATGACGTGAAGACAAATAGATTTTGTATGTTTGAATGAACACAAACTTTAATGTGATTTTTGTTTTCCAAGCCCATACTAAGTGCAGGCATTTGGAAGGTTCAGCTCTGGTCCTCAGCAGATATGGATCATACTTATTGATCTTATTATATAGTTTTGCATTTGAACAACGCTAAAAGAAGCATTTATTAATGTCTTCTTTTTATTTTTCACTGAGGCTTTTGCTATGCTTGTATAGATATGATACGTTGATAACATGTTCTGTGGAATTTCTGTGTTTGGACGAATTTTCCAAAACTGAAATTTTCCAGCTTATTTGGTGGTGTTTGTAGAATCATAGGATCCTTTAGGTTGGAAAACACCCTTAAGACCGTTGAGTCCAACCATATGTGGTTGCAGTGAGGGTGATAGCGAGCCTATCTGGCTTGTGAATGCAGGCCCATGGTTGGACTGCCCAGGCACATGGTTCATCCATCTTTTCCGTGTTGCTCCTTTCATATCCGGGTTGTGTGAGGTCTGCCCTGGCATGGCGCGCTGCTGAGCTGCTTGGTCCCTGTATGCTTTTGTTTAATGGGATCAATATTGACTTGATGAGTATCTAGGGAAGGGAGCATTGAGCGAGTTCAGACAGCCTCAGGAGTCTCACCCACACTCCACTCTGTGCTCATGGAGTCGATGGGATGGGTCAGGTCAAAGCCCTGTTCTCTCCCCTGCAAGAGCCTCAGTGGGGCAGCTCAGCGCCTCTGAACACAGAATGCTTTTCCATACACAGAAGCATTGAGACTGTATTTTGTACAAATCTGATGCCTTAGGTTTTAACTTTTATATTTTTAAATCCTGCGCTGCTTAGAGTGTAACTCTGAAGTTCCTTGTAGCCTGTAATTCCTACTCTCTCGTACTGGGTAGACATAACAAAGCCTCTCCAGGCTTTGCCTTCAAGGACAGCCAGGCTGTTTTTAGGCCCAAAATGTGTAAAACAAAGATTCTAAGGGGGGGCAAGGTGAGGGGAGTTACATCATTAAACTGGGGCTTTAATTGGAGAATTAACCCTGATATGCAAATGATCCAAACCTATAAAAGTGTGAAGAACTCGTGACCTGTCGTCCATCTTGGGGTCCAATTTTTGGAAGCAGCCTCTGGCTCCCCAGGGTGTACCTTGAAGGCCCTTCAAATAAATACCTGTCTTTATTCCCTTACTCTTGTCTAGTCTCTGTTTCTAGGTGGCTGGAGGAGGCATCAAATCATTGTCAGTGTTTTGGAACACCAGTTAATAAGGGCATGGCAATGAGTGTGTTACTGATGCCTGTCACTGCCTGCGGCCATCGCTGCGGCGTGAGGGCTGGTGAGAAGCAGAAGAGAGGGTGATTCAAGGAAACAACACAATGCAATTGTCTGTTTCCCTTCTTATCTCATCTTTTCCTTTCTGATTTTCATGACGGAGCCAGTGGACAGGCTCTAGTCCTTGGAGTTATTTTGGATTGTCTGTAACAATTTTTTTTTTCCTTTTTTCTTTCATTTCTTTCTGACTTCCAAATTGCTGCCATCATTGCTCAAAAGCCGCTGCTGAAAGTGCAGGACCTGTGGACTGTCCTGAGGGTGTCCTTTATACTGGATGATGGAATAGCCAGTTAACTGAATCGTAGAGCAAGGGCTTTGGGTTTGCTCTGCCACAAAATGAAGTATATTAACCGTTCTAGTGCATTTTTTTTAAAGAAGCATATTAAGATCACTTTTTCTCCCAAGTCTCCCAGCTGGCAACATGAAATGTTACTTTACCACCAGGACAGCATTTCTTTTGCTGCCATCTGATGCTGGGGGTTAGTCATGCTTTTCAGCTGCTTGGGTAGAAGGATACCTCAGTGTATTTGGTTTATTGATTTTGGAAAAATACATGCTGTGAAATTAAATGAATAGTTAACTTCTAAACTGTTAGGAAGAAATGTCCCTTTAGTGTCTCTTAGATTAGAATTTATCAGGCAAAATGCTTCCAATTTTGATTTCAGCGTACCACCACACAGACTAAACAGACAATTATTTTAAACTGTTTTTTTTCTTTGCTAGTTGATCTAGTGGGAACAAAGTCTGTATTAACAGTCCTAAAGGCAGAAGTTCTCAGCTTGGTTTGTATATAGTGTAATGCTGACAGTAAGAAGGGAAAGCGCCATTCCCTTGGCAAGGGGCAGGCTGTAAACTCCAGGAGGTGAATTTTCAATGACCAGCTGCAGACTTAGGAAGTATGGTCAATTCTTTTTACTGTTATTATTTTACTGTTACTTTTTCTAAGTTTTTTACTGGGCCAAGGAGTCCTGGGTTATATGGATTACTTTATTTTTGTAATCTGTTTTAGTGTTAGTATCTTTGTCTTCCATGTTCATGTCTACATGAACCTTTGTCTATCTCATGCATTTTCGTCTTTGGTTCTTCACCCTCTTTCCAAACAGGAAACCTGTGAATATTCTGCTTGGAAACTTATATTCCAGAGTCCTTTGCCACAAAAATTGGTCAAAGAATGTCAATTTTACACATTCAAGAAATATTTTTTTCTCTTATGCTGATTTTTTCTTTTTCAACATTAGAAACATCTCTAATTGTGAACTTTAAATACAAGTGTGGTCAGCTTGTACAGTGAGAAAATGTTTAATTTCCAATTAAGTAGTGGGGCAGCAATGCCTTGGGGGCAGAAAGGCAAGAGGGGAGAGGAATTTGTCGGTGGTATTTGCTGACTGGGTGATTATTAGCAATAGGAAATACTGAAACTTAATTAGAGTTTCTGATCTGGAACAGCATATTAGGTTTAATTATGTCTGGAAGTCTAATATTTTACACTTTTTCTTTTAATTAAAATGCATGAATGTGAGCAGAAAACTTTTTAAGTTTTGCAGTCTGGGAAGACCAGGAGCAGGAAATAACTACATTGTCTACATAATGCCATATTAAAAAAAAAAGGAAAACCAAACAAACCAGTGGTAAAAGCTGAGGAGGCTGGAATAAAGATGAGCTTAAATATCTGACCTGTAAGAACTGAAATGAATTTTAATAGTGTACGAAGCTAGGCTTCTGGGCAGGACTCCCACCAATATCTGGGTGATCCAATATGTAGCAATTCATCCTCATCCTGAGTTGTTACGGGTTCACACCATGCTGTTGATTGTCCTATCTTTGATGTCAAACATGAGCATTGAAGATCCAATATGGAGAACATTTGGAATCATAGAAATGTTATCCCTGAGTGTCATGGGGAAATTCCAGTTGCTGTGCAGCACTGCTTAGCTCCAGGGACCTATATATATGGATGAAATTATTCCTCTGCTAGAGTTTTACGGCATGATATCAGGTTTAGCAGTGTCACGGAGTAAGATGCTGTGTGAGATAAAGCAGGTGATATAAAGTGCACAAATTAAAAGTGAAAAGAAAGAAATAATATAGGGAAATGCACACTTAGATTGATGAAAGTGCTATTAGGGTTACTGTAATTACTCTTGATAAGAAAATACAGTAATAAAGATAAAACACACTACAGTATGAACTTAAGTGATCAGCCTCAGCATTCATTCTTACATTTTAATCTCTCCTGAAAGGAGTTTTGCACTCCAGCATGGCTGATGGTGTTGATAGATGCAGACCATTTCAGCGATTCTCTCTGTTTTGACAGCTCTACTCACTCATCTGTGGCGCTCAGACCACTGGGATAGATCTCCCTGGAGTTTGTTTTGTATCTCGGCAGATTTTCCCTCTCAAGTGAAGCTTTTATTTTATGCTGTAAGATATCGTGTTTATTCCTCCTTGGAGTCTGGGTGAAAACGGCACAAATCCAGTAACTCCTCACATAAACCAAGTTCAGCTTGTTCTTTTTTCTGTTTCTGACCTTCAAGTGGTAGAAGGCCTATGTTTAGGACAGGTCAGGATTTTAAGTTGTGTGTAGGTGCTAATGCATCTTTTATTCAGAAAAAAAATCCAGAAACGGAGCAGGAGGTGGGATGTAAACATTTTAGCTGCATTAATATAGCTGGTGGAGTTGGGTGGGAAACTCAAGTGTGGAGGAGGAGAGCAAATACAAGCTATCAGGAGGTAATGAGGAATGGCTGATGTGTCTGTAGGTTTGTGAGGGGCTTTCTTCAGCTGTGGGAAACACGTGGAAGAGAGCCATGCACTACTGGGGAAAACTGATAAGCCCTAACCCTGTGGTGTATTTTAGAGATCTCTGTGTTGCTTCTGAATTTCTGCACTATTATTTTCATACTGTCCCTCTCCCTGGGGTCATGAAATGCCATTCTTAATTGCAAGTATGTAAGAGTAGTTTCATATACTCCGTAGAGGCAATATGCTGATAAAACTTGTGTTGGATTAAAAGTCTTGTGTGTTATAGGGACATGTGGGAAGAGAATAAAGGCCAGAGAACAACAATAAGATCCTTCTGGGAGCATGGAAATAAATTAGTAGTTTTATTATGTTCAGGGTCTCTCTTTGGGTTTGGCTCGGACAGCAGCAGTCTGTGCATCTCTGGAGAGCAGGACAGGCACATGGAAACAAAAGGTGGTTGTTTGGAAGTGCAGGTGTTGTTTTGTAGATGACTGCTGAAAAATAAGTAGAGCCAATATTTATAACCCCCAAATTTTACTGATAGTAATATAAACTGTAGCTCTAGGACCTTATTGCTTCCTGTGGTGTCTTGGTTTAAATTGCAGTTGAATGTCACAGTACAGCAAATAGCAGTCCAGGAGTCTGTGGGGAAAAAAGGTCAGAAATTCAGCTGAATTTATGGCAGTTACATGTTTATAAAGTGCAGCGGTTTCTACATCATCCTGTTGCAGCAATCCCTAAAGAGTAAGGTCTTGAGGATTGCCAAAATTTGACCTAGGGTAAGTTTTTTTTAATGAGAGGTTTGCTATTGTTGAAAGTTTCTTCATGGATCCGGGCTTTGTTTCAGATTCATTCTTGTCATCTTTACCAGTGTGGAATGTCTTTGTGTCATGTATATCTAGCAGTTGTAAATGGGGAATAACTTACGCTTGCGTTACGTGATTATGTTTCACACACAAAAATTGGTAGAAAAGCTTACACGTGGTGACAGCACCACATGCTGTAGCACAAAAGATGTTTCTTTTTTTAAAACTTGATCATTGTATCCTACAATGATTTAAATGGGTTACATCAAGGTTAAAACTTTGTCCTTGATAATGTCCATAACTCAAAGCTTTCTTGTAATAGTATCATATTGCTGGAGAAATGATTCCCATTTGTAGCATCGAAGTCTTGGACATGTTTACAGACTGTGCTCGATCTCTTTTTCATTTTAGAAAGTCAGGTGAAGATAAAAAAGTACCTTATCTGCAGATGTTATTAGTGAGTCAGTTAGTACAATCAACATAATCTAGCCAGATCTAGCTAGACCTGTAGTGCAGGAATATATCAATTTTATATTACTATGGGGTTTTGTGTTGGGTTTTTTTCTCTCTTGATAAAGAGGTACTGCTCAGTCTGTTCATAGAATCATAGAATGGTTTGGGTTGGAAGGGACCTTAAAAGATCATCTATCTCCAACTCCCTGCCATGGGCAGGGGCACCTTTCACTAGACCAGGTTGCTCAGAGCTCCATGCAGCCTGGCCTTGAACCCCTCCAGGAATGAGACATCCACAACTTTTCCATGCAGCTTGTTCCAGTGCCTCACCATCCTCACAGTAAGCAATTCCTTCCTAATATCAGATCTAAATCCAAGCCATTCCCCCTTGTCCTGTCACTCCATGCTCTTGTAAAAAGTGTCTCTCCATCTTTCTTATGGGCTCGGTTCAGGTGCTGGAAGGCCACAGTTAGATCACCCCTAAGCCTTTTCTTCTCCAGGCTGACCTATCCCAATTCTCTCAGCCTTTCCTCACAGGAGAGGTGCTGCATTACCTTGGTGGCCTCCTCTGGACTCACTCCAACAGCTCCATGTCCTTCCTGTGCTGGGGCTGCAGAGCTGGATGCAGCACTGCAGGTGGGAGCTCACCAAAGCAGAGGAGCAGAATCCCCTCCCTCTCCTGCTGCCCCCAGTGCTTTCGATGCAGCCCAGGACATGGGTGGCTTTCTGGGCTGCAGTTGCACATTCCTGGCTCATGTCCAGCCTCTCACCCACCAGCACCCCCAAGTCCTTCTCAGCAGGACTGTTCATCAGCCTGTATTAATGCCAGGGGTTGCCCTGACCCAGGTGCAGTGCCTTGCATGAAGACCTCATGAGATTCCTATGAGCCCAGCTGTCGAGCTTGTCCGGGTCCCTCTGGATGCCATCCCATCCTCCAGGCATGTCAGCTGCATCCTGAGCTTGATGTCATCTGCAAACTTGCTGAGGGTGCACTCAATCCCTTCATCTATGTCTTTAATGAAGATATTAAATAACACTTGCCCCAGTATGGACCCCTGAGGGACACCACTTGTCACTGATCATAATCACTGTGATCTTTACTCTCTGGATACGTCCGTGCAACTAATTACTTATCCACCTAACAGTCATCAAATCCAATGTCTCTCCAATGTCATGGGGTACTCTGTCAAAGGCTTTACAGAAGTCCAGACAAATGGCATCTGTAGCCCTTCTCTTGTGCACTGATGTAGTCACCCCACCACAGAAGGCCACTGGGTTGGTCAGACCGGACTGGTGCTTGGTGAGGCTGTGCTGGCTGTCCCAAATCACCTCCCTGTCCTCCATGTGCCTTAGCACAGCTTTTAGGAGGATCTGTTCCATGACCTTCCCAGCACAGAGGTGAGATGGACTGGTCAGTAGTTCCCAGGGTACTCCTTTCTATCCTTTTTAAAGATGGGTACAGTGCTTCCCTTTTTTCCAGTCACCTGGGACTTCACCTGACTCCATGACTTTCCAAATATTATGGAGAGTAGCTTGGCAGCTACGTCAGCCAATTCTCTTAGGACTCTGGGGGGCATCTCACTGGGTCCCACAGACTTATGTACATCCAGGTTGCTCAAGTTCTCCTGAACCTGATCTTAGAGTAAACTACTACTTAGGGAAACGCTTTGTTCCCCCAGTCTCCATCCTGCTGTCCATCCACTTGAAATGTGTGGGAACAGAGGGTGCCATTGAAGAATGAGGCAAAAAAGTTGTTGAGTACATCACCCTTCTCCTCATCTTTGAACTACTTCTTTTTTCTCTTGTTTTTGCAATACCTGTTTGCTTAGTCACCCATTATAATGATTTTATGTGTTAGTAGCTGTGTTTATTGTAGATTATAAATTCCAAATAATAGAAAATTTATTCAGTTTCCCTATGAAGAGATTTTTGCCTTGAAATTTACTTAGGTATTACTGCATGCAGATACAGATGAATTGGAAAGATTGATTTTTGATAGACAGCAGCACTTTTTGATGATGGTAAACTCTCTATGGAATTGAAAAGGAACAGTAGACTTCTGTTGTCTGTCAGCAGCCTGACAATAATGTTTAAAAGCAATCTCGGTCGACAAATGATGCTGTAGGAAGGAAACTTTGTAGGCTCCCTCATTATTGCAACTTCTGCTAAAATAAACAAGTACAGAGAGCTTCATTGGGAAAGATTGAGTTGCTCCTGAACTGAGGCAGGAACTTGAAACAGGAAAGTGTGTTGCCTTGGTTCGGAGGTGTGTTTGTGGCTGTGCTGAATAGCAACTTGGGAACTTGCCATTAGAAAAACATACATGCTCAGTATCTGGTGCTTATATTGTAGTAGCTGGAGTGGTTCCCAGCAGGTTTCACAGGCATCGTGATTTCTGACATTCCTTACCCTGTGAACAGCTCTCATCGGGTCAAGTTCTTTACTGCAGTTTTTGGAATGACCAGGAAGCAAAGCCTGTTGAGGTCTATGAAATTATTGAAGCAGTCTCTAAATGCAAAATGCTTCCTGGGAATGTTGATGCTCCTGTGCACCAAAATGAACAGTGCTTATTTCAGCAGTGTTAACTGGGCCAAAACTACTGTGGGCCTTGTACAAGTTTTGGAATTCAGCAGAAGCCTTTGTGGTGAATTAGTCAGGATAGATCTGGGTCTGTTGCAAGGTATTGTTACTCAATTAGAGGGTAGTACGGAGAACTCAGTGTGAGAGCTAGTGGATAGCATGGTAGGTCACCATTCAAAATACCAAAAAGGCCTCACTAATTTTAACAATTTATGTATTAACGATGACTTACGGGGGATTTGGGAGGCCTTTCACCCTGAATTTTCCTCCAGAAAGAATTACATGATCTTGTGGAATAATGTAATCATCTACTTTAAATACTGTAATAGCCTAAGAACTCGTAGAAGCTGATTATAGGGAATTTTTCTATAGAACTGGGGCTTCTAATTTTGAAGTAACATAAAAAGTGAGGTGAGGTTGGTCTATTGCTTTAGGTGAGAGGGAGCTGCTACTGTGAACCAGGTCAGTGAAAGCTGAGGTACTTTTACTAGAAGCAAAGAAGCTTTAATATTGTACAAAAATTCGTGTAAGATCTCATTGAAGATATTTTATGTAGTTCTGTCATGTTTATTCCAGAAAGATGATTTAAAATGGGGAACATGTTCAGTGATGACTGTGAGGGTGTGTGCAGAAATGCAGAATCTATCTGATAAAAATGGATTAAAGAGAGTTGCTTTTTTTAGCGTAACAGTATGAAGCTTGTGAAGAGTTATTTGTACCATGTACAAATCCAGTGAGAGATAAACATCAAGAGAGAAGAAGAAAAATGTAAAGGACACTGTAGTTACAGGAGCAAATGATACAAAATTTTGAAGAATAAAGCAGCTTGAAAGTAAGAAGATTCCTGAGCATTCAAGGTGTAATAATGCCAGAATTTTTTAATGAGGGATTCCATATACAGTTATTTAACGGACGGATCTCAAAGGGGAAGAGCCCGGAGACGGCAAAGTGCAGAGATGGGCTGAAAGGATTTGGTGATTTCCTATCCTGCCATTTGTAGCTGTAGTAGTAGCACTTGTGAGCATAACTTGACGTGTTCTGCTTCACTATGAGTTGTCTGTGTGAGTGGAAGGAGGGGGTTCAGCATTATGATGCCTGAAGTGGCCACCTAAAAACAGAGACTAGACAGGAGTAGGGGAATAAAGGTAGGTATTTATTTGAAGGGACCTCAGAGGTACACCCTGGGGAGCCCAGAGGCTACTGCCAAGATGGACCCCAAGATGGACGACCGGTCACGAGTTCTTCACACTTTTATAAGTTTGGTTCGTGTGCATATCAGGGTTAATTCTCCAATTAAAGCTGCAGTTAATGATGTAATTTCCCCAAGCTTGTCCCCTTTTCAGAGGCTTTTGGTTTATGCTTTTTGGGCCTAGGACAGTCTGGGTGTTCTTGAAGAGCAAGCCTGGAGAGGCTTTGTTGTGTCTACCTAGCATGAGAGACCAGAAGTTAACACACTTCAGTTAAGACACTTCAGAGTTACACCCTAAGCAATACAGGATTTGAAAAATATGAAAGCTAAAACCTAAAGCATCAATTAAAAGTCTCTGTGGTGTTAATGAAAGATGTTTATGGGTAAGGTCTTATTGCTTTACTACATCTGTGTGCCCCTGGAAGGGGAGTGGGACATCGTCTGTGTGAGGGGTGCTATCTGCTGACATCTGGCACCGAGAAGCTTCTCACAGGCCCCGCCACATCCTCTGGCACCATGGAGGAATAAAACCAGCTGTGGTGATGTCCTACTGGTTGTTATCCTTGCCTGGTGGCAGGAGCTGGGGTGGTTTGGGCATGGGAATGATCTGTCCCTGTTGATAGGCGCCGTGACTGGATCCACCCTCGCACATACAAGTTTTCCATGACTCTGTGGCATGTCATATTTTCTACTTGATGACAAATCAGGTGATGAGGGGATTGATTGGCCAGACCAAGACAGCGCCAAGTATCTGTCAGACCATGACCATGATTTCAAAACACAGGGAAGAGTTTTCTGACACTGTTAAGTTATGATGTATTTACTAGGTCAAGGTCTTTCGCTAAGGAGGAGGTGCAAAAGAAGTGCTTTTTAGGTAAGCTGTTCTGTTTCAAGGTGTTCAAAGACATAATAAAGACGTGGTTTGCATTTCAATGAAAAGGATCAAAAAGAGAAAATCTCTATGTGCGTTTAATACTTGGATTATTGAATAAGAAATCTAACCTAGCAGTTAATGCACTGAATCAAAAATGAGTGAAACTATTTAGGGGCAGCAGTAAATGAAGAGATAAGAACATTAATATCTTATTTCAGGCAGAAGCTAGAAGTTTAGAGATACAGAGATTTGGTTTCATGGCACAAATAACTGTGTGGGTGAGGGAGCACAAGGATGTATATAATAGAACTCTGGCTCCTCCTCAGAGGGTGCTCTATGTGTTAACTTAGATGTGATCAATGTGCTGGTAGTTGTGGTTTGAGATGCTAGTTTATTGTGCTGTTACCGTTTGTGTGTCTGTGGTACAGGATTGGCACATGGATCTCAGTATCCAAGTAGATAAATGAAAAAGCAAGGAAAAAAAATATAAGAAAATGCTTATTGTATTCTTTCATTGAAAGAAAGCTCTTAGTGAGAGAAGCCTCACTTATCTACTGATAAAGTCCAGCTTTTATACATAGCATCATATGCAACAGCCTTGAAAGAGAGAAATGAGGACAAGTGGCCTGTCTGAGAAGAGCTTAAAAACTCAACCAAACAAACCTCCTACACTCTTCCTGTTTGTTCCTGAAATACCAATATATAGATTAAATTGATGCTTGTCCATGGGAAATTTTTTTTTTAACTTTATAAAGAGAATCTAAAACCAAAATCAAAGTCAGTGACCTGACCTGAATGAGGAAAAATTAAATTCATGTGAAAAAAGTTCTGATCTCACCAGCATATATGCAAATGTTTAGAAATCTATACAGCTCAAGCCAGAGCAGTAAATAAAGATGATCACCACAGTCAGTTCTTGTATCATTTAAGCATCTGGTCTACTACAGTCAATGCCAAATTTAGTTCATGTAAAATAGATGTAAATGAATGTCTGTTGCAAAAGAGACTATAAAGTGAATATCTGCTAAATGGAATGTTGCTGCAGCAAAGTGACAAGAAAAGAGATTTCAGAATTGTTGTGCAGAAATTTTAAAAGCCAACAGGGTTTTCTGCAGCTGCAGTTGGGTTAACAAAGAGGATTCCATCATCTTTTGGGGAAAAAACATAGTCAATGTTCAGAAAAATGCATTTTCGCTATTTAAGAGACTGGAGTAGCCATGTCTATTAGTATAATTCCAGTCACCCTTCTAAATACACAGTTTCTCTTCCAGAGCTAAAAGCATGCAAACACAATATCTATCTCAGAGAAAAGATTTTCCTTTCTGCCTCATACAATATCATGGCAGCTCCAAGGCAGACCTGGGCAGAAGGGATACAAGTGCTTGAGTGCATAGTGCTGTCAAGCAGATGGGCAGGCAAGGAGCAGTAAAAGCAGGGCTGAGGCAGGAGTGACAGGGAATTGGCCAGTACCTGCAAATACCATCGAAATTCCCCCACCTCGCCCTCCCTCTCCCCTCTCCTACCTTCTCCTCTCCTCTCTGCCCCTCCCCGACCCTCCCCTCCCCTGATCCTGCAAAGCAGTCACAAGTTTGGAACCTCCCTCCTGTTTCTTCTTGGAGCATGAGGAAAAGCCCAAGTTAAATTTCAGATCTGGGCTTGGGGAGATGACAAGCACCTGTTATGCAGTATTATTAGGAGTGTTTTGTGATAGGGATATTTTCTACAGGTTACTTGGGTTTTTGTCGTTGCAGCATTTACAAGTTCAATGGTTTGTAATATTAACCCTTGGAGTCTTCCTCTGGTGTCCAGGCAATAGGCTCGTTGGAAGTTGTGTGGGAAACAGCACATCTGGGTGTTACCTACACACTGATAGCTTCTTGTATTTCCAAGTGTCATCTCAAAAGATTCTAGCCTTGCCAAGGTGAGACAAACCGTGAATGCGAAATGTAAAAGTTTTCAGACACCTGTTCGGTAAGGGCACCTTTCAGAAAGTAGTAGACTCAGTGATTATACCCTCCTTTATTCCACTTCCATTCCATGACAGTAAGATGGAGATTTATATCTATTGGACAGACTGTTCTTCTGTGTAATTTCTCTACCACTTCGGTAAAGAAAATGTAGCTCCTTGAGAGACTTCAGAGAAGTAAATGAGAAGGACCCTTGGAAAAAAAATCAATTTTAGAAGCCCCTTTTTAATAACCTTATTGATCATCTTGGTCAATACGTCTGCTGGGGAGATGATGCTTGTCCTGGATATTTTGGTCATGGAGAGGAACTGAGGCATTTCATCAGTGCTCTGGCTACCTCCCAGTGACTCCTCTCATTTTGAGAGCAGCTGGTAACCTCCATGGAAACACCAGTAAGATGATGTGTGCTAAATTTGTTGAAACTTCTTTAGTTAATGAATGTCTCGGAGATGACCTCTCAGCCTCTCTTCAGCTCCTATCCCTTCCAGGACTGGGATCACTGCTGCTGCCAGGCTTTTAGTTCATTCTTCTGCTGACAGTGTGATTGACTTGTTTGGGCAGCAGCTGTGTCCTGGAAGAAAGGAAGTTCTTGTTTAAATGAGGAGAGCCCCTATTGGAAAGCCTTAACTGTTTAAGTAAGGTCAGAGTGGCAGTGGCAGAAGAAGTTCTGAGTACAGATAGACCAGACTGGTTAGAACTAGCTGAGCTGTGGTTTGTGACTGCGTTCCTACTGTTAAAAGTTTATAGCAGCATACCAGCCTACATCCATAGCACTTTGCTTTACTCTCATTGAGCATTTTGTTCAGTTTTACTAAAGTTCATCTTGCTGTGAGAGTTGGGTTAGGGTTTTTTTTTCAGTGTGTTAGTGACTAAGAATTTGCTGCTCTTTAATTCCTCAGTTTAGTTCTTCTGAGGTTAATGCCTTTCCATGCTAAGACAATTCCTGAGCAGTCAAAGGTATCATGATCTGTGTCCTCTTCATGTGACTTTATGTGCAAGGTGGCCCCTGGTGACTGGCAGGTGTGTGATGTGTGCTGTGGCAGCCAGGGCTGGTCTAGATGTGACCTTAGAAGTCCTTAACAAGCAGGATTCTGTACAAGCCTTGTTTCCTTACTTGTAATAATTCTTGTCTAATGGCTCAAGATTTTTTTTTCCTCAATTCTTCTAGGAGAGGATGTGCTGGATTGTAGATTCCTGTAGATAGTATTTAGCCTTTCTCCTTTCAACTTAAACATTTTGATGTTCATGTCTCAATTCTGACTTCTGTTAGACATTAAATGTTGTCCGTCAAGGATACATGTACTTGTCAAAGCTTCAGCAGACTTTGGGGAAAAGCTGTGATGCATATTACAAATATATTCTGTTAGCTTTATTGCAGAGCTGTACCACTCAGACTGCCACCCCTTACATCTGTGGCCATCATTAAATGTGCAAAAGGCCAAGCTGTAACTAAACAGTACTGTAACTGTGTTGGGGATGTGCCAGTGGCGTAAATGGGGAAGACAACAGCATGTAATAGCCTTCTGGAGCTAAAAGCATTATGCCTTAGGCTGATCTGCCAACTCAGATGCTTATTTGGGAGAGCAGTCATTGGGGTTTTAGTCATTGGAGCTGATAGGCTTCATTTTCACCAGACCTTCAGAATGGTCTTTTTCAGTTCCTTGCAGTGCCTTTGCACTGCTGGTTCCTGGAGTTCGTGCCCATGTGATATTTTTGCTACACAATATCTTGAAGAGCTGTAATCATTAGTGAATGATTAATTTGTGTTAGAAGTAGCGGGACAGTATCTTTACTCTTAAGTTTACATGAGAAGTCCATTCACAATCCGTACAGTTAAGAATTACAATTCTTAAACTGAATGGGGACCATGGGTTTATGTTTTTTAAGGTTACCTTTTAGTCATCAGAATCTGTTTTAAGGGTCTTATGTGCATCATATGTGTAATGACACAGTGACTTTGGTGCCTTATCAGGCAGCTTTTGATATATCAAAGATAAAATGATTTGGATATAATTTTGATCTAATATGATAACAGCTTTTTCTTTTAATTTCTGTACAGTTTTAGGTGTTGCAAGCTAGTTCTTCTCTTTATGGGATTCTTCTGCCTTTTGAAGTCAGCAGACCTTTCTCTTTTGATTTTTAAAATTTAAATATTAAAAGATGTGGCCAGGATTCCTGTGCAGCCAGCAGTATTCCCTTTTTCTGGTGATTGGCTGTCAATGAGATTTACAACATCTAGGGGTGCTGCTGTTTTTCCGTGTGTTTTTTCAGTTTCTCACTTCTTCCGCGCTTTCACACATCCCAACTGTTCTGTTTCATTTACTCTCTTCTTCCTCTGCTCCTTTTTACTTTGTTTTACTTCCTGGAACTTATGAAAGAGAAAGATACAATGCATCTGTCCCTTCTCTTGTATGGAGTTTGAGCAAAGCTCCAAGTTTCCTGCTGGTGATTGTCCCTCCTCTTGAAGCCCAGCTGGCATTCCTTCATTCTGGCATTCTTCAGAAACAGATCAAGAGCTGTTATTCAGAGGCCCCTTGGCCACTTGTCCCTTGGATCTGGGCTGCTTTATCCTCTCTCATCTCTCTGCTTACCAAGGAGTGCTCTCTTCAGCCCATCCCTTGCCGCACCTTCCAGTGGTGATGGACCCTTTTCATCAACAGAGAAGAAAGGTGGGATCAGTGCCTTGCTGCCAGCCAGGGACTTCCACAATCCATTTATATAGGGGAGAATCCTTCTAATGAGGATTGATTTCTTTCTGTTCATTTAGATGTGTTCTTGCTTTTGTGTGCAGTAACTCCCTGTCTGCGAGATAACCTAGCAGATTTTGTATTTGAGATAAAAGCTTGGAATGAATTTGCAGCTCCCATGCTCTCATATTATCATTACTTATCCGCAGTTATGGTTTTAATATGAATTGGCAGCAGCTTTTACAGACAGGCTGAAATTCATAGAAACCTAACTTAAAATGCACAGAATGAGAAAAATGCCTCTCTTGAAAGGCTCCTGCTGAGCTGATAACAGTCTACAGGAAGACATCTATTTAAACAGAAATAAAGAAATATCAGAAATAGCCTTAGGTTGTTCAGATCTCATTTTCAGCTTTATTAAGCTATTTTCAGCTTTATTAATGCTGTGTTTAATTTTTCCAGCATTTCCAACCCCTTTAATTTAGTTTGCACTGCATTTGGATCAATTAATACACTTGATGATGCACTATTTGCCTCTGCCTATTTTAAAACAGTGAAACAACAGGATGGATTTTCAGTTTATTAAAGAAACTGGAGTTCCTCAAAAGACTCTGATTATTGCAAATGGCAAATCTCAGAGGCTGGCCAAGTGGAAACAAAAACTCCATGTTGGGTAGGTGTCCTGTGGACTTATTTTCTCACCTCAGAGACTTCTCAAACCTATTCTTCTACTGACATCTTGGCTTCAGGATTTCTTCCCCCTCAATATGGATATTCTCATGAAGATTGTACCCACAAGTTAATATTAATGGAGGGAGAGCTTCTCTTCAGGAAAAAAAGAAGAAGAGAATAAAAAAGGATTTAGAAAGACTTCCTGATGTGATGGCAATGCTGTTAGAAACCACTTGAGATCACACTCAGCTTTCCTTTCATCACTAAGCATCTTTACATTTTTTTCTTGGAGACTAAAACACCCAGGGATTAGGACAGTAGAGAAGGCAATGTCTGTGAGCCTGACCTGCATGATCTTACTCAGCACATAATCAAGGTGCTAACATGTTAGATTTATGCTTCATTGGATCTGTGTGCCCTTGTGTATGGCATGGTTTTTGTTGTTATTGGTAGTGGTGGTTTTTTTTTTTTTTTTAGGGAAGTATTTGCTATAATAAGCAAATGTAAAACATGAACTTTATTGCAACGCTCTTCTAATATAACTGGGTATATTTAGTACTGTTTTAGGTCACATTATCAACTCTTCCTGCCTTCTGCTCAAAAGTAGTGGCAGCATCAAATTGTAGTTATTAATGTAGAGCAATGCTTGCTACAGACTTATTTGGCATGTACAAGTTACTGAACCACCAAGGTTCAATATATGAATTTCATATGCTAGAGAACAGATAAAGATGTTTCCGCTTGGAGAAACTACCTGTATTTCTCTTTGTGTTAAAATTATTGGGGGGAGCTGTTATGTTTTGTTATTTCCCTGGGAAGTTTTGCTTTTTCGTCAGTGAACAGTATCATTTTGCCTCAATATTTTGACTGTATATTGTTCCCAGGGGATACCTTGTTTATTTGTCTTGCTCCTCATCTGTCACAACATTTTTATTTTGACTCAGAGTTCTTACAAGTTTGCACATGGCAAATCTTGTAATCTCATTTGGTTCACCAAACTTCATACACAGCTCTGAGAAACATTCCCATTTCACTGAAGTACCTCCTTAGTGGCACAACAGAGGTAGATCTAAGTCACTGTAAAAGTTCTATTGTGATGCTGGATTTGTTGATTTATTCACCAATAGCAAAATACGATAGGTGAATGACCTAGGCTGAATTCCCTTGAGTATCTAACCAATATAGAAGTATCTTATTCCCGTATGTGTCTTTTGGAAACAACAAAAATCAGTTCTTTCATAAGTATCTTCATTCAGCTTCTTAATGTCTTAAATGTGTATTTAAATACCCTGGTACTGGTCGATTGAGTAAATGGGGTTGTGGACCCTGAAAAAGCAGAGCTTTTTCATGGAAATAGCAAAATCCCAGTATTATTTGTATCTGACACTCCACTGTAAGAAATGCACTGTCTTTATCTTGCCCTATAGCTTTTGATGTTCTGCCAACCCCCTGGAGCTTGAGAATTACTATGCTGGCTAATGTGCCATATAGACCACAATTTGAAAGGTTTATTTTAGATGGATATAATAGTCTGTGGCAGTACACTACAGGCAGGGCAGTCTGAGGAATCTTGCCCTGTTGCTGACACTAACTATTTTGTGGCTAAATAGATGACTTCAGACTCTGGATTACCTTTCAGAAGTACAAGCCTGTCAGGCTGTGCACTCCTCTGCAGCAGGTTTCTCTCTGTACAGCTTTGGTGTTGCTGCCCCTTACTTTCTTTAAGCCCATTTGGTGGCTGTACAATTACCAGATTTCTGGTCTGATAATAAAATGTCAGCTCCTGAAATGTTGACATGTCGGCTGCAGTGCACAAGAGTGATAGTAATTTTAACTAGAAGCTTGCTTTCTGTCTAGTATATATTTTTATTTCAAGTTTTCTGTTTATACAGCAGCACGACATATTATTCTGGTGCTACCCAGCAGCAGTAGTTTTGTTTGCTACTAATGACAGATCATGTACACTGTAAAAGATTCATTTTCTTTTTGCTATGCACTATTATTCATAGTGTAGAACACACCTAGTAATTTTACCGAGAGATTTTTTTGGGAAAAAAAAGAAAACAGCAACGACGTAACAGTAGTGTGCATAAAGTTTCACAGAACTCTTCAGAAAGCATATTTTCCCCACAGTTTGACTTGTTTTGTCAGTGTATGTTAGAAATGACCACTTGAGTGCTGCTCAGTGAAACCATATCCTTTTTTTTAAAGTCAGATCTTATTTAACTCAAAAAGTGTTAAAGAGAAGTTACTTCTGTATGTAGCCATTTGTGTGAGAACATTTAAAGTTTAAGATTTCAGGACTTTTATTTTATTTTCACTGGAATGGGGTGGAAGATATTTCAAAAGTTCCTTTAGTCTGCTGGAATTTGTGTTAGTGAAGCAATACATTACTTAAGTACTTGTGGTTCTTTGTTTTTATTTTCTACTTGGTATTATTAGGCGTATTTTCAACTTCACACTTGTGTAATCGGAAATAGAATCACAGAATGGACAGGATTGAAAGGGACCACAGTGAGTTATCTGTTCAACCTCCCTGCTCAAGCAGGGTCATCCCAGAGCACATGGCACAGGCTTGCATCCCAGTGGTTCTTGAATATCTCCATGAGGGAGAGTCCACACCATCTCTGGGCAACCTGTTCCAGTATACAGTCACCTGCACAGTAAAGTTCTTCCTCATGTTCAGGTGGAACTTCCCATGCATCAGTTCCTGCCCATTGCCTCTCATCTCATTGCCTGGCACCACTGAGCAGACGGAGCCTGGTCCATCCTCTGACACCTCCTTGCAGACACTGACAGACATTGAGAGGTTCCCCTCTCAGTCGTCTTTTCTCGGGGCTGAACAGCCCCAGCTCCCTCAGCCTTTCCTCCTAAGAGAGGTGCTCCATCCCTTCATCATCTTTGTTACTGCCCACTGGGCCCACTCCAGGAGCTCCGTGTCTCTCCCGTGCTGAGGAGCCCAGAACTGGACACAGAACTCCAGATGTGCCAGGGCTGAGTAGTGGCACACAATTACCTCCCTTGAGCTGCTGGCAAAACTCTTCCTAGTGCACCCCAGGATACCATTGGCCTTCTTGGCCACAGGGCACTGCTGGCCCATGGACACTTTGTTGTCCATTGGGATCCTCAGGTCCTTCTCCACAGAGCTGCTCCAGCAGGTCAGATCAATGTCTTCGAAATAAACATTAATGTCTTCAAAATAAGCAAAATTGTTGTATCTGATACATATATCTCCACACTATACATGTATATATCTCATTCTTGGCTTGAGTAATATGCTTTGGTGTTAAACAAACTGTCATGTAGAACTGTGCTTAGCGTAAGCTGGTTTCCAGTAAGGCACATGAAGACTGGGACAGTAGCATGAGAGAATATACTACTGTGTATTATATTTCTGATTATTTTATTGAATCGTGACACGGCATTGCTTTATTTCTCATACCTCATGAGTGACATTTTCGTATGAACGAGTATCAGAATAACATGCCACTGCATTGCAAAGTACATTCTCATTTACCATAGTTTAATTTTAGATAAAATAAATATGGCCTGAAGCAGTTTCCTTTCTAGTCCAGATCCTGGTTGCTCATGGTGCTGAAGTATTTGAGATGCCTTTGCATCAGCACTTCAATCTAGTAATTTTAATTTTGTCTTCAGATATTTACTCTCTTGCTATCTATGCTTGAACCCGAGTATTTCAGTAAAGTTAATTCTCACAGAAGTCACTCCTATGATTTGTGACTTGTTTCAAAGAACACGCTCATTTTCTTGTTCTTTTAAGAGGATACTTGCAGATCCAGGTAATATGTTTTTGGAAACTATTTTTAGAAGATTTAGTGAAACCACTCACAGATCCAGTAAGCTGCAGCGGAGGGCAGGACTGAGGGGGTTAAATTTGTTTGTGTGTTACAAAGTCAGGCACTCATCATCTGCCAGAGCTGCTGTTACCAGATTGCAGAAAGTCTCAGTATGAGGATATGGAGAACAGAAACATGCATGTACAGAAAGAGCAGTGGTTTTCAGAAATACCTCACTCTCCTTTCTCAAAGCCAGTCACAGCCCGCAGCTGGAAAAAGCTAACAATCAAACGAATCTTACCTTGTTTCTTACCACAACTTATATAGGGAAGAGTTTCCACAAATCAGGTCACATAACTGTCCATTAGTCTTCTTCCAGATCACTTCTTGGGCCTTATTGCTTGTAGGATGTCTGCAGGATCCGTGCAGTGGTACGACTGCTGTGTGGCTCTGGTGGGTCCCCACAGTCATTGTTCTCAGCTGTGAAACATATGCACATGGTTTTCCCTGAACTAATTAGGGAATATTGCAGTTATGTTTCTCCATCCTAAAATTTTTCAAATTAAAGCAAAATCTAATTTTTTTGACAGGACATGATTAAATGGGATGTTTGACCTTGATTTGGGAAGGGGGGCTAATCCTCTGACAAGCCAAAGGCTGAATTTCGTTTTGTGGAAAATATCTTGATACTGCATTTTTTAAAAGTTATTTATTTATTTTAGTAATTTCTTATCCATAAACAATCTTGTAATTCTTATGGACTTTAGAATGCATGGCTGGGACACTTTTTGTGCATAATTATAAAGTGTATGTAAGGATATATATGGCATGCATGTGATCAAATCTCTAAAGAGCAGTCAAAACTAAATTTGTTGTTATTCAGGGAAGCAGGATGTTAGGAGCAAGTAGAAGTGTGTGTCACAACAACAAAGATAAATGCCATAGCTTCGCTAGTTCCCCACACAGCATTTATGGATATGAAGCAGTTCAGTCATTATATCAGGGAACCGATGCATCTGTTAAGAGAAATGCATTTTATGCACCATAAAATTAAATGTTGCATTGCCAAGAAATGTAGGAAGTATTCCTGTAGCCGGTTCTTGCAAACTAAACATTGTAACGTGATATCCTAAGAAGGTGGAACTGGAAATCTGTTTTGAAATCATATTCCATTAGGAACGCACACTGTACTTTATGGAAGGATTACAGCTGTCTTTTATGGTGCTTTATTTTTTCTACACTGAGACTAAACTGTGTACCGTTAGCAGACTAATGCATAAGGAAGATATTTCAAATTTATGTTGAACTATATCATCCTAAATGAATCCAAAGTACTAAAAAAATCCGTGCAGCATCTGTCCCCTGATGCTCCTGAAGCGCTGTTTTCAGTTTGGGAGGCAAACAAACACTATCTGGAGTGTTTTGCATGTGTTGGGAAAGAAAATTTTGGCCAGAGACTCCAGGCTCTGAGAACTGGGACTCAAAGTGCTTCTGGAAAGTTCCAGCACCTCTGATAGAATCATAAAATCGTTAACATTGGAAAAGACCTGCAAGATCCTTGAGTCCAACTGTTAACCCAGCACTGACCATCCCACCACTAAACCACGTCCCCAAGTGCCACATCCACGTGTCTTTTAAATACCTCTGGGGATGGTGGCTGCACCACTGCCCTGGGCTAGCCTGTTGTGATGCTTGACAACCCTTTTCATGAAGAAATGTTTCCCGGTATATCCAATCTAAAGGCACGCTCAAACTAGTTGTAGGGATTTCTCATCATTTTAGTTTTTTGAAGTACAAGACATTGTGCTGGAGCCTATATGGCAAAATAGAAAGTGCACTGAGGCAGAATCATTGAAGTCAGATTGGTGACCAGGGTGTCACTGCTCTGCAAAAAGCAACCAAGGACCTATATATCATTTTCCTTTTAGTTTACCATTCCCCAGCATGTTACTACTCAGTTCTCTACAGAAAATATAAATAGAGACAGGGAATAGGTAGCAAAATCAAGTCAACACTATGCATGTTTTCTAGATATCAGCTGAAATATTTGCATGATTACATGTGTATGCAAAGACACAAGTCAGCAGTATGGTCTTATAAGTAGTGACAGTGATGTACTCCTCAGAGTCTTGTAGCTCCAAGAATTTAGAGGGTAAATTCTTAGGCAGTGTGTAAATTGGTATAGATTACTAATTGACACTAGCAGAGAGGGTGGCCCCTTGGGTTTCTAAAATGCTCTTGGCTCATTCAAAGATTATACACACAAAGATTATATTTGCTTTTCTGCTCTTACTTGTTAAATGCGTTCTTTATTAAATTATATTTCTGTAGTTAACTCTGTTCTGTAGAAGTGCCTGGCAGGTTCAGGCTCTTAATGCATCTTCGTCACTGGGGGGTTGTAAGGCTTAATTGTTCATAATGTATAAAAGCTTGACATGAAAGGATTTATTTAAAAGCGACATATTATGATGATTATAAAGCTGATGGTGATGTGCATAACACCTGCTGTCACACCAGCCTGAGCAAAAGCAGTCTCTGCTTTTAGACTGAAATTTCTCTGGAATGGTGAGAACAATATCGCTTTTCAGGGCTTCTTTTTTCCCTATTGAAAAATCTGGTGTCTCTTTGAGAAGGCAAAATATTAAAGTTTATTCTTCTTTCTAGTTGGATAAAACTAATTTGATAAGATTATCTCAGGTAAATCCTGGTATTGAGATGGACATGTCTTTTGCCACTGGGAAAATTAAAATAATTGCTAAAAATATACTTTTTCTTTTTTTTGAGAAGAATCTGCTGTTGCGATAATATTTTACCTACTGAAAAGGTTTATAATTTAAAGTGCAGATAAGAACTGAGATTGTCTTCACTTAATAGTTATTTGCATTCTCTTTTTGATCCATCAACTGCAAAAGTCAGAAGAGATGTAGGAGTGCAAAAGTTATCCAGACCTACGTAAGAGAATTCATTTTTTAGTGTGCTATGTTTTAGCACTGTGTTTTAATCTCTCTTCCTCCACCTCTCCAAGCCCTCTTCATTGTTATCTTTCTTATTCTTTCTTTCCCTTATTTAACTTGATCTGAACGAGACAGAATGCCCTGGGGCATTTCTTTTGGGATCCAGGGCTTTTCATCTCTTGATTGCCTTCTTGGCAGCATCTTCAGTGAATTCAGACCTCTATCTGTTAGAGACTGCAAGGTAAGGTAGATTCTGTAAATTGAGACTAACTCTTAATTCTGTTCCTTAATGGGGAAATGTCTGTATCTAACATGGCATCTCTCCTGATTAGGAGTGAGGGCTGGAGGATATTGTGCAGGAGCTCTCAAAGTTTCACCTACTGAAGTCCTTCCTGTTGTGTAAGCAGAGGACTGATCTCTGGAACTGACCATTCCCATCCTTCTGGGGTTGGTCAATAGAATGTGATCCAGTTTTGAAAAAGGAAATTTTATTTTGAGTGGAGCGTCTTGGCAGAATGAGTGACATTTGAAAGGTGATGAAAAAGCCCATTAGAAAATGTTTTCAGAGACAACACTGTAGCGGTTACTTGCAGCAAAAGTACAATACTAAGACAGTGAGAGAGAACACCTGAATTTTAGTGTGCTTGTTTAAAAAGAAACAGCTCAAGGTCTCTTAATGTCTTTGTAAATTATTTGTAAATTACTTGTTTTACACATGCCTGATCCAGACCTGAAAGTCCCATTGCCCTTTTATTTCCCATTTTCATCCAATTCCTCCCAGTAATGTCACCTTCAGATAGTTAAATGCTGTCAATAATTCCTTGATTTGCTATTGCATGTTTTGTGCAGCAATCAAAACAAGGGATTTTTTTTCAGATTCAATTATGTTTGCAATAAGGTATGAGCAACCTTACAAAAATACTGCTGAATTTGAGACTTTAGAGGCTATTATTGCACACAGGCAACATCCTCACTTCCAGCCGGGACTGAAAATGCTTTCTTAAAGTTTCTCTACAATTTCAAAAGATAGTGTTTCTCATATAGAGAATTACCATAATATAATGTTTTATTAACATTGTAGGCATTTTTATTACAGTTTATTGAACATGCTGGTGTTTTTCATAACACACAGTTATTTGAGGGTGCTTGGATAAATTTTTATTTAGCAATATAGAGTAAATCTCTCACACTGAGACAGAATGTTTCTCATTGGTAACCAGGCTTGTGTTACCATTGGTGAGGATGCCTGTCAGTGCTACAGGGCAAGGCAAGAAGAGTGAATTAAAAGTGTATGCCTGTTATATCAGGGGTAACTGGGCTGTTCTTCTGCTGAATGTGTCCACAGAGTGTGCTTGTATGGATTGGAACACTGGGATGAGAGATCTCTAATATGTCTGTTGCTGGAAAATTATTTTTATGTTGTCTGAATATTCCATATACTGTACTACAGCCAAGCAGACCTCAGACTGCATGTGCTATTGCTGAATTCAGGTTTTTTTCAGTGAGTTCAATGAGATTTGAAGCAAGGTCTTTCTAAAGTTGTGATAATAGATCAGGCAAGAGAAAATGCTTCTGTTGTGCTTCTGGAACATGCTTCTTTACCCTTAACTTAGGACTGGTGAAGCATTACTGATTTCTAAAGAAACTGTGTTATGCTCGTAAATATAAATTATTCTATATCCATTTGTTAAAACAAATAGGGAGTATAATAAGCACATTTATGTGACGCAAAGAAAAACTGCAGTAGTACCACGTGTCGTGTCATTTCTCAAAGTAAATTTCAGTTTGGTTTTGCAGTTTAAACTGTTGACTTTAATTTTGAATGATGATGTTGGGTTGGCTTTGTGGAAGAAGTATTCTGCCCTATTCTGTCATGCTTATTATTAGGTTACTAGAGAGACAGCTGCAGTTGGCTTAAAATGGTGCACTAAAAATATTGAAGAGTCTAGCCTTGAGGAAACAGAACAGTGAAATGGCAACAAGAATATTCATTTAGCGCAGAGTTTTCTGGGGATGTGAGAGATGCTTTCAAAAGCGTAGTATTTCACAGGACAAATTTTATTATATTGCTTTTCTCCCTTACTGCTTCTATTGATCTTTTTCAAATATATTTTTCAAAATTGTCACATATCTGTCTTCAGAGCCATAAAATAAGGTTGACATTAATAAGAGTTTTGTATATGTCATATTTTCAAGAGAGCAGAAGGGACAGATTCTGTCTTTTCAATATACTTTCTGGATTAATTAAATATAGCTTGTTTGTTCATTAGAAAAGATTTTTGGTGAAAATATATCAATCAGGGTGGGTAACTTATGCATTCAAAAGTAAGCTCCATTATTGGGGTAGTACAAAGGAAATTATTAGTATTTATCACTGTGATTCATTGTACTAATTTTAAGGAGTTTAGGTTTCATTTTTCAAAATAATTCAGCATTTTCAGCCAAAGAGCACTTGAGCCCACACTGAAAGCACCCAGATGAATGGCCTGTTGCTTGCCTACAAATGGCCATAGCTTGATTACATATCAGTCAAGCAAAACACGAAGCAACAAGAGAATTTGGCATCATATAACAGTAAAGAAAGGGCTCAGAGTTCAGAGCCTTCTGAGAGATATGCTCAGCCTTCCTAATTCACCTAAATCTTAATTTTGCAAGTGCTCTGTGACAGAGCACTGGAAACTTGAAAAGATTCACTGCTACGTCAGCTGAAATAACCTACAAAACTGACAAACTCTAAAATATTAGTTCACCACTTCGATAAATCTTACGCAGCATGCAGATGTATACATAGACACACAAACTAACACACAGCATGTGTGTATGCCTATTATATTTGACATAATTTCTTCCTGGTGTATTTGTTATTCTTCATAATCCTGCTAGGGACTTTTCTATTCTGCCCTTTTTTCTGTTTTTCACTGTGTGTTAACTGCTACATTGGAAGGAATTCCTTCATGCTTTTCTGAGTACTTTGAAAAACCCACATCTCCTAACCTAAATTCTGAGTTCGTTGATCTTTATTCAAACTTAGCTCTCATTACACATTTTGTAGTGCCAGGATTTGGAATTTTGACTACACTAGGCAGCAGTTACGCTAATTGCTTTTGCAAAGTATCTTTTGTATGTGAAATTTCTAGAAAAATAATTCAGGAATAATAACTTTACAGTCAGCTGATAGAAGAGCTGAGATTTATGGGCTCTTCCTGAACTGAATAACCCTCCTACATACCACGCATAAAATCGGAAGCATAAATTGGGTTGGAAGTCCCAAGTCACAAAGGTGAGAGCTGCCCAGCTGAGGGTTTGTCTTCCACTCTCAGATGTGTTTGCATCCTGACTGCCAGACTGACCCACACTCCCCTTCTTGCTCCAACATGTTGGAAGAAAATTTTCCAGGACAGTTCTTTTGCCTGAAGTTCACTCCTGACAGATTTGTCCTTCTCTGAGTCCAGCCAGCTGTAAAAGGACTCCAGTGGCATTTGACAGACTGTGTGTGAAATAAGTCGCACCCTGTGTCCAATGGATGTAGTTCGCTGAGCCAAAAAGAGTTTTGTACTTTTATAGATGATAATGTCACACTTGAGTACAGAGAAAAAGAGCAGAGCCTCTACTGCTGCCTTATTTTAGTTGTGTGCTTTCTCTTCACTTTCTCAGCTGTCCTCTAAACCCAGCTGAGCAACTGGTATCATCTGATTATTCTGGTATTTGGCTTATATGGTTGGATTGTTATCAACTGCACCCCTGTGTGTACTTTTCTGAGAAAATCCAATCAGCTAATGAAAGTGTGGTCCTTCCATCAACTGATTATCAAATTCCTTGTAGAGTTACACTAGCCCATCTCTCTTCCAAAGCTGCATATTTTTGTTTACCTGGGCAGTCTGTGCCTGACCCCTTCGTTGCCTTCTTGGAATGTCCCTTTTTTTCACTTCACAGGCGTTTAGTATATGAAAAAATAATATGTATGATTTATTTGGGAAGGTGACCTTTGTATCTCTTTGGAGTCAAGTAACATTCCTTTAAATTTGTATGGTAATTATTTGGTTTTATTTATTTATTTTCTTTTACTAAAATAATTTTATATATTCAAGTATAAATGTTTTGTAATATCTGCTGTATTACACTTGAAAGCGAGAGGTATTTGCTCGACTTGAGGGTTCCATGCTGCAGTATCTGCTTTCCTAAGGAAGCCCAGTGTGGTAGTTTTTTTACAAAAACCAGAATCATGCAGCCTGTGCATGTCCAGGAACGTGGTGCTTTCATGCTGCTCTTTGTGGAGCACTGCAGTGAGACTCCCCTACCCCTCCAACATCATCACAAAAGTGACGTATCAGCAGACTTATATTTTTGGCTGTTTCTGTTCTCTACAGATTCATCATCAAAGAGGATGTGCATCAAAAATAAAATTCCTCCTCTGCAGAGAAATTATGTCTATTTAGGAAAGGCCTTTATATAATAAAGGCTTTTATTTTGGAGGAAGAAATCTGTTGGCATTAGAGAGATCTGTTCACTTTGGCAGAAGCCTCCTGAAATCAATAGATTGTTTCTTTCACATACAGAATACTGAATAAGCCTCTAAACAGTAGAAGTTTACTTGACTCACGGTTAGACTTTACCCTAATGGCATCTTCACTTAATTTTCCTGATAAAACCTTTATGGTAAATTCAGTAACCACTCTCTTTTTTATCAAGGTTGCCAGTCTGCAAATAATTTCAGAGACGGGATCTACTTATGGGAATACATTAGCAGTATTCAATCCAGCCATGATTTGTTTTCCTTGTGTTAACTTTGAGTAGGAGGGAGTCTGCAATCAAGATTTATAACTGCTGGTTCTGTGGTACTGGTAATTCCATCACGCCCAAATCGATTTCTGATTTTGGGGGATCCAAACAACGGTGGGAATCTATATCCCAGAGCCCATATGACATGTAACAAAGCATAAGCTCCAAAGCAAGTAGCTTTGGGAGGGCTTGGGCACTCCAGTTGATTTCCTACTCAGTCGCTGAGCTGCTCCCTGTTGGGTCCTCTGGTCCATAAGGCAGAGGTACAGAAGGGATGTAAGGATTTTATTTAATTTCTTCTGCTAATGCTGTAAAGGAAAAATCTCATTATTGGAAATGAATTAATTTTGAGAAAAACATGTTAAAAGGCTTCAGCCAGAGGCAGGACTATTACAGAAAAGAGTTCAAATAAGTGAAGTTTGGTAAAATTGCTAGCAACTGAAACTGTATATTGAAATGTAATTGAAACATATTATTAGAGGTGTTGAACATTTTTAGTGTTCCGAGTAGTGCTATCAGTACTGTGTATAGTACTGTGAGCTCTTTTTTTAGCAGTTAAGGACATTAGCCTTTAGTCTAATTTTTTTACTGCGTTCTGAGATTTGTGGGTTTGGTGTTCTATTTCCTGCAAGCCTACAATGCAGGAATGAGATGGTTTGTAGAAGAACCATCTGGGAAACAGCAGGATAATGCTGGCAGCTCTTCCTTGGGGTTTTCTCCTCTTGCATAAAAATGTAAGAATGAACCACATCCCAAAAATCCACCAAAGGCTGAGCGACAAAGGCAAGCATAGTTAGTCTGTATTGCAGAGGATCTTTCAGCATCTGCAGAAACTGAAAAGGAGAGTTTGAATTCGTTCCTCCTGCAGCCATTGATCAGCTTCTTCCTAAGCTTCGTCCTCCAACATCTGTATAACAAGCTGGTGCTTGGGTAACTCCTGGGCAGTACAGAGTCCTTTCTCACAGCAACCTGCAGTGCAGCTGTTCCTTAGGGTGTTCCTGAACAAATATTTTGGTTTTGTTTCCCCCGTAAGTTGCTAAGATGTGAGATATAAAGGATAGTAACATTTCAAATTACTTGGCAAGTAAGTGCTAGCACATTTGAGTATGCATATAGGAGGAATAGTTGTAGCAAGGAATAGAAAGATAGAGTTTTGGCCCATGAGAGGCATCCCAGCCTTTCTCCCGGATGGGAATGGCACACTTGGCTGTGCCTGTGGATGTCAAGACCTGGCTGCTGCACTGACATAACACATGTTCTAAGGGGAACATCTTTTACATGACCAGCCCTGCCTCATAATCTTTCCCTGCTAGAAATCTTAAAAGAGAACAGAAGAAAATGCCACCTCACTCTGCTGACCTCCTAACAGGATTTATTGGAAGAAGCAGATATTTCACATTACTAAGTTGTTAGTATCCATTGTGATGGCAAAGAAGGTTTGTGAGAGCTCTGACTGAAGCCTTCTTACCTACCTATCCCTGACAGCACTGATAGCTTTGAATGGACATACATAATTGTTATAGACAATAAACATCATCTTTTTTTCCTCTTTATGAATTCTTTCACCCATGTGGCTCTTTCCCAGTGTAATATGGGATATGTTAAGGATGAACTATTCACTTTTTTTGCCAATATTTTTATTTATTTTTACTTTATATCTGCTCTGCCACAAATACTGCTTCTTTTGATGTCGTGCAGAAATATATTTCTACTTCACAAAAGTCTCTGTTTACTCACAATTTCAAACCAGAAAACGTGTAGATGTAGAATTTAACCTACACCTTCTCTGAGAATGCTGAGACTAGAGGTGAGTAAACATTCTTTCAAGAGCTCAGGAAGGAATCTTTTGAGTCTCATTGTGATTTTTATATACTTTGAGTTGTATTTCTTACCATTGCTTTCAGCTTTCTGCACAGTTATACTTTCTTACAGGTATTTATATGCAAAAAAAAAAATTACTACTCTTAAACCATATTTCTCTTCTTCTCATTCAGAAATTGGCTGGTTTCAAAATAGATATATTTTAGAAGATTCCCATATGGAATGTGTGCATTGATGAGGAGGAAACGTGACTGTGCTTTCTCCACACCACTGCCTTACTTCAGGGGTGCTTACAATGTTCTACTGTGGTCTTCTCTAAAGCACTTTAGCATTCTTCTCCTCTTCCATAAAATAGTATGGCATGCTATGAATTACATATTTACAGTAAGGCAGACGTGTCTATCGGTTCAGTCACGAGATACGATGATGTGCTTTTTTGCCTCTAAGTGGTTAATAATTGCAAAAGATTCTTTTTAATGCCTAGAACTCTAATCACTTTATTTTTCCTTTTTGGTTGTTGGAAAATAAATCTTAAACATTTCTGCTGTTATCTAGCACTTCGAGCCTTTTCATAACATTTGTAACATCTCTTTGCCAGCACTCCATCTGTGATTTTAGCTTGCAGGAAACACTTTGCAAATCTGTTATTAGCTTAGATGCAGAGAGCTGCTGTTTAAATATTAATTGTAACTTCTCTCATAAGTGCCGTCAAACCCACTCAGTCGCTTGTGAAGTTCAATACATTCTGGGGGGAGGGAATGTGCCAGGGGTAGGGCCTGCTCTTAGCTGTAGCAAGGGTCCTGCTCAAGTTACCAGTACAAGGTAGAGAAGTGTCCTGATGATTCTCCTCTCCTCTCCTCTCCTCTCTTGACCTCAGTTCCATGACTTGCACACACACAACAAAAAGAAATAGAAAAGAGTAACTTTAAACATTAAGCAGATTTCTTGCACACTCAGTGGACTTTTTTTCTGCCAAACTGGCTGTGACCAAGAGGAACGTCATGCAGTGCTCACAGGAAAAGATGAGACCCATCAGCTGTTTGAAATCCTGGTTATTGGTCACAAACACTTCTAAAGTATTTCAGTATTGCTCCATCAACAGTCATATCTCAGTAGAGGCATTATATTGGGGTTGAACCCTTCTCATATTTTTAGTCATGATCCTCACCCTCTTTAATTTCTTAATTCCACAGAACATACTTTACAGTTTTAAAAAGAAAAACATTTTGTGTTTACAGACATTTCAGTGAAGTATTTGATAGAAGTGAGGAACACTGTGTTTAACACCATCCAACCTGCCTGTTTTCTGTGGATTACCAGAGCATTATAATTGTCATATGCATATTTGATTAAATTGAAAGATAATCAGCCCCATTAGAATCATATGATGTATTTTTTTCCTCTCTTCTTCTTCCAGATGGTTACTAATGTTTCATTGGTGAGGTGGTTTGCCTAGGGTGTAATCTGAGATTTTTCCTCTTGTCATTTTAGTGAGTTACTTCTCTTTGTGTTTGCAGGTGGACTGAATTTTAATACGCTAAATTCTGTTAATTGCTTAGAATTTCGATGTTTTTCTTATTATCCTTCAAATATATATTTGAAAAAATGAATTATTACCCACATTTTCCTTTTGTCTTGCAGCATTCTGTGAAGAAGGGTGCAGATACGGTGGAACTTGTGTAGCCCCTAACAAATGTCTCTGCCCTTCTGGATTCACTGGAAGTCATTGTGAGAAAGGTAAAGCTTTACTGAAAAACACCTTCTTTGGTAATGAGAAGTATGATATGTGGGAGAAGTAATTGCTTTCCATTCTTTCATTCTGCTTGATGTTTTCTCTCTACTGAAGTTATGACTGTTCCATTTCTGCCTTTTCTGCACTGAAAGTTCGTCTTGTCTAAAACTTTCCATGTTGAATTTTATAAGGGACGTATCTTGCTTCTAGTGTGCACTTTTAGTTAATTAGAAGGAACATTAAATGAAAAATACTTGCTCCACCAGTTTTCTGTGGTGCAAGCTCAAGGTTTCCTTCTGCTTTTCCTGAATTTGTTGTGCAAATTAAACCAGAATTTGGATGCTTGTTTTTCACTTCAAGTTATTGAATTATTAAGATTTGATTTGTTTCTAAGTCACAGTTTTTATAGAATCACAGCCTATTCAAAGATGTCTCACTAGTCATGATTAGATTCTGCCTGTTCCCAGATTTTTCGAGATTTGCTTCTGACAGCCTCATAGTTCCACCTTCCAGTTTGTTTCACAAAGAGCTGGTTCCTTGTCTACCTTAAATGAGGAGAAAGGTATCTCACCAAACTCCATATAGGACTCTTCTTATTTTCTTTCTTTAGGAGATTTGAGATTTTATTTTGATTTGTATTTATTGAGGTTATATGTCACTTAACTAACTCAGTGATGGGAGGTTTTTTGTACTGCTTTTTGTTAATGAACTGTTTACACTTGTATTTATTTTTGGAAATGAAATGGATTATTAATGCAGGTTGTATGCTGTAGTATGGATGAGATTATAATTGGTGAATTTTTTTAGGAAGAAATGAAAACAGAGAAATA
This sequence comes from Falcunculus frontatus, assembly GCA_013398115.1. Classification (NCBI taxonomy): domain Eukaryota; kingdom Metazoa; phylum Chordata; class Aves; order Passeriformes; genus Falcunculus; species Falcunculus frontatus. The sequence goes on from VZRV01001166.1 coordinate 333,693, forward strand.
ACTGTTACAGTTAAATTAGTGGAATCACTTGTAACCCAGAGATTGTGCAGTAATTTGTGTGTTTATTAAAGTCACTTAAGCCCAATTGTCAATAAATCTGCTTTAAGTAGCTTCTCAAAACTGCTAAATACTTCTGTGGATGTGGTCAAATCACTGTATACTCAAAGATCGTAGTTTCTAGTTGTTGGCATTGTTTATGATTATTTAAGAATTAACTAGGACATCAATATTTTCATCTCATCTAGAATAAATCTGAAAACTTAATTTTTTTTTGCCTATAGCCTTTGGGTTATTTGTTTTAAATAGAAAAAACCTCCACAGTCTCCTGCCATTCAGCAATAAGTACTAGCAATATCATGGGGAAGTAATGCAAGACATTCCTACGTCAGAGCCCCACCTGCTGTGGCTGCTAATCCTTCCTGCTGGTTACCTGTGTATAATTTGTTCATTCCTTTCTAAAACATCTGTTACTCAGAGCCATCAGGGCATTCAGAGGGATGCAGGATGCTAGAGATGTGTTCTGTGTATGAGACGATATGGTAGTGCAGAACCAGTACCAGCATTGCCCTAAGGTGCCCTGCCTACCCAGGACTTCAGGCCAGATTTCAGCTCCTCTGCCTGTGATTCTTTCACCCGAGGATCTTAGAACATTCTTTTTTTTTCTTATAGCTGTAGAGGGACTTTCATATCTAGAGCACAGATTCTCTAAACTATTGAAGTGATGGTTTAAAATTGATAAATGGAGGACATAACCATTTTTGACTTCTATGTTTTTCATGTCTTTTGTATTGTTTTGATCTACAATATGAGTTAGCACAGCAACTAAAGGAAGCATGGCAGGTATGGTACTCTCATTATATCAAGCAATTTAGAGGTAGATGTCAGCAGGCGATAGCTTCTGTGAATAAAATCTATACAACTCGAACCAGAAGTCAGTTTATTTTTTTCTTTGAAGATGTATAGAGTTTACTAGTATGCTACAAATCAAGATAATGATGCTAACTTTGAGAAATCTGTCATACAAGCGGGCTTGAGAATGAACAGGGCTTTGTGTATGAGAATTTGTCATATTTTAGTTATGTTGGAGGGTTTGAAAACTTCAGATACATCTTATGTCATACGCATATTTCAATGGCTAAGTCCACATCAGATCTGTGAGAACAGCTTCAGCCTTCTGAAGGTACATGTCCTGGCCAGACTAAATATTGAGAGCGGAGAGGTGATGAACCACCTTTGAACCGGAGTTCCTTTTGCTTCACTCATTACCCCTAAAAGATGTAGTGCTTTCAGGAACAGGAGGCAGTTAGTAAAGGCTTTCCTCATTGTCTCACTGCAGTTTGCTGCAATTTTTAAAAGACACCTAAGTATTCTAACCCCATGTTTGTTCTCCTTTTATCTTTAACATTAGAAATAAGCATTTTGTTCTGTTTAGTGTACAGTACCGCTCCCTCAGTCATTATGACACAGACCTAAGATAATGAAATGGTGTGGCAACATTTCAAATCAAAGCCTGAATGTTCTTGGCAAAACCTTGTCTGGTAGAAGCTCATAGTGAAGTCAGGCGTATCAGAAGTAAAGTGATGTGTTTTGGTAATGTATTCAATTTGCCACAGTACATTTGAAAATGTCCTTCAAACTGACAACACAGCAACTTCTTATACATTATTTGTGAGTTGAAAGGACTCGTCATCAGCTAAAAACAGTATGACCCAAATTGGCTTCAATGCCATGTAAAGGGTAAAATGAGCCAGTAATTAGAAATGTTGTTGAAAAGCAGGTGTGTTTACTTCTGAATATGAATCATATGTTACTCATCGTTTCTGACTGCCTGGTTGAAATTATGATATTAGGTTAATTAAAAATTCAGCGATATTTGAGAAGGGTAGGATTTATATAGGTAATTTACTCCGGTGAAATTAAAATACACATTTAAGGCTTATGTACAGATACATAATTCAGCATGCTGCTAAGAAGAATTACCTCTTGCCAGTCACTTTGGCTGACATGAGAAATCATCTTAACAGTTGTGGGGCTATCTTTCGTTTTTGAAGGTGAACTGCAAATTGATATTCGCGGATACTGTCAAGTGATTCCTTTCTCCATCCATTCTCTATAATGCTGTTTCTTTAGGTATGTGCTTGATGCTTCTAACTGAATTTTTGTAGTCTTTAGGATCTGATTCTATCTTCAAATCACTTCTTTTTTGTTCATTTTGTGTTTTTCTGGCCAGGGCTGAAATCTGTGATCTCTGTGATCATTACCATTTGATTATATTTAAAACAGTTGTGACACTTGTGTTGGAAACCTTTCATGCTGGAGTTTTTAGTGACATTGCTGTGTGATTCCAGCATGATGGCTGAGCTGAAGATAGGCATCCTTAACTGTAAGTAATGCTGTGGGCTTGAACCCAGGTGCATCCTTGGCAGGAATCCCTGTTAAAGGCTTTTGAGGGACATTTTGGTGTGCAGAGAGGAGTACAAATAGAGTACTTTGTGAGAACTGCTGGCAGCATGAACTCAAGTGCCCCCGTTTTCCATCCATCTCATATTTTTGCAACCTTTAAAACAGAAAAACTCTATATCATTCATTGAGCTGCTCTTTTCTGTCTATGAATGAGGCACAGGTCAGTGGAGTTGTAATGCTGGTTTTGTGGACAGGTTCACAGTTATTCTGTATTTGTGGGGTGTTAGTCACTACTGCTACTGATGAAGTGGTAAGGATGAGATAGACAGGACAATCTGTGATATCAAAGATAGGAGTAAACAGATGATTGAATGCCTGGAAATTGCAGGCATTCCTCGAACACCTGCCTGCATGTGCTGGAGTCCTGTGTGTGGGTCTAGGAAATACATCTGAACAGCTCTGGGATGTGCCCAGCGCTGGGAGTTATTTAGGTTGTCTGTCGGTACAAATTATAATTTGGGGTGATGAGCAGGAAACAGCAGAAGGGTTTGAAGCAATGGGTTCCCAGCTAGGGACATGGAAAGGAAAGTGCAGTATTTTCCCAGGGGCTGCAGGAGGGCTTTTGGCAATGGGAGGGCATTGCCTCCAAAACAGATTCGACGCAAGTGTACCACAGCTTTTCTCCCCTGTCTTGTGACAGCTGCTGTCTGAAGTGGTACACAATAAATGGGGAATATGTTTCTGGTAGATTAGAAGGGCTTTGTGTGGGCTGGAGCTCATGGAGGTGGATATTTCTGTGGTAGCAGTACATGTGTGTTTAGTCTTTGTAAAGCACCGGAAAATACGCTGTCACATCACATCAAATGATAGAGAGGTGTCAAAGAATGACCTGCTGATTATAAACAGAAGCAAGGATAAGATATGGCAGCAGAGCATCAGGATGTGATAATTACTAGGGTTATTTTTTCATGTTGTTTTGGGCTGTGCCTGCAAAGAATTGTCTAATATTGGGGTGAGAGGTCATTTTTCAGTATGTACCATGGCTGAGAAATGTGCTTTTAATCCTATTAATTATACTGCAAGTGAGTAAGTAAATCAGGACTTGCTGTGTTGCACTAGTTATGTATGGATTCTTCAGCACCTCACTGATTTCACAGGTGTGTAATGGGATGTTGCTGTGCTTGCATCTTCAGTATGGGATGTTACATCATGGAAATGAGGAGGTCTTTAGCTGATTTGTTTCATCATAGTTGACAGTATCTGCAGTTGTTTTCTAAGAAGCTGCATAACGTCGTTGTGTTCTTGCCTCTTAAATTGCTTCTTCTGGAATATATTGTCTTCTGCAGTTCTTTGGGTAAAACTCCCTGTAGTCTCTATTCCTGTGGACCCTGCAGTTAGAAAAAATGTGAGAATTGTATTTCTGTGTGCCATTTCTTGGATTCTTAAGCTGGATCAGTCTTTAGGTGTGTATCTATCACAGACATTTCAGTCAAGGAGCCTGGTTTAAAAAACGAGCAAATAACAACCAAAGCAAAGCAGAGAAAGAGATTTTTCCATGACTACGGTAAGCTAAATGTCAAAACTCCGTGCCTTTCTCTGTCTATGATCTTTTGTAAAATAAGAAGTGAGGTTTATTTTGGGAAACAAACCAGCTGTGCAGCTATGGGCACAAGGCTTTGCCTGAGATTCTTTCTAAAGCCTCTAATTTCAAGGTGAGGCAAAGCCAGGATAGCGTGAGACAAGAGGGGTGAAGCAAGTGATGCTTAGCTTATTACAGAGAACAGTGGCTGTGGTTGATATGTCACTCCCGAGGGTGTGACAGACCCAGAGAAGGCAGATGTTCCAGGTGGCTGAGGTTGTCCTGCTCCATTTGCTGCCAACCTGTTTGCAGCGTTTGCCCCAGCGGTGCTTACTGCAAAATGGCAAGGGGTGATATCTTAATGTGATGGAAAAAACAAAGCTGTCATTTGTAAAGATACCAGGGAACAGAACAAAGAATATTTACTAGGAGAATTTGAGTAAGGCTGTTTTTGAGGATCGAGGAGACATCTGTCTGCAAATCAACAAGTAACTCTCAATGGAAGAAAAAGGTGTTCTATCTCAGTGTCAATCTCCCAGACCAAGAACAATATTCACCACCCAGCTGACCCTCACATGAGGAGACAACTCATCAGTGTTTACTCTGCCTCATATACTGTAATAGTTTGATTTTAAAAGCCAGGTGAAAACACTAAGGAGACACTGGGTTTGGGGTGGTGGTTTTTTGGTAATGGTGGTGGTTTGTTGGGTTTTTAATGTAATCTTTTTGTCTTCTGTGTAGTTTATTTGTTATGTGCAGGTCTTTGGGTCTGTGTATTTTTCTTTGTTTCTAATTAAAGGAATGTCAGCTGTATTAATCTTACATGTTACCTGAGATGATATCTTGACAAGTAACAAATTGTTCTAACGTTCTGGTGTTTTATTATTTGTATGACTTGTGGTTGTATGTATTGGGTTTGTATGGCAGAGTTTTTGTAGGGGAGGGAGAGCAGGGAGGCTTCTCTGGAGAAGCTGCCAGAAGCTTCTGCCTGTCCAAAGACAGACCCAACAATGGCCAAGGCCAAGCCCATCAGTGACATTGGTGTTGCCTCTGGAATAATGTATTTAAGAAAGGCAAAATGTTACTGAACAGCAGCAATTGCAGCTGGAGAGAGGAGTGAGAACATGAGAACAACAGCTTTGCAGACACCTAGGTTAGTGAAGGATGGGGGGAAGTGCCTGCCTTTCCTAGGTGAGACAAGAGCATGCTGAGAGGAATATCGGCTATCCTAGCTAAACAGGCAGAAAAATGTTAGGACCTCTATTTGCCATGTACTTAGCACCTGGAAATCCCCAGGGGAAAGGGAGGTTTGTTTGTTCCTGTTTTCTTTGTTCGTTTTGGCTGATGCTACATAGTGTTGCATGTTTATTCATCCATAAGTTCTAATTAAGTGCTACAGGAGGAACAGCATGTTTAGATTAGAAGCAGCAAACTCTGAACTCCAAATATAAAATCTCTGTGTTCCTGCTGAACTTCCTACAGCTGAGAGCCTATATGGCCGAATTTTGTGCAAAAGCCTTGCTCAAACTGAGGCGTTTGAATTGGTTCTCTGTTGGAGGCTGTGTTGCTTTGGTCCTTTGACAGAGTGCTGAGTCCCTAATTTAGCATCTGTCCAGTTTATCACCAGGAACATCTCTCACACATTCTGTGTGCAGGCATATCTGCTTCAGGTTCCTCTTGGATTCTGAGGACCAAAGCAGTGGGATTTAAATTTGTTTAAATTTAAATTGGCAGAATCACCATCTGAATCTGTTTAAAGAAAACAGGGAACTATAAAACGTTCAAAATTCTGGGTAAATATTTGTATTTGAGCAAATAGAAATATTCATATATTAATGAAATTTCCATTTTGCAACTAAGAAGTTTCCATATATGAAGCTTTCCTTGTGATGTGAGCTGTACAGAAAAGACAGTTTCTTTAAAATACCAACTTCATGGTGAATTAACTACAAATGACATCTCATTTTGCTGTGATTAAAAAAAACCCCAGCAAGTCTGCTTTTGAGTGCAGTGCAGTAATACTAATTTATAACTTAGTTTGCCAGGACATTGCAACCCCTTTTTTTTTTTTTAACTTTTTCCAGGCAGATGCCTACATCAGTGAAAAACAGTAATTCTATAGAGAAGTACCAGAATGAGGTAGTAGACCAGTTAAAAACTGAATAAAAATTACCTCAGGCTGTCCAACTACAGGCAGTATTTAGGGAACATTACTGAGTTTAATAAGCTCTTTGCCACCTTACTTTTTCTTATTAACAGCCAGCTCTGGACTGGAGAATCAGCCATGAATATTTAAATTTACTGATAACCTAGAAATAAAACTCCGGACTCAAAACTCAAGCAGGCATAGAGAGGTACTTAAAATTTTTAACACAGGAATCCTCTTGGCTTCAATGGGAATTTCACCTAAATGGAAGCCTTAGGATCTGGTGCAACTGAATTAGGTGAAATGAATAATAAAGGGCTCTAGTGAAATAAAAGAGCATCTAGAGTGAGGTTTTTGTGTGGAACAATCTTGTAACTTGAAGCTACTGATGATGAATATGCCATTTTTAACTCCTTGATCTAATTAGCTAATCTAGGAGTAAGATCCTGTTCAGACTGAGTAGAAAATTCAGTCTCTTAAGAAAATTTGTACAACTCTGAGAATTTTACTCTGTGGAGCCATGTTTCTGCTGAAGTTTAAAATAGTGAATGCTAACATATTTCATGAGTGATCTCCTTGAAGTTAATCAAGGTGTAGTGAGGGAAAATGTGCCTCATTCATCAGAACCAGCATAGGAAACCAATTTCTTTTTGAGAAATACTCCGACAAGTGAAGGGAATGGAGAAAACCAACGTGCTGATTTGTACAGGTTATTGTGTGTTTAATCCTGACAAAAAGTCAGTTTTCCTGCATTTTTTCTTTTTTAATTTAAGATTCTTTTCCCCTGAAAAAATTATGGTACAAGAATGCTTTAAGCAAATGAAGTAAATGTAACCAGCAAGCTGGCACTGGCCGTGGGAGGTCACTGGGATCCCGTGTCCTGTCCACAGTCTTTCTCCCAGCTCTCCGTGGGTGCCTGACACTCAGCTCAGCCCTCAGTGGCTGTGCAGCCCACTAGGGCCAGCAGGACCCCGATGCCCAAAGCCGTGGCAAGCATCCTCTCAGGACAGGATGATCCACTCAGGGTGGCAGAATCCTGTGGGAATTGGGCTCGCTCGGTGTCCTCTCTGCTTTTAGCTGTTCCCAGTGTCCTTGTCCCACCGACCCTGGCTCTGCCAAGTACCACCGGCTTCTCTGGGTGCTGAAGAGTGTCCAGCGGGGGAGGCAGAGTGGTGCGAGGGACAGTGATCTTCCATTTGGGATTGCTGGGGACAACTTGGACCAGAACAATATCCATGAGGCTGTGGCCTTGGATGAGATTCATCCCGATATGTCCCAGCAGGAACCCCTAAATCATCTACCCAAGCTCCTGAAAGCCCAAGGAGGTCCATGCTGCCTCAATGCTCTCCAGCTGTATTCGACTTGACAGGAAGGGCTTGGACTTTCCAGGAAACTCCAGCCCTGGTAATCTAATCTTGACAGCAGGAAAAATG
>VZRV01001166.1:341613-512891 GCA_013398115.1 Falcunculus frontatus
AAGAGGTGCAAGCGCCCCGGGGTCCGGCCCAGAGGCTCACGGAGGAACCGAGGAGCCCCTGTGACTCCTGGGTCCTCCAGGCCTCGGGCGACCCCTCGCAAGCGGCCACGTGCTCCCGTGAGCCCCCTGGACAGCCCCTGCAGCTGCGGCCCCTGCGTGGCAGTGGCCCAGGAGCTGCAGGAACTGATGCTGCTGCTCTGGGCTCGCAATGGGACATGGGTGCCGCTCTACTCTGGGATGTGGCAGGCGTTGTGGAAAGAACTGGAGGAGCTGCTGAAGCAAGGCCACCTGCCCTGCTGTGGCTGGTCCAGCTCCTCCAGGAGCCTCCATCCCTTCAGGAGGCTGCTCACACCAAGGATCTCCATCCTCGGAAGGCCTCCAGCCTTTCAAGGGTTTCATTCCATCAGAGAGCCTTCATCAGTCTGAGAACATCAGGCCGTCAGAGATCCACAATCCTTCTGGGAGCTTCCATAGCCTCTGACAGCCTCCAGCCATGCGAGAGGCTCCAGCCCTCCAAGAATCTCCCTCCTTCCAAGAGCCTTCCTCACTCTGAGAGCCTCCCCAACTCTGAGAGTGCATCCCTCTGAAAGCCTCGATTTTCCGAGAGCTTCTGGTCCCTCTGACAGCTTCCAGCCCTCCAAGAGCCTCCCTCCTTCCGAGAGCCTACCTCTCTCTTGAGAGCCTCCCCATCTCTGAGAACTTGCATCCCTGTGAAAGCCTCGACCTTCCAAGAGCTTCCATTCCCTCTGACAGCTTCCAGCCCTCTGAGAGACTCTCTCCTTCTGAAAGCCTGCCTGTTTCTGAGAACCTTCAGCTCTCAGAAAACCAGCACCTTCAAGGAGTCTTCATTCCCTCAGAGAGCCTCACTCCTGAAAGCCTCCATCACTGCCAGAGGCTCAGTGTGACCTGCTGGCCTGAGGACAGCAGCGACCCCATGGACAGCTCTCCCAGCTCCCTTGGAGCCAAGAATATCAACCAATGGGCGCGTTCCTCAGCACTGACATGGCCAGGAAAAGCCCAGAAGTAAAAATGGGAGTGCAGCCCAATCCTGTGAAGCCTTCTCAGGAGGAGTAAATAGCAGAGCAGCGAGTGTCCTGGAGCCAGCAGTTGCCAGCCCCCAGCTCCCAGGACGCTGTGCCGGCTGTGCCAGATGGCAACAGCCTGGGCCTGGTGGTGGAGACGACCCTCAGGAGACCAAGGAGGTTCTGTCTCCAGGAAGCTGCTCCGAGACGGCCACCGACTACCAGGAAGGCCTTTCTGGTAGCAGGTGAGATCTTCTGAGGAGCAGAAGAACTGAATAAATTAGGATTTTTCCAAAGAGTTGTCTGAGTGTTTCCACTGGTCTGGATTTGACTGGGATAGGGTTCCTTTCTTCCCAGCAACTGGCACAGAGCTGGTTTTGGATTCAGAATGGGAATTTGATGGACAGCACACGGATGGTTTGGATGTTGCTGAGCAGGCCTTGCCCTCTTCTGGACTCTGGAGTGTCCAACGGGATAATCCATGTTTTTCACTGGGAAGGAAGGGATAAGTGTTAAAGACTGAGGCAAAGAATGCATTAAACACCTGTGCCGTGTCTCCGTCCCTGTTTGAGGTGACCATCCACATCCTGGAAGGGGACGATGTTATTTCTACAATGTGTTTTCCATTAATATATTTAAAAACACTCTTTTTATTGTGCCCCACATTTCTGGCCACCTTCATCTCCAGTTGAGCTTTCACCACACCACATTTCTCCCTACGGAGGAAAGAAGCATCTCTGTATTTATCTCCTGACCTTGCTTACCCTGGGCACACAGCTTCCTTTTCCATCCTCTTTCCCAGAGAAGATGCCTGTTCAGGCAAGCCAGCCTTCTGCCTCGCCTGCTTGGCTTCCGACATTTGGGAGTCGCCTGCTCCTGTGCCCTTAGGAGGTGATGTTTCAAAAGTGACCAGCACTGATGGACCCCAGCACCTGCAGAAACATTTTCCCTGGGGACCTTGCTTACCAGTTCTCTGAGCAGTGTCAAGTGTGCTTTCCTCATGCCCCGAGCTGAGCTTTTGCTGGGCCTTTTCCTCTTGTCAGAGGTTTGAAACTCGATTTATCGGTGGTCGCTGTGGCCAAGAGGGCTGCCAGTCCCCACTTGGCTCAGGGCACGTGGGACTCAGATGGCAGCCTGGCTCTAGGGGGGCTGCACTGGAGAGTCCTGGGGGGTGGGGGGCTCCCCCCTTACGTGGGAGGAGGCTCCCGGGGGAGAAAGAAGGGTCTGGCCTGAGCCACAAGGCCCCTGGCCAAGGGACAGTAGCGGGGGACGTGTCCGTAGCGGATGCTGTCTGGGAGGAGCTGTGGCAAGGAGGGCCTGTGGGGCTGGGGGCGTCCCAGAGCTCAGAGAGGGTGTTCCCCCAGCCCAGCAGGCAGAAAGCCCCTGGCACACAGCAGGAGCCAAGTTCCAGGTCACCAGGAACAGCCCCCTCCCTCACCAGTGCTCCCAGCCTCCCACAAAGGTTGGTTATGCCCATGGGTGCTGCCAGGGACCCTCCCCATGGGAACAGGGCTGGACACCCTAAAAAGGATTCTCAACACCCCTGGGGCAAAGCCAGCGCAGGGGGGAATGAGTGGGATGAGTGTGAGAAGGCCGCCTCCACCCTTCCCATCCCACACCAGGCAGCAGGGACCTTCCTGGGACAGATCCAGGAGGATAACCAGGACCATCCTTGCCTGGGACAGGGGTGCCAAGGAGATCCAGAAGGGACCAGTGTCCAGCTTTATGTCCTGAGGGCCACCTTTCCCACCCCATTCTCCCTATAGGTCCAGCTTTGCAGGAGGGAGCCACAGGAGCCTCCTGGCCATTGATGGATTTTTCTTTCAGGAATTCGCTGTGGAGCTCGTTTCTCTTTTTTTCCTCTTTCTGGGCTCTTGTAAACACAGCGTAAAGCTGGAAGGGGCGGAAGGGAGGGAGAATACACAGCTGGAGGACTCTTGGGCAAGATCATTTCCTGTGTTGGTCAGAATTAATCACCACAAAAGCATCAGCTGCTTGCTTTCATTGGGCTGACATTTGGAGAAAGAGATCATGTCCCCATTCATGTAATCCTTGGAAGGTGAATAAAATGGGATAAATCACTTTCTTAGGTGACTTATGTAGATTGTAGCTTATGTACAATGAGGATAACTAATCCAATTACTTTGCTTTAAGGACTCAGTGAAAATGTGAGTTAAACCCTTGTTGAAGGGAGTGCCATCCCGTCTTTACTGACATAACCTCTGTAACATCCACAATTCTATTTAATTTTTGTCCTTCAGAGTATCTGTTTTTGCAAGAGTAATACGCATGATTTTCAACAGTTTGCTCCAGGAAGATTTCATAAATTGTGCAATACTGCACTGCAGGGAAGAAGCCACAACCAAAGGAGGTGACTCTCTGCAGAATCTGCTGAATTACATTCAGCATGTGGAGTCAAGAAAACAAGTTTATCTTTAGGATTGTACTCATACTTATGTACAGAGAAGAAATGAAATAGGAAGTTTTGCTGATATGGAACCTTAGAAACTTTCTTTTCCCCTCCCAGGCTTTTTCTCTATCAAGTGAAACATTTTTCTAGTTCATAGTTTCTTTGCTAGTGATGTGTCAGTTCTCTGCAGAAAGTACGTGATGTACCTGAAGACTCCTCTTCACAGTATGTTTTTTTTCTGGATAATCCAACATACCATGCCTGGTAAAACATTAAAAATAAATAAATAAAATCAATCAATAAATAAAATCAATAAATAAAATCACACCTGTTGGGTTTGAAAGAAACTTGTGAATCTGTCTCCTAGAAAGTGTGGCATTAAAGCCCGTTCCAGATTCAGTGCTCACTAACTCACTGTGCAGATTCCTGTTGCTTTTGTTAGGCTTTTGTTCATGCCTGTAGTCCCCAGAGAAAGAATATGCAAGATATTAAAATAATACTGTGCTTAATGTAGGGTAGGTATGAAGCATAAAAGGAAACTCATATGGTTCTGGTTGAATATTTCTTTTGCTAGTTCCATTATGATTGAATCAACTTTAAAGTAACAGTCATACTCAACCTCTGGAACTATATGTCAAAGTTATTTTCAAACTTTTTATAATGTTATGATAAAAATCTGTTCAGTCCTTCACATTTGCAGAAATAGAGTTCTTCCTAAATACATCAGTCATTTTCTTGCTTTTAAAAAGGAACCTCTGATTTAGCAACTCAGGCAGTTCAATAGCTGGAGTTTCCTAGTACTTAAGATGTGCAACATCTGAATTACTTCTTTCAGCATGTAGTATCTACTAAGTAGATCAGTCATTTCAGAGACAAACAGAATGGTAAAGTTTATACGTGAAAGAGTGAAATTACCTTTCTTAGTTGATTTTTTTTCTGAAGAGACACTCTCTGTATGTTGGCAATCTAATCTTTGGAATGGTACTCATTTATCTTTTGAATGAGACATGAAATGAAAGCCCTAAACACTTCTGATCATCGAAGATCCAGTTGAACCTGTATCCTATTTCAGCCTGGGTAATTGAATTCTTTAGCAGTGTCAGTCAGAGAGATTACTTGAAATAGCTGTCTGGCTAACATGGAGTGGCACCCATGTCTTGCTGTCATACACAGCCATGTTTCTGTGATAGGTTATGGATCCTTACAGCTTTTGATGGTAATTATATGGTTTTAAATGTGAATGACTCTTAGGTGGAGTACAGGCATGTGGAGGTGTGAGGGTGAGCTCATCCACTGTCCTTTTGATTGCACTGTCTTGGAAGCAGTGATATCTCTGATCTGGACAGCACAGTTCAGCCAGGGCCGTTTACAGGTTCTTGCAGTCCTACCACATTATCTTGTTGTAAGCTGGTAGGCAGAGGTACTCTTGGAGCTGAGAAAACTGGAAAGGCACTCACATTCTGATCGGGATCCCATGCATCATTCCCGCATGTGTTGCAGCCACCCAGCTTCTGTATAATAGCCTGCTGGTTTGTTGCCAACTTGGGCTATAGGCACGCTCAGTTCAAGAGAGATTAAATAGATTTTTCTCATTTTCAAGACAGTGTTTCAACAAGTTGCCGGGATGGGTCTGTCCTTTCTTTTGCATTCGAGTCACTGACTTTGAAAACCAGTGGAAGTTTTCAGGCTTAGAAGTGAAATTGCTTTGTAGTCGTGAGGAGAAGGTTGGTTCTTCTCTTGAGTTTTATCAAAGCATTGACACTGTTTATCAGTCAATGTATGGCCAGTATGTGTATTTTACATGCATAGATGACTACTTCCAAGGATTGAATTCCAATCTACAGATGTTTTATGAAGATCTCCTGCATTTTCACTTGTTTTGGAGCACAGGTGGTATTGCAGTATGAGAGAGATGTTTAGTTATTGGTAGTGGTTATGTAAGGAAAAACTTGTCTCTGGCAATTGTTTGTGATTAGGTTTCCTGGAAGGAGACCAAGCAGTTTCTCTAGTTTTGGTTGGTTGGTTGGTTTGTTTTCTCTTTACCATAGACTGGGTAAAGAATGTCCTGTGAGCTGTGTCAGCCCCTGGAGAAAGTAAGTTTAGTAGTTGTGTTGGGTTTGAGGGGCCAGGTTTTGGTAGTGTCCAAGGCTGCAGGAATGGCTTCTGTGAGAAGCTGCCAGAAGCTTCCCCCATGTCCAGCAGAGCCAAGGCCAGCCAGCTCCAGGATGGACCACTGCTGGCCAAGGCTGGGCCAATCAAGAATGATAGTAATGCCTCTAATAACAGATTTAAGAAGGGGGGAAAAAAGTTATTGTGCAGAAGTAATTTCAGCCAGAGAAGAGCGAGGTGAGACTGCATGAGAGAACAGCCCTGCAGACACCCAGGTCAGTGCAGAAGGAGGGGCAGGAGCTGCTCCAGGTGCTGGAGCAGAGATTCCCCTGCAGCCTGTGGTGCAGCCCAGGGTGAAGCAGCTGTGTCCCTGCAGCCCATGGAAGGCACGGAGATGCACAGATCCACCTGCAGCCCATGGAGGAGCCCTCACCAGAGCAGGGGGATGCCCAGAGGAGGCTGTGAACCTGTGGGAAGCCCATGTGGAGCAGGTCCAAGCAGGATCTGCAGACCCATGGAGGGGGGAGCCCATGCTGGAGCAGGTTTCCTGGTAGGACTTGTGACCCTGTGGGGGACCCATGTTGGAGCAGGGTGTACCTGAAAACACGGCACACTGTGGAGGAGTGAACTACACTGGAGAAGTTCATGGAGAACTGTCTCCTGTGGAAGGTATCCCACACTGGAGCAGGGGCAGGACTCTTCTCACAGAGCAGCAGGAAGAACCTGTGATGAACTGACCATTACCCCCATTCCCCATCTCCCCATGTGCTGCAGAGCAGGAGGAGGTAGAGCCTGGAAAGAAAGGAGGGGCTGGGGTAAGGTGTTTTTAAGGTTTATTTTACTTCTCATTATCCTGCTCTGATTTTTTAACTGATAAATTCAATTAATATCTCTAATTTTAGCCTGTTTTGCCCATGACGGTATGTGGTGAGTGACCTCTCCCTGTCCTTATCTCAGTTCATAAACTTTTGCTGTATTTTCTCTCCCCTGTTAAGCTAAGAAGGGAAGTGATAGAGAGTCTTTGGTGGGAGTCTGGCTAGCCAGGGTCACCCACTGCAGTAGTGTGACCGGACAGGGGCTTTTGTCCCTGATACTCATTCTCTCAGGACATCTGTCCTGTCCACCTCTTGTGACAGCCATAGCTCTGGAAAGCCTATTGGTCTGTCCAAAATGAATTAAAAATGAGGGAAAAATCTCTACGTACCACAAGAGATTTTTGTTTTGTGTCTGTTACGACCCTGGGAGGTTGTGAATTCTCAAGTTAATGGAAGCTGCTTTTTGGGATGGGACTTTAATTTTCTAGAAAAGCCTTTCTGTCTCCCACCTTTAATTGTTTGTTTTTCACCCTTGGAATGTCCAACACAGAGTTTTTCAATTCAGTCCATTAACTGGCTGGGGAAAATAAAGGTTTTATTCATCCCTCAGAAATTTTCTTCCATTTTCCCATCTAAAATCTTGTTCTTTTATAGACAAATCTCCAGCTTTTTATAAAGATCTGATGCCATTTGAGGTGATAGCAGTAACAACTCCCTCAGTGATGCCATTAATCATTTGCAGGTTGGGGAGTCAGATATGGTGTGGTAATACCTGGCTATTCCTAAGGCCTCCCTTTTGAGAGGACTGAGTCATGAGTCATAGGTTTCTTTTTGAAGAGAGATTTGATTTTAATTTTTTTTCAATCTCTCCTCCCCTTATCTTTTCTCAGCAGTTTTTTTTAGGTGTATTCATTACTGAATAAGATGAAAGGTTGCATGTGTTGGTGGATGGTGGTGGGTCACTGAGGGTGCAGAATCTGATCAATATTGAAGAGAATTTCTCTATATCTACTGTCTGTCTCACTGAATTGACTATAGAAGATTTTTTTCAGATCCTCTCCATGATATGTATAGTTTGCAAATGTGAAAAGAATTAAATAAAACATTACAGAAGGAGGTAGTCCACTACTCCCTCATCCAGCCACTATAAAAAGACACGTCTCTCTGTTAAAGTTGTAGGTTGCCCTAGTTGTGCTAAAAGTTTCCTTACTGTGTGTTAAATAAATTAACTGCTATGTTAAATCCATTATTATATCTTCTTGCTACAATCCACAAAATTAAATCGGTCACTTAGTCCATTTGCTGTATAGCTCCAACAGTGAACTGATTCACTATAAAAATAAATTGAAATAGCTCCTTTGGAGGAAATTCTTCCAGGGAGAAGGAACATCCAAAGCGAGAAATGTGATATAGTTGACATTGCTACTCTGTTAACCTGTGGGAAAATGGAAGACATGTCACCTCATTGCATTTAATGTGATCTTTCATGAATGCTAAATTCAGTCTGGTTAAAGAAACTTATATATAGTATATTCACATTTCTAGATTTCATGTTTCACTCTTCTTTACACTTCTCTATATTAAGTGCCAGACTTAAAGGGCATAGACATTTTTTCTAAGCCAAATTGAGAAGTAAAATGAGGGAAGAATTTTGTGTCAGTCAAAGCTAAAAATAACTGCCTGTATGTGCAACAACCAGTTTCTGTTTTCCACTGGAAGAAGGATACCTTTTTTAGAGTCATGAAGAAAAGGGTCCAACCAAACCAGGGAGTAACTCCATAAATGTTTTTCTTTTCACTACTAGAATGTCTTATTTTTGAATATAAATAAAAAGATGATACCTAATGTGAAGGACTGACCATATCAGAAGCATGAGGTAAAAATCAAAATATTTTGTGAACCTATAAAGACTCACAGGCTTTCTGGTTTCCATAAGCGTTTCATTTATACTGTCAGTTGTACTGAAACAGGCTGAAAACCTTGACCTATTAAATTTAGGGAAAAGGGATTTTGTGAAAACTTAATTTATCTGACTGAGTGATAAAAGGCTTTGTCAGTCTTTACCCCAGTAAGTTGTCTTAGACTAAGAGTAGTCATGTGGATTTGAATTGTCTAATAATGATGTAAAGTACAGCTCAGTGTCATGCTAGCCAAGAAAAATTAATCCAAAAAGTACAGTTAATGAAAGGAACATTAAGTGGTGATATGTATTCAGAAAACATTTGAAAGTAACATTTGATCCAGGGTATATGAGTCACTTATCTGACATTGTGAGCATCAAGCTTTATAAATACTGGGATATATTATAAGATTGTAGTTTGCCTGTTTTTTAAAAAATTGTATAACACTTAAGAGTTACAGTTGGCTCCTTCCCAGGTCGGTAGATGATTCTGAATGTCTGGACTCAGGTTGAGGCTGTTGTTGAGTCCTCCACTTGCAGATTTCTCTAGTGTATGAATAAGCACTGGTGAGAACTAGAAGGATAGGAATATTTTCTTTTTGTCGCTCTGAAGATTTTGGATGGATGAATTTTAATCTTCACAGGAAAAACCCTTGTATGAGTGTACAGTGTTATAAAGTGTTTAAGGTGGATAGAACAAAGGCCACATAATGTTGGCATTCTGACAGATCATGCACACACAGAAAATGTGAGGAATGTAAGCACAGAAACAAAGCTTAAGAATGGAGGGTGTAATTCCAGTCTTTCTCTGTGTGTATATCATATTGGCACATGATGTGAATATTTGTACTTTCTGGGAATGCTGCCACAAGTAAGGCAGCAGAACTTGCTTAGCGTAGAGCATCTTTTCTCTAGGTTGTGTAGGAAAGTACACAGTCTTTGAATGTATGTAGTGTTACTAGTTTGTTTTTAGAGCATAGAAGAGGGGGGAAAACCAAAAAACCCTTGACAATCCTGAAAGTTGATTGAGGAGTTACTGTATAATGTGTTTTATAAAATGCATTGCCTCAGACATGACTATAGACTTTGTTTATAATCCAGTTTAGGGAGGATAAACAAGAAAAAATACATTGAAAGTTGTGTAATTCAAACAAACTTTAACGGATTCCAGTTTTGAGCAGGTCGACCCTAACAATCTGTCTTAATTGTCATGTTGTTAATTCAAAACAGAAATTTTTTTTGGGGTGCTGTATGAGATAGCAGTAATATGATGGGCAATGGCAAATTGTGGACATGGAGATAGTTTCCCGATTGGAAACAACTGCTAAAATATTTGTCATATAAAAAGGGTGGATATTATAGTTGTTTACCGACCTTAATAATCAGCTATTTTATGAAATTTGCTGCAGCTGTTCCCCAGGACACCAGGCACACGCATTGTAAGGCAAGGGATGAACCTGGCAAGACCTGGTATAAACTCATCACAAGTCTTGGGTACCTTTCTATGAGTAAAGATCCTGAGAATTTGGCAAAGTCATCTCCAAGGACACAGCTGTCTTAAGACAGCCAGACAGAAGATTTTATTTCTTGGGGTTATTAAAAGCCAAGGTAAAGCCTCCTTAAAAGACAAGTTTATACTGGAAAGATGAAGTGATTGCTCTGTTATTAAGGGCTGACTTGGCTGTATATGGTTCCTCCTACTTTTAGAAAGAAAATCACATGCAGGCCCTTCAGTTGCACCTATATATTTTGTGGATATGTAATACATGTATAACACAGCTTACACGTGCCTGAAGTGATGTCTTTTAAGAACACCCAAAGAAGGAGTGCCAAAATTGCTTGTAAATGTTGGCAGATAATCACAGTATTCATGAATTCTCATTTACTTTTCTTCTATTTCCCTCTCAAAAATACCCGGTGTTGTTGTGAGCATTCTGTTACTTCCAGAAATTAATTTGAAAGTGAGATAATCTAATCTAAATTCAGTGTAACTGTAAATACTGCTAAAATATGCTTTCACGACTAACATAGCATTATATGTGTACTGTGGGGTGTAGGTCACTGCTTGTTTTCAGAAAACAAGGATGTCTGTGTCTAAATTGTACGTTACTGATTCTAAACCACAATTTGTGATTTTTTTGTACGTTTGCTTTATGGAGATAAGTAAGGAAAAAAACAACAACAAAAATCCAGCTTACATATTTATGCTTTTTAATGTATTTTTTTGTGTTTTATAATAATGGATATCTGTGCTGAAACAACATATTCTAGATCTGTAGAATTATGCAGATGAGTCTGAGTAGCCCTTGTGGGAAGAGATTCTTATATAGTAGTGAAGAAGTGGAACAAAAATAGTATTTTCATTATTCTAATTCTGTTTTTTAATCTGTGGTAGGCACAGTCTTTAGAGTAGCTTAGGTGGGAGAGGATGCCTGGCAGAGGACATAAGGGCTGCACCATCGAGTGAAAATAAGTGAGGAAAAGTGGACTGAGGGTATTTTTCATCTGGTCACTCTTGGTACGTTGTTGCTGGGGGCAGCTCCATTGGGTGCAGAGTTCGTGTCATGATTTTTACAAGACCTGTGGCATTTTCCCAAGATGTTGTTTTTCTAATAGCACCTCTGTAGGAGTAGAGTCAGCTCTGCAAGAAGACAGCATGCTGATATGGTGCGAAACAGTTTCTAGTTATGTATTTTACCTTCTGTCCGTGATTTATTATTTTACAGAGATGTGGATAATTAGAATACAAAATCCCTTTAGATGATTACATGAAATCCTTTTCTTTGGAGCTGAGGAGGGTGTCTAATGCTTGAGGAATAGTAACCAAGTGGTGAAAATAATTGAGATGCTCTTGAATTTTTAATTTTTTTTTCCTCTGCTTCTGGTTAGATGGATGTGGGTCATGGGTAGATAATGTAGCATAGATAGTTCTATCGTTGTGATGCTTCATAGATCAAGCTTTTTATTTCTTTGTTAATTTTCTCTGACAGCATCACAGCATTTAGAAGTGAGGATTTCTAAATTTATGTACTGCAAATTTGGCTTCACATTGTAAATGTATTGTAACTGTAAGAACTATCAGGTGAATAATACTACGGAAATAATTTGGGATTTTTAAAAAACAAGCAACACCTATGTTGGACTTCTTACCGTAATTTAAAATTCAATATGAACCTCACCTTATTAATATTTAAAAGAGGAGTCTTGTCTCTAAAAATCAGTGAGTAGATGTGGTTATTTGTTTTAGCAAAGGACTTCAAAAATAAAAAATCATCCACTGGTGTGAAACTGTCCTAATGCCTCTGGCTATGAATATATTATGGAGCTATATCTTTATACAAAACATTTCCACCCTGTCATCTTCGTTTAATTCAGTCATTTTCTGCTTTAGTCATTTCACCTGGGTTAAATTTTGTTTACGCTGTAATGCAGTTTGTGTTATTGAATGTGATTCTCATAGGTCCCTCTGAGAGATACATATAGCTCCAGCCTGCAACTAACCTTCCTGTTTGGTGTCTTCATTTCTGAAATCTGCTTGCATCAGAAGTATATAAATAATGAAGCTGGCAAGAATTTAATGTCATGGAAAATATGTCAGAAGCAAGGCTAGTTTGTATGTGTGTATCTTTGTGTATCTTTCAGACCCTCATATGACACTGCCCATATTACTTTTTGCACAGAAACCAAGAGAGCCGTTTGTACTGGAGATGCTTCTGCAGGGAGTGTTCAGGGCTTGACGATTAAAAGGTGTGCATTTCCTCTGATTAGCCTTTTCTTTGACTTCAAGCTATTTTGGCAGATTTTCTTACTCCACGTAATTTGCTCTTGACATCTATTATTACTTAGTCATGCTTTCAAATCCTACATACTGTTTCTAATATTAAAATACAAGATATAATTGACTTCCAAGCCTTATGAAAAGAATATAATTTTTCACAGAAAACAATGTAGTCTTGTGACTTGTTTTATGAGAGGAAAAATACTTCATTTCTCATCTCTTGTTTCAGGGAATGCAGACAGTTGCTTGGATTCATTTTCTTTATTCTTCAGTATTTTGGAGACCTTTGTTTTGCTGTTTTGAGTAGATCTGAGGTTTCTGACAGCAGAGTACCCATGGAAATGGTTAGGGCTGAATATAATGTACACAATTGGCAGGTAGACATCCTGCACACAGTTCTTGTCACCTGAGCCATCAGACTTTTTTGACACTCTTTCATGCCACGTTTTGTACTTGTTGTTTTTGTCCACTGAGGACAAAACCCGGCTGTCGCTTGCCCATACATTGCTCAGTGCAACCTGTCTGAAGCAAGGCTTGAATAAATCTCTCTGCTCAAAAGGGGAGGAATTTTAAATCACCAGGCTGCAGAGAGAGGGTGGAGCAAACTGTTGGATTGCAAGTGTAAAGATTTTTAACTTCTCTCCAAAAGAAAACTCTTGTGATTGCCTTGTGACCTCCTCCTTCCACCATATTGCTAGGGAAGAGTCTTTGTTGGTTGTTCAGTTACTCTGATAGAGCAGGTGGATGAGTAACACTGAGGGGCAGTAAATTTCAGACATGTTTAATGTCACCCCTTATGTTCGCTGAGGCCCGTTACGATCTCTTCTGGGTTTTATGTGTGAGCAAGATACAGCAGAGATCTAAGCAGAAGAGCCGCCACCTACAGGGTAGCAGTGAGGATGCTCAAGTATTTTCTTGAAATCAAAACTATGGGACATACTTCTCCAAAAACATGTACTGCTTTCTAACGCCTATTTTATTGTGTGAGAGATAGGTGTTAGTATCTGTTCTTAACTTACAACAGGATGCTGTGAGGAAGAAACTATAGGAAATGTATCAGTGGTTTGACTGCTGGAAGTCTGAGTAAGAACAGTAAGTTTGGAACTGTTCTCACTGTCCCAGTTCTTTGAAACAAGATTATGCACCTCCATGAGTATTATGGCAGCTACACCTCTGAAATACTGGGTTTTTTTCTTTGTTTTTCTTTCAATCCACAAAAACAGGCAAACAAACAAAAATGGGTTATATAAAACCCTCTGATGCAAGGATAAACTATAATTGTTCTTTCTTTTCTGCCTCTTCCTTTCCTCTGTGAGTATAGATGAAAAATGGTCCCACAATTGAAATGAGACTGTGCCATTTGCTTTGTCAACACAGGTCTCTTAACCTCTATCCCTTTCTTCCTACTGCAGACTCTGTGCTAGATTTTACAGACATACCTTGAAATAGAGCATCTCATAAATTCGATGGCAGTCAGCTTCTATGTGAGAGTGGTGTTTGTGCAACTGAGAATTGTGAATTTCTCGGCTGTTGTTTGAAATTGTTTGCTTTATTGAAAGGAAGCTGTTGGTAGAGCTAGACATGGCTTTTCATGGAACTGACAACACCACAGTCTTCATTGTGGCTCATTCTTCTGTGGGCTGTTGTCTTGGTGCAGAAAGACTGATTTGCCCAGAGAGGAAAGAAAACAGATGCTTTCTCCAGGTTTAGGAAAAAAGATTGAATGTGTTGAATGGTTGTGACTGATAAAAGGAGGCTCCTAATCAGCTTTAAAGCACTGTGATTGACAGCTTTCAGCTGTAGTGGAGTGTGCTTGGGGCTGCGTGAAGAATGTTGCAATGATAACTTTACTGACCTTTTTGCTTGATTTTATTTGTGCTTCATTCTTGGTAAGCCAGGGCACTTGAATTATTTTTCATTCTCTTAACCCACCTCCTCTGCCCTTGACTGTTGTTGTTAATCTCTGCAGCTAAAAGTGGATTTCTTTGGCATTTGTCTTATCTTACAGAATCAACATGGAAAGGGAAAAAAGGGAGTGAGACCTTAAATATTTTTAACTTTAACAGACAGCTGAACTAGAGTCTTAGAGTGTGTCAAATCCACATAATGCTCAGGGAATGCTACATGCACTTCAACAAATACTAATTAGATGTGATCCTCCATGTGGGTTTGTGTGTCTGTTCTTAAAATGCAGCAAGTAGTCTGACTGTGGAAGGGTGGAAAGAGGCTGCTTTGTGAAGACAGCTTCTTATGCTCTGTGACTAAAATAAATAATGGCACTTTTGGGCTTGAGGTGCACATTGTTTTGCTTGCTCATAGATCTCCCGCTGCTCAAGCACACTGGGAGACAAATACATTTCTTTTATAAGAAAATAAAACCCAAAGTTAGTTTCCTCAAAGCTTATTTTCATCCTCTGCTGAAGATTATTGTGTGTTTCCCTGGCTGCCCCATGGTCTCTCTTGTTTTTTCCTTATCTCGTCTGAGACTCTGTAACAGAGAAGAAAAATGGCCATATCAAGGAGGTCTGTGGGTCCTGAGTTTCAGGAAGAACTGTCTGCCTTGTTGAAAACCATTCCAGATGAATTCTATTTTTCCAAAGGAAAGAAGGCTGTATTTTGCCATGTCAAATTACTCTGTCATTGTTAGTTAAATAAATTTTTTTGAGGAAGGAGAATAATCTCAGATTTATGGAAGGCCAAAGCTTGAATCTCTTATTTATAAAAAAACTTTACAGGTTTTTATATGTATACCATAAGATTATGCTTGATTTGGTCTTTCTGTTCGAAGATATGAAACAAGAATACTGGCTGTGCTAATCAAAAGATGTATGTAATCCTCTGAATATCAGATTATTTCTCCTGCTGCCTTGAGTTAAATATTTTGGCTGCTAAAAGTTATTACTCAGTTAATAACTGTTGTTCTTGCTCATGGCAGGTAGGGATGGAGTTCTTTTATGTATAGTTCTCTCACCCAGAACACACAGGGTGATTTAACCTTTTCTTTGAAATGCTGTATTTTTCTTTTTTTGGGGAGACTTTTGGGTCTAGTGAAGTTGTAAACAAACCACTTGAGCACCAGAAGAGCTAAAGAAATGGCAAAGAATGTTTTGCCTTCCCTGAGGTGGGCAGTTCTGCATTCTGTATCATCCTTCCATCTGACCTACAGACCTGAAGGAAAGGTAACAGATTGCTGCTCAGTATGGACCAACTGCTGAAGAAGCAGTCTGGAGAGTCATGAGTGGGGTGGGCAGATTGGTAATAGCTCGGGCTCAAACCTCATCTGCTCTAGTGCTGGAGAAATCCAGATACTCCCTTGGAAAACCATGGTCAACACAGGCAGTTTAGCTGAATGGTAGCATATTAAGTGTGCTAATAATAGTGGAGATTTGGCAGTACATTTTTTCACTCTTTATATGTTCTCTGCATATTTTTAGCTTGAAAATTCTACAGAATTTCGACAGAATTTCGTGCACTCTGCAGAATGCCCAGCCACTGACTAAACACAGTTTCATGCCCTAGCTCACCCCATTTCTGTTTCAAAGTGCCATTCAGGTCTGTGTGTGAGCAGGCTGGGAGTCTCTGGGTGAGCTGGGCAGAAATTCAGTCCTGGGCAAGCAGTAGGGAAAGGGGCAGAGCTGCTTTCTGGGCAGGTCACAAAGCTTATTTTCCACAGGTCCGACCTGGTCTGAGGTTTGGAATGTTGTGTAGTATTTTTATCCCTTTAATTGCAAGAATTTGTGTCAGTTCTGATTTTGTGAGTGTTTCAAAACTGTCTGCATTGAACAATGTGTTGACACATTTTAGATGTCAAAGATGAGCAAGGTCAGAAGTGCTGCTTCTTTACAGAAGAATGCAGTGCTATCATTACTGCTGTTAAAAATCAGTATCTCCACAAGGTTCCCTACATCCAATTCTGGTATGACCAGTTGCCCATGGAAACACTTCATGAAAGCTGACCTTTCCAATCCTTTGATCTTGCCAGATCTCTGGGGAAAATCAGGGCATTTTTTACTGTCATTTAGGATTATGTATAGGCTGAAGGAAAATGTAGTTCTGTTGACAAAATCAACATGGAGAGATATGATAGAAATTCAGCTATTAATTCATATGAGAGCACTGTTCTTTCACATAAAAAAGTTTCTTAGAAAATGTCTTGTGATTAAAAGGCAATGATTAAATTCCAATTCAAAATACCACCCTGCAGCATGTACATTTTGATAAGGTTTATGAGTCTTATTTCTGAAAGCACTCTAATGCATAACCTTCACAGGTGATTTACGATGATTTTTAGGAGACTAGGTAATACTGTAAAAGGACAAGGTGAAGAGAGAACCATATCCAATTTAGAAGTGATTAAAATCAGGCTAAGCAAGAGCCTCATTTACGGTGTGTTCAGTTCACTTCATGAACAGTAGGAGGCCTGAATGCTGGCAATATCCTGAGTTCCTGGATGAATTTTCCTGGTCCTAGTAATCTGCAGATTAGCCACCTAGTATTGCTGCATATGTTGCTTTAAAAATCTCAATAAGCACCTGTGTCATAATTTGGAGTGGAAGTAGTTACAGACTGTGACTGACACTTCTATTAAAACCCTCTTGTTTTCAGGGTCCATTTCATAGCCATAAAAATCACTTGATATTTAAGGTTTCTTCCTGAGAGCTCTTTTTTCTTTCACTAATACAAAAGTCCAAAATACGTACTTTACTTTTTTTTACCTCCATAATAAAAGAAGAAAATATTTTAGGTTTTAAGGTATCACCTGCTCATATACAAACCACTGCCGAAGTGTAACCAGAAGTTTTGATGGTTTGATTATAACAGTGTTTCTTTTTTTATAGGAGCAGCCCCAATAGCTGGTTATGCTTCAGGCTTGGCTTACACTGAATTTTCTCTCTGTCTCTTGTAGGGCCAGCCCAGCTAGAAGGTGACACCTCAAAAGGGTTGGCTTCTTTGCTCTGCAAAGAGCCACTCTGTGGGTCAGCTGCTCTTGGTGCTGTTCTGGGGAGGTGGGAGCACTCCTCCTGTTCCCTTCCCCTGAGCAGAGCTGGGGCTCCATTGCAGTCAAGCCAAGAACCACAGCAGGGCTGGTCCTCCCCACCATTCCCCTGTGCAGAGGCAGTGGCATTTCACAGCCAAGTGAGGCATCTGTTGCCTCTCTGAGATAGGAGGGAGGGGGAAGAATTTTGAATTTCCCTCCTGGCAGTGCTTAGAAGAGACAAATAATAGTAGAGAAGCAGCACGTGTCATTTCCTAAACCTCCTCTCAGAAAAGGCATCCTTTTCAGCCAGCCTGGGACTGCTTGGCAGGCATAGTGCAGCTTGAGTGCTCTCACTGGGAAACTGTAGAATGGTTTGGGTTGGAAGGGGCTTTTAAAGCTCATCTAGTCCAAACCCTCTGCAATGAGCAGGGACATCTTCAACTAGATCAGGTTGCTATGGGCCCTGTCCCATCTGACCTCCACCACCTCTCTGGGCAATCTCTTCTGGTATTTTGTCGTCCTCGGCATAAAAAACGTTTTCCTTAAATCTCATCTAAATTGACCCTTTTTTAGTTTAAAACTATTACTCCTTGTCCTATCACAACAGGCTTCTCCCCATCTTTCTTATGGGCCCCCTGCAAGTATTGAAAAGCCACAGTAAGATCTTCCAGGAGGCTTTTCTTCTCCAGGCTGAACAACCCCAGCTCTCAAATGTTCCTCATAAGAGAGGTGATGAGAAAGGTCGTGATAAACTCAGGATTAACACCACCTTTACAGGATTGCTGCACTCCAAAAACCAAGTGGCCTTCTATCAGTCGAGAAATGTAGGTGGTGGTATGGGGGATGGATTTCTTCTTTACCTTTTTCCACACTGCCTCTGTGTTGGCCAGGTTTGTTGTTAAAGTTTACTCTCATCTGATTTTTCTCACTCATTACTACTCATGTACAAGAGCTTGTGTTTCTTTCCACCACAGCATCACCTTGCTAGCTAAATTCCAAAGTATTTTTGGAAATTCATTAAAAATGTACATGGAATATGCTTTTGTTATTTTAATTATGAATCAGATGTTATCTGGGAATTAACAGACAGCTTTCCAGGCAGTAACAGAGCTCTCAGCTTCTTCAGTGAAAATATCATGGTGATATCCTTCCGTATCTTGTGATGTAATTTATATATTCCATTTTATGTATATGTGGTTTGTGGCATTTGGTATTTAATACTCTTAAAATTGCTATTTACCAAATAAAAAATGTGGAGAACTGCCTTAAAATGGGATCAAACATATTGCTGCCTTTGAGGGAAAGAATTTGATTTTATTCTGATCAAACTGGTTTTATGCTATTGTAGCTTTGTTGAGTTAGTTGGCAGTAATGAATTAGAGTGGTATACATTTTCTTGGAATCTGTGACTGAATTTTTTTCGTTCTCCTATTGACGTTTCTCCTTGACACAATTAATACTTCATCTGTGAAGATGGCTGAACAACGTGCCATCCTCTGCTCAGGAGATTTTTGAGATCCTCATTTTAGGGAGCTGGCAAACTCCAGTTCTCTGAGGTAAAATCTGAGGTAAAATCTCTGAGTTCTCTTTAATGGGATAGTCCTTCAGCACATTTCCAGATACATTGTGATCTGTGAGACACCTTAGGAAAACCAAGGTAAAAAGCTGGAATAGAAAAGAATCTTGCCAAGCTGGCTGTGGTCGGCTACTGAGTTATTGCCAGAAAGAGGTAGGAAGGCTTTTACAAGTATCAAACTGTGCTTAAATTCATAGTAGAATATATAAATGTATCTCCTAGTGGGCCAGAAAGAATATTAAACACAGTATCTGGGGCATTTGGCTCCGCCTTTTCTTCGATGCCAAGATCTGAATTCAGGAATTTCCATTGCTTCTTCTTCCTCCCCAGTTAGCTGCATTTACCAGAACACAAAAATAATGAGAGATGTGTAAGGAAATTAGTATTTTCTCACTCCCTGAGTTTGCTGAAGTCAGTGACAGAATAGGAACTTGAGACCTAGTATCTTAAATCTGTTTTGCTGTGATTTCAGCATACTACTTCAGTTCTCTTCAAAATTAAGACCTATTTTTGTATCTTCAGTTTATATTCACCTGTATATTATTTTCCCCCCAGTATTCCTTTGAATCCCTGTTTTTCAGACCTCTCATCATTCTTGCTATCCTCTGCTCTGGAACTTCAGTTGATCCACATTGCCATTAAGCTTGTTACCTCCTTTTTGGTGGACATAATACTGTAGGTAGGACCCTCTCAGGAATGTGAACATCAGGAGAGGATACCCAGTGTTTTTGTCCATTCCTTCCAAGGTGGTGATTGCTTTGATTTCTTTCTGGTATGGCATCACACTCAGGCTGGGATCTGCTCCAGGTCTTGCTCTGCTGCATAGTTCTCCCGGCATGGATGGTCAGGGAGGAGGAGCTGGGCCAGCAGAAATGTTCAAGGTAGAACAGCCTGAGCACAGTGACTCAACTCTATTTCATCTCTATTAATTTCTTGAAAATTGGCCTGCATTATTTACCCACTTTCTGCTAAATAAATCAGAATATTTCTGTATGACACTGCTGCTCAGCAGTCCTCTTAATGAGCATTGTGAAATGATCATTTGTAACCCCGAGCCCTGAACTTCCATTAATTTCGGTAGTTAGAGGTACCTCTGATTAAATGAGCTGTTTCCGGGAGAATAAATCTCCCTGCACACACACAGAGAGTAATTGACAACACATAAAGACTTCATGTATGGCTATTCCAGGTGTAAGAGTCCAGTGTAATTTTGTATCTGTTTGTAAGCTTAGGAGCAGCACTGGAAACCTCTGCAAACGTTTCCCATTTTTACGTGAAACAGCTTTTAAAACCCTTGAAAACATTAAAATAATGCTAAAAAATAAATGAAGTATTATTTGACCTGAAGTGTGGTTGTTTCACTTTCCAATGTTGCAAACAACTAAAAAGCTTAGTTGTTTTGACCCACTCTATTTAAAATGTTAATTGTGTAATATAAAGTTTAGAGATCTTCTGCCATTGCTAATCTCAATCTTCATTTCTCTTCTTAATTGCACATTTGAACAAGAAATCGTAATGTTTTTAAATTAGCTCTTACGATCTATTGGGTCTTATGTGAAGGAGAAGGTAGTTACTTGGAGGCAATGAGGTTTATATCCAGCTAGCTCTGGTTGGTTCCCAGCAACATTGCGGGAGAATTTGCACTTGCAACAGACATTTTTGGAAAATATTTGTTGAGTTATCATTAGTTTTCCTTTCCTCAGTCCCTCCTGTCTGAAAGAAGCCCATGTTTTGTATTCAGAGTGCTGTTTGGCTGGACTGGGAAGAAGCAAGGGCTCTTGGTACACGATGGTGAGGATTTGATAACAAAGAATAAAATTATAATGGAAATCAGGCAAGTTCTGTTTAGGTGGGAAAGGGAAAATGGCTCAGGGTTTGTCATGTGGTATCTGATATCATGAAGAATAAACAGCATTGTCTCCTTTAGAATTTTGTTGTATAATAACAAATATTATTAAGAAAATAATACAGTCTCTAGCATTTTATAACTGCATAAGGAGCATTCAGATGATCTAATTTAGTTCCCACTTGCTATGGGAGACTCTGTCACATAGTCGTCTTTATGGATTTGTCAGATCTGTCCTAAAAATAGCTATTTCTTTAAAAATAAAGAGTTACTATCTTGCTACTCAGTGTGCAATGATATTTCAGACATTGCTTTCTTATGCCTAGGAGTCTTCCACTGCTTTCCATTCAAGACTTACTCCTGACAGTTAATACTCACTTGTATTGGTGTTCTGCCACTTCTTCTTTCTCTTAAATGAAAAAAAACCCCTTTTTATGACTTGTCCTAATGAGTTTACATAAAGGAATAATATCTCCTCTTGGCTTTGAATGTGCCAGGAAAAATAAGTGAGGAATGCTACTTTTCATAAAATAGCTTGTTATATGTCCTAGTGCCTCTCTTCAGTTCTTGACTTTTTTTTTTTAATTATTCTTGGGCAGAGTTGGAAAAGAATTGTATTGAGATAAGCATCACTTGGCTTGTTTCATGGCATTAATAGTTTTATGTTTTTGTTACAAATGCTTCTGTTGATAAATGCTAGATAGCTTTTGCCTTTTTCAACAAAGCTAATCTTCTTTATCCTTCCATCCTCCGATTGATTAGCATGGTCTTCATCTTCCCCAATAATTTCTCACTGATAATTTGCCAACTTTTAGTAGAAATACTTATTACTACTAGGCTCTCAAGCAGAATCACAAAGCACATTAAATCATTACTTTTCATTCCATTTCTATTAGGCAAGACTTTCCCCTCTTTTCAGAATGAAATTCTGGTTTTTCCTGGCATTGGCAGTGCTTTCCGAAGTTGTATCAGTCATACCAACCAAAGCTGTGCCTCCTTTTTTGTGTCTTTGATAAAAATACAAGATGAGCTCAAAGACAAATGTTTAAAGAAATTACCTTTCCCAGTTCTCATTTTTTTTAATCAGTAAGCTCTTGTGAACTTTAGGGGTACTGTTACTCTGTTTTTATTGCTGAGTATACTGAGATGGCATAGTTGGGAAAGCATGGATCTCCAAAGCAATTTAGTCACTTGTAATGAGGCTGTGAAGAAGTAAACTTAGATGTCCTACTGTGTAGTCCCTCATTAAATTCTGTAATTGTATGTCTGTGAATGCTCCTGTTTTCACAGGTAGAATGTCTTAGATGCCCTAAGTTCTGCTTCTGTATGTATCCAATTTATCTACCTTATCAGGGATGCCCAGCCCTGCTCTTCGTGCTAAAGCCATTGTAACTAAAACTCCAAAATAAGCTTTATTGAGACCCAACTAACTAGAGTGCTCCAAGAATCCTGCCCTGGAGTTGGGTTCTTGGAAATATACCCTTGACCCAGTTGTAGCTGCTGCTTTTGGTTGGAGACGTTAGGCAGAGCATTTCTGTTTGTGGTTGTACATGGCTTACAGAGTGGCTATTAATATTTTTAATCTCAAATTTTTGATGTAGGATGCCTCCCTGTGCTTGGGGTGTGGCACATCTCCCCTCCTCCCGGGGAAGGGTCTGAGGGAAGGTCCCTTTTAAGGTCTGCTGATGTTGGTGTTCCACTCTGCAGACACCAGTAGAGGTTGGTTTGCCCAGGGTGAAAAACATGGACACAGATTCCTCGGAGGGTGGTTGGGTGCCTCTGCTGGGCTCCAGTAGCAAGAACTGTTTAATCCAGGGATGGCTACACCTCTATGTCTCTCACTGCTCATCTCTCCCTGTCTCCCACGTGCTGCCTGAGGATTGAGAGTGATGCTCTTCTCCCCATCCCCAAATAGTCTTTGCAGGATATAAATTCAAGTAGCATGTCCATCATTACCAGCAGATCAGTGGCACAGCCAGCAGTGGGACTCAAGCACCGAGTTTCCTTTTTGCTTTTTTCTTGTTTTTAAAAAGTTGGCAAAATACGGTGGGCTGGGGAAGGAGGGCAAGGATGTTCCTAGTTACCTCAAAGTATTGTCCTTTCTGTGTGGGTGGATGAGCTTGTGGCTGTTGGAGCTGCAGGAGCGAGGCATGGAACAGCCTTTAAAGAAAGTTTTGCAAGTAGGCTCATTTCAGAGTTGAAATTTGTTATTTATTAGAAGTACTAATACATGGAAATATGTCTTTATAATGATAGGCTCTTTGGGGCTGGTCTGAGCTCTTATCATTTCACACACGCTTTTTGTAACCTCACCATTTGTTCTCATTTTCTCTTTTCTCTTTCTGGCCACCTTGCTTCTGTCTCTTTGCTTCTCAAGAGATTAAAGGGCCGAAATGCTGCTCCCTAAACTTATTTCATTATCCACAGAAAGTTTCACAGTATCATTATAATGCAAATAGGAAATTACTTACATTTAGAAAAGACAAGGCATTTAATTTAGTACCAAATAGCAGGAATGAAAGGTACTCTCTTTTCTATCTATGAAATTGCCCGTCTTTTCTGGATTACAAATTTTGTGCAGGCTGCTTAATAGAGTTTCAAGTTGTATATTAATTTTTAAGCGTGATCCAAACTGTCACATTTACAAAGTGTTGCTGCAGTGGTGTAATTTAATGTCTACTGTCAGGAAATAAATTCACAGACTATAGATCTCAGTCCTGAGTAGGCCACTAACTTAAGTGACTGGAGGTGCATCCCTCATTGCTCTAGGCTCATCTTTCTGTCTGTGAAACATACATTATGGCAAGTACTTATAACATGTTGGGTGAATGATGAGTTCTTGATGCAGCTAAGAAGTTGGAATTTACTTTTAGAGAACTTTTAGGTAGTGTGTCAAAAGCTAAGTTTTGGTATGTTTTGAAGTATTTAGTCCTGTGAATCTGAAAATACTTCCAGAAATTCTTCAGGAATGGGAATATTAAAATTTCAACTTCAGTACTGCTGTTGGTATATTATTTCTTTCTTCTCGTGTTGGCTTTTCATGGCTTAACAGTGGTACTAATGTGTATATTAGTGTAAAGCCATTAAATTATAGTATAAATTGGAGAAACTGTAACAAGTAGCAACAGCCTAAACTATCTTAAGAAACTGAAATTAATTAAAATCCTTTATGTGTGCACAAAGACTGCATACTGTGTTAAGAAGTAATATAAAGAAAAGAAAATATGAAAGTTGAAAATCATCATAAAATGAATTTTCAAAAGGTAATGATGAGATATATGATTTATCAAATTTTTTTACATAAGCAAAAATGTCATTTGACAACCAGTGCTTCAGAATATGGATCAGTTATTTTCTGACATTCTTCAGATATATTTTCAATAAGCTATTGAAATAGACAACTGTTTTTCTGTCCTTGTGCTAATGTATATCAGTAAATTTTCTCTGTCAGTATAGTAAATGGTAAGCAATTATAAATCAATGGAGACCACAAGCTTTAGAGATAAACTGTGCAGAAGTAGAGAAACGGATAAAGTTAATAGCGTTATGCTGTTCAAGAAGCAGTATTTTATGAGCCGTAGAACCAAAGGGGATGTTTAAAACCAGAAGAAAAATAATATGGTGTTTTGCTAAAAAGGGTAGTGTAGACAAATAAGAAGGTGGTGAATAATGAGAATAATAATTAATGTGAATCTGAGCAATCCAGCTGATCAATTGCGTGTGGAAGTCTATTCAGTTCTCTTGGAAATGGTAAAAACTGTCTCAAGTTAGAAGGAAAAACTGTCAACTTGATCTTTGTTTCTCAGCAGCTTCAGAATGGGTCCTCTGTAGAGCTAAAACAAGAATGCACTCTGCACTCCCTCACTTCTAGTCATGTGCTGGAACTATGAAACAGAACTAAAAAATTAGGAGAATTATTATGATACTGGATTTATTTTTATTAAAATTTTCAAGACTGTTAATGTGAAGCCTGAAATTGACTTTCTAATCTTTTGCGCAGGGAAAAAAATGAGACTGCAAAGAGATTTGAGTGTTGTGGATTGAGCCTGGCTGGATGCCAGGCACCCACCAGGTCACAGAATATTCTGAGTTGGAAGGAACCCACAAGGTTCATCCAGTCCAGCTGTTAAGTGGATGGCCCACTCAGGGATTGAATCCACAGCCGTGGTGTTACCAGCACCCTGCTCTGACCAACCGAGCTCATCTCAGAGTCAAAGCCTCTTTCTTGCTCCCCACCACAGATGGACAGGGGAGAGAAAATATGATGAAGGGTTCATGAGTTGAGATAAAGACAGGGAGAGATCACTCACCGAATACCAGCACAGGCAAAAAAAGCTCAAATTAGAGAAATTAATTGAATTTGTTACTAATAAAATTAGAGCTGGATCCAGCCACGTCCATCTTGGAGCCTCCAGGGATTGGAGGACTTGGGGGAAGCTTCTGGCAGCTTCTCACAGAAGCCACCCCTGTAGCCCCCCCACTACAAAAACCTGGCCACACAAATCCAGTACAACATATTTGGAAACTGTTCTCCCCAGAGATCAAAGGCTGACACGTGTTCAGTTGAATGTTTTGATTTCCCTTTCTACGCATCCCAGTGTAGCTGAATATGTGCCATGTTCTAGAGTCCTGATGGGAAGGCTAATTGCCCCCCAGAGCTGGGAAGGGCTGCGAGGAAGTCTGGTGTTCTGGGAGGGATGTGCTCTCTTCCCTTGCAGATGCAGGAGCTGTTCTGCACACTGGGGAGCAGAGCCAGGTCTCTGCCATCCAGTGAGGGAATTGGGGATCCCCGTTCTTTAGTCAGCTTTTGGAGTACCTGTTTTGGAATGAGATCAGGTGTGATTTGATGTTAACCTGTGGAGACACAATTTAGTAGGGGTAGAAGATAGTTCTGTGGACTTGTTCTGATGGACATATCACAGGCTCCAGGCCAGTTCTTCATGCACCAGTTCTTTTCTTCTTTGATGTTTGGCTCAGGATGAGCATGTCGCTCAACTCTAATTTAATCAGAAGGCACCTGAGTGATATTCTTTAGCCCTGTCATTGTTCCCCTGCACATTGTTCTCTGATGGACACACCAAATACCCCTCCACAGGAAACGTCTGCATTTCAAAAGGTTACTTTAGAGTTTGTTTCCATCTTGCCTGATAAGATGTCAGTAACAGTCATGTAATGTTGAGGTAACTTCAGTGACATATCATAATGAGAAATTATAGTTGGATAAACTATTTCTAAAATACTATGGGCTACTAATTAATTACTAAAGTGCTTTACACACACACACATATGTAAGTACATCAAAGCATTTCTTATTAGTGTTGCAGTGAAACAGTTTGACACTTCAGCTTCAGTACAACAGAGCCAGGAGATGCTTTGATCCAAGTGCCAAACTGCACCTTTGCAACAACAGGACATGCTTTGTTGGTAGTGAAAAAAAAAAGATGGAATTTTCATTCAGCATTAAGTTTTCTATCCTGACTTTTTTTATACTTATTTTTTCTGACATGAGGTATTTGGAAGGTAGCACTCTAGGGGATTGCATCTCCTTCCTGAAAGTGCAGTCCCTGGAGCTCAAATACAGCCCTATATCTCCACATCAGGATGGGAATTGTATTAGAGAGAACAGTACCTTTACAGGTGTTGTGCAAAGGTGAATGCACAGCACTTTGAAATTGGAAGCTGAACTGGTTTTCACCACGGTATGGTCACTGGTGTTGACACAGCCAGGGTTATGTTCCTGAAAAACTTCCCTCTGGAACATTATGCTCCTTAAAGTAAGTCTAATGTTTGTGGTCAAAGACGCTTTCTCTTTGTCCTTGCCTGCACAACTATGTGTCATGAAATAGCTGCTGTAGATAGCTTCAGGGCTGGCAGCGACTGGAAAAGGGATTTCTTTGTACACTGTGTATTATTTTGATGGCCTTTAATGGAGGAAGCAATTTCATTTTTTTAATATTTTTGAAGCATCACAGTGAACCTGAAAAATAAAGACATAAATATTCAGTTCTTCCTAGGAAATCCAGTTCTCATTTCATGTTTTCAGTATTCTAACAGGGCTAAAAGAGATGCCCTTGACTAAAAGCAATAAAAGTGAAGGTAAAGATTTAAACTTTGATGAGAAAGATTATAAAATATGAAAGCTCTTAAAGTAGTTCAGAAGATTCTAGTCCCATCTTGGAAATGGAGGAATGTTCTGTGTGTGCTTAGGCCAAAAACTCTCTGTTACATAGGTCTTTGTTAAAAAAAAAAAAAAAAAAAAATTCAAACGAGGTGATGAGTGATCACTGGCAGGTGCAAGAAGGCAAGAAACTTGATCAAGGTTTTGCTAGCAGAGCTTGTGTGGTTTGTTTGACTTTGAAAGGGTAGAAGTACTTTACTGGAATAGTCAAAGCAACCAAAAAAGAGCCAGCCTAGGACAAAGCTCAAAGCATGGTCTGTAAAAAGGCAGCATTTGTGTTGCTCAGTGTATGGAATATTCTTCCTTGTGCTAACTTTTCTTTATACTGTCATATGAACTTTTTATTCTATATAAGAAAATAAAAAGGAAGGAAGAAAACAGGACGATATAAAAATGGATAAAAGAAAAATAGAAAGTAGGCTTACTGTAAAATATATCTCCCTTAAAGCATTGTTAGAAACCCTGTTTTCATAGCTTTTAAAGTCTTTCCTCCATCCAAGGCTTCCCACTGGACCATTAAAGAGGCCAAAACAGCCCCAGTAGCTTACTTGTCTACATGCCCTGAAGATGAGCCCTTGAAATTTGTGTTCAGCTTTCTGAGAAGTGGCCTCCCGTGGGTGTCTGGAGCTGTTCCTCACGGCTGCTGTGCTCTGTGCAGCTGCTACTGCTGCTCCTGCAGAAGTGCATCGGCCGAGGAGGGCGTGGCATCTCCAGGGGACACATCTAAGCAGGGTTCCACACCTCCAGCTCCGAGCTGAGCAGCTCTGGTTTGCTCTCACAAGGGGCCCTGCTGGATACAGCAGCTTGGTCCAGACACCTCTGACACCCCAGCCAGTCTAAATTAGTCTGAGATTCTGATACTTAATTTAGATTTACAGACCCCTTCGGCACAGTTGTCACTGATTCTTTCTCATGTAGCTGCATGCTTTGCCAACTGAAATAGAGTTGTTCTTGCCCTGTTCTAATGAGAGAGATTGTGGCTGTCTGCCTTTGAGGCAGCTAAACTTGTTACAGTGAGTGGAGAGAAATAGGTGTTTCTAATGCATGATGCATCTTCTGCTAAGGAAGCATATGAAGGAGGTGTTACATGAATTGTAGCCTGAAAGCACCCAACTCTCCACTGATGATATGATTTGAACTAAAATTACTCCTGTAACTGAAAATCTGTGAGAGACCAAATTTTCAGTTACTGGAAAATAAGGTAGTTTTACTAAGAAAGTATCTATAGGAGGATAATAAATGACCCCGTTGCAAAAAAAGTACAAAATCGATATTTCGACTAGATATTAAAGAAAATAAGATTTGCATCTAAAGGACTGCTGAATTTTGGGGTGATATGTTAGATAACTGAAGGATAAGTAAAGAAGGCATCTTGTTTTACTGTATTTAATAAATTTAGATGACAGTCTGTAGGATTTCTAAGTTGGCACATTAAGAACCAGTTAAAAAGCACATCTCTCATTTTCCCTTTTCTCTGCTGTATTTCACAATCTGTGAAAACCTTGTTTTGGAAAGCCAGATATTTTATATTCTGCTTTGGTGGTCCCAGGTTCCTTGCCAGTGGCATGCCACATGCTTTACTGGTATTAAGTGCTCATCTATTTTAGAGCCACCATTGGCCTAAGTCACTGTCAGGCAGTAAGCATCTTTTTTACTGACTCTCAAGTGATTTAAATCTTACAGACTGTGACATATTAGGTGATTTCATGTGGTCTTAAGAGTAATTTCCAGTTGTCTGTTGGTATTTGTTAGCTGAGGTCATATTTTCTACTGTGGAACAGTTTCCCCTATAACCCTTTTCTTGCTCATGTCCTCTGATGTTCATGGCTGAGCCACCACTGCTGTTGTCCTTGTTCATGCCGTGAGTCACAGTTGTCACACTGGAGTAGTTCACCTTACCCAGTCTCTGATCTGGAGGTGAGCTACTCACCCAATCTCTGATCTCTTCAGAGACCACAGTCTCTGAAGAAAGATGCGTATCCAGTGCAATTAAGGAAAGAAATATAAAGGGACAGAATAAGTGCTGTGTTTACACTGATATTTTTTTCATCCTCTCAAAGTTAGTCTTGCTCCTAAATGCATAAATATGCAAAGGACAGGGTTTTTTTAGCGATGCTCAGTTTTTGTTTTTTTGTTTTTTTGGTTTTTTTTACATTTTGGTATCCCCTGTGCTACAGATCAACCTCATTTCACTGATAATGAAGCTCTGGAACACAGACTGTGCATACACTTATATCCATATATAAAATCTCCTTGTAAAATGATAGCATTTTGTATATTCATTCTTTCATCTACATACCATCTGAAATGCATATGAAGAGCCACTAAAGGTTTTTGTAGTATCAAAAACATTTGCTTGCAGATAAACAGAAACACAGAGACTTTTTTTTTAGATCAAACACAGGGACAGTAGTAGCACCAGTGTTAAACTCCAAGTAGCTATTGCTTCTAATCCCAGATTTACTCATCTAGCCAGATTCACTGAGTCTTTCCAACCACCCCAAACCCCCAAGCACTAATATTTAGACCATGTAGCTGTTGGAGATCCTACAAAGTTCAAGGTGATCCTCCAAGTCCAGTAAAATCTATGTGCCAGCTTTTGAAGATAGATTTTTGGAGGACAGTTGTATAGGTTAGTGCATTTGGAGAGAGTAAATTATATTGTAGTCTTCAAATTGTAAAATCAACTACTATGAGGAACTCCTTCCTTTGGGAAGGCTAATAAAAACAATTTAATTCAACTTAGGTATAATAAAACTTCATTAATTTAATGAAATGAAGGGTAAAAACCAATTGGGAGAAATGTATGGTTTTAGTGGACTGGAGGTCTTATTCAGGCAGCAAGAAGTGACTGTATCTTCATCATGAATAATTAAACCCCTTTCAGATAATCAAATAAACAGAGGCTTTTTATGTTTTTCTTTTCTTAACAAAGTATTGTGCTATTAAGAAGTATTTTGAGGTCACGGGATGAAGGACAATATAGAAATGCAAGTTGTTACTATTATTGTTATTATTTGATGAATCCACTGGCTTTCCTTTTAAGATTTTCTACTTGTTTCAGTTGCACATTTTTAATTGCTTAGAGAAATGATGTAGTCATATCTCAGAGTTGGTTTAATTAGAATTATTGATGTCTGAAGCAGCACCCAGGCTGGGGAAACTGGGGTCTGATCAAAGTCACAACTAATGGTTTAGTGAAGTTAAAAATTCAATCTGTAATTAACATTGAAAGAGAAAGCATATGCTTTCAAAAAGCACATTTTATGCTAAGGAAAAAGGCACTTCTTATTTATTTGGAAATATTCATTGCACTGTTTAAGAAGAAGTGATGACTGAGTTTTTCACCTGGAAGAAACACTGGGTGCAACATGCTTTTACAGACACTGGTATACTTTACTCTCCTTAATTAGGTTTGGAAGTGCATATGAAATAGGAAGTTCACATTAAGAAGGGTTTTGAGACTCTTGGAATTTTGAGTCTTTTGGGGGGAAATCTTTCTAGCTTGATTGAAAGTACATATAAATGTTTGCAATTTTAAAATGTATTCTATAGAACAAATAAGTTAAACACTGGAATGAATTCTGATTTGAGGTGTTCAAGAAAACAGAAGACATTTTAAAGTCTGTGTCTCAGCTCATTGACTCCTGACGATGCACAGGACAGTTGAGCATCTGGGATGAATCCTCACCTTCATTCTGAAGGTGTCAGTGGATACGTTGTGTTGGTTTAGCAAATTTTTGTAGATTTTTTTGCAACACATTGGCTCTGCTTATGTAGTGAAGTGAAATGTGGCAGTGTCCAGGTTTAGCTGGGAAAGCACACTTTTTTCATGTTTCTTAACTTACTGGGTTGTGCATGGGGAATCATGACACCAAAGTGCTTTTTATGACTGTGCTCATGGTGTCACAAGAGCTGGGAATGTGGGTAAATTTAACTGCACTGGAGGGGGTGGTGGAGGTAGCAGATGGAAGGTGGTGGGGCTGGAGAAAGTTCAAGCAGACCAAAATAGAGAATGACTTCTGCTTGCATGATGAACACAAGGAGATAGGCAAAGTGGTGCAAGAGTCTTGGTTTCTCTTAAGCAGCCTTTCCAATCTTCTGTTATTTGGTATCTATTATAGGGTCTTTTTGTGCACCCTTCTTACTATCAGAAGTAAATACATATATTCTAAGGTGGCTGGGGATCTTCCCTTGATGAGAGAAGTTGCAATTCAATGTGCTGTGTGGAAGACCCACCACAAAAGATTTCATCTTTTTATGACACTGCGTTCACACATTCTCCAAAAGTATGCATTTTTATCCTTTGCACTTTATTGATCAGCCCTTCCTGAACCATTTTCATCCCTAATTAAGGATGCAGAGAGCTTTACATTATTCTGCTTAGAATTTCAAGAGCTCATTTTATACTGCTTGTTTGGGGATTTGCTTCCTTGGGAGAGTTTATTACTGTATGAATGAAAATGCTTTTCTGAAGCTGCTAATCAGTTCAAGATTTAAAAAAACTAATTGAGACTATTTCTCATTATTATTAAATTCTCAGGGGAGCTATAGGGTGTGCACACTATTATAGTCTAAACCTGTAATTTGGATTTGCTTCTTGTGCCCTTTGGCACAATGGTATACATGGGAATTTTAAGAAGAATGACTGACACTCAGCCACCCCAGCCACAGTGAAGAAAATGTGCTCTTTATTATTTTCTCATCAGCTGCTGCTTCCTGTTAGCAGTGAAATTGACAAGTGCTGTTTTGATATACTCATTTATAGAAGGGCTCACACTAATCAAAAGAACTTCCTAACACTGTGGACTATTGGGCTGCAATATAATCTTCCCAATGAAGTGGGGGAGGACTCATCATGTGAGTCGTTCTAAAATTGGTTGAGGCAAATCACCGAAGCATTTATGGAAGGGAACATCTATTCTCTGTCACAGGATGTTCTAGATAAGATAATAGTCTATTTCTATCACTCTTTGATGTTGAACTTTAGCATTTCAAGTGCTAGATGGAGTGATATATATTGCTTGTGCATTGTACCTAAAGATTGTGCATGAAGTCTGATGGCACTGGGTGATAATGCTGAGGCTCATCCATGAAGCTTTTGTACATAGAGCCAGTGTCACCTCAGTGATTCCTTCTGTGCAGTGCACTGGATTGCAGACAGTTGGTAAGCTGGGTAGAGAATGTTGTTTGTCAGTGTCCTCTTTTGTAAGAGGCTTCGTTCATCTTTTGTAGCTCTGATGAAACAATTTGCAGCCTACAGCCTGTGTAGTTCATCAGTTTTCATTCATGTGAGCATTCCTTCTGAGGCAGAATCAGAGAATGACAGAATGGCTGAGGTTGGAAGGGACCTCTGGGAGTCACCTTGTCCAACCCCACTGCTCAGTTACGGCCACCTGGAGCCAGTTGCCCAGGAGCATGTCCACATGGCTTTTGAATATCTCCAAGGATGGAGACCCCACAGCTTCCCTGGGCAGCCTCACACTGGAGGAGTGTTTCCTGATGTTCCCATGGACCCTGCTGTGTTTCAGTTTGTGCCCGGGGGCCCTGGTCCTCACTGGGCACCGCTGAGAAGAGCCTGGCTCCATCCTCTTTGCACCTTCCCTTTGGGTATTTATGTGTCTGTAGCATCCCCTCTGAGCCTTGCCTCCTGTGAGAGATGCCCCAGCCCTTACTCATCCTTGTGTCCCAAGGCTGGTCTCTCTGCAGCTGTTCCATCTCTCTCTTGTGCTGGGGAGGTCAGAACTGGGTCTAGCACTTCAGGTGTGGCCTCACCAGCACTGAGCAGAGGGAAGGATCCCCTCCCTCACCCTGCTGGCAATACTTTATTTAATGCAGCTGAAGGCACCATCCACCTTCTTCACAGCAGAGTCATCTTTCTGGTTCATGTTCAGCTTGGTGTCCACCAGGACCCCCAGCTCCTTTTGTGCCAAGCTGCATTCAAGCTAGTTGGCACCCACCAGCTATTTTGGCTTAACATCTATCCCCTTTAGGCGATTCTTCTTAAATTTTGTGATCTTGGCAGAGAATGTACAACTTTTTAATTGCAGGATGCCAAAATCACTTGCCAAAAGTACTTTTTATTCTCACTGATCTATTAGTCTTTTTATGAGATGCCTAATGTATTTTGCCATGCAGATTTTCTGAAATGTAATTCTTCAGTCTGTAGTAAGTTTTTAGTATGGTTTTACCAGTCATTGTAAATTCAGTGGATTTACAGCAGTTATGCTTTCAATAGGCTTAAAGCGGCTGTGTACATTAAAGTACTTTGCTTTAGGAATGGGTTTGAACTTTCTTTTTAAAAATCTGTATAATCCTGGCTGTGTAGAAGAATACCTCAGGGTGCTGAGGGCTCCATTGATTAAAGTTCATTGACACAACAGACCTCTACTATTGATCTTGTTTTTTCATTTTATTCTAGTATGCATATCTAATATTCTGAATAGTTGCTTATATATAATGTATGCAGATACAACTCCAGGATCATAGTTTAATTGAATTAGCAGTCGTGGATGAAGATACTGAACATTCTTAAGAAAGCAAAACTTGTGTTCATGAAGCATGAGGGTAGTGAAGGTTGGCCCTGCCTCTACCTGGTTACTTGAGAACATTTTTATAGGGAATAGAGAATGGTGACCTAAATGGCAGGATAGTGGACTGGAATTACAAAATTGAGAAATGTCTCACAGTTCAGCTTTGGAAAGTTCTTTGTATCTCTTTCTGCCTTGTTTATCTCACCTGTTATTGCACACTATATCTCTCTACCAATAAGGATATATTAATATATACTATATAAATTAAATCATGGTGGTCTATGATTTACTCGTGGTCTGCAGTTCAGTTTCTCTGCAGAAATGCTACCAGACTGATTTACATGGGTACCTGTAGCATGAAGACCACACACTGTTCCTAAATAGGTAGAAAAATACTAAATTCAGAGTCCTGAAAAAGTGCTCCAGTATGTTTAGGAAGAACATAATGTCAAAAAGAGAGAGAAAGGACATTCCTGGAGAACTGTGGGATACTGCCAGCAGGTGCAAGGTTAGCAGGCAATGAGCTAAACTTGTGTCCTGAAGTTCAGTGTCATTAGTTCAGTAATGGCTGGAGTTGGCAATGGGGTTCTTTTGAACTGTGTTCCCCACACCCATCTCCAGACCAGCTACACTGTGCATCATTGGCACTATTGTTCCAAGAGCTGAAGTATATTAAATACTGGGCTAGCAGCCCTGCTGTTTTCAGGTTGATGTGATTTGAGAAACATACTGACCACAGATAGGCCTCAAATTTTGACAGAAAGTCTCTGCCTCAGTTTGAAATTTAACCTACTAATTGTGAAGACAGTCTGTTTGTTTCTGGCTTGTGGAGTGATAATTAAAATCCTGTTTGCAATGAAAAACTCAAATGCAGTACTAAATATGAAATAGTTCTTTACCCTGCCAGGCTTTCTGCTGAATAGTCTGGCTCTAATTCTAATGTCCTACATCAACGAATAATCTTTAAATATGAGAAGAAAAATTCTTTCAACTCCAGTCTTGTGAAGTCAGATTTATTTGAATGATCCAGGACCTTTCAGTAGCATACTCCAAGTGTGCTGCATATTTAGCATGGAAATCGATGAATATGAAGGTATGAGAGAGACATTCACTAAAATCATAAAGCTATCATCTTGGACTGTGTATAAATATATAAAGTACTAAAATGAATTTCAATAAATTAGATGTTATATATTAAAAGAATTAATCTTTAAAAATGCTGGTACAACTAGTCTGTGCTATTATTCTGAGATCGGTTTAATTCCATTTATTTTTGATAAGCTCATCATTCTGAATTTGCACATGAGTTTCAAATGATTAAAAATGTTTATACCAGTCCATAATTACACAATAAAGCATATTACAGCTGTTCTTTAATTATAATGGGTGGTGGGCACACATTTCATCCCTGAAAGCCATTTAGTACTATCAAACTGTTTGTGTGGGTTTGATTATTCATGAATGTGAGTTTTATTCGCTATCTTAATAAATCTAACATTTTGCAGTTTACCACTGTGTCCTCAAAATAGAAAAATGGACCAAATCCGGTACCATTTATACAGGCAAAACTATTCCTGCCCGAGAAGGAACTGCAAAGGGCAATATAAAGCAATTTAAATCGGTCTGTGAAAACAGCCATGACTACTGAGGGGAGAGGAATATGTTATTTGGTGTTGATTGTTTGCCCAAAATCTCCTAATGAGTTGAAATGAATGTCATTAAAAAGGAGGCTAAATGTCAAGGAAAAATTTCCTGAGCAGTTATTCCAAGGCTTGCTGCTGGCTTCAGGCAGAGGTGGGGGCAGTCTTTATCACCTGAGATATTTAAAGCTGTGAAACTAAAAACTGGTGATTAAAAATGCCAATAGATAGTTCTCAGACGTGTCTTTCCTGTCCTTTCTGGTGTTTAGTATCTCTGTTGTCTTAAGAATGAAGTGGCCCCATGAGGCTGAGCAACAGCCACCAGTCA
The DNA here is from genome assembly GCA_013398115.1 of Falcunculus frontatus. Taxonomy (NCBI): domain Eukaryota; kingdom Metazoa; phylum Chordata; class Aves; order Passeriformes; genus Falcunculus; species Falcunculus frontatus. The sequence goes on from VZRV01001166.1 coordinate 376,727, forward strand.
TTATTCAGATGTAACTTAATTACAGAGTTATCTGTGTTCTCTAAGTTACCATTTGTTTAACAGCTGAATTGCAGCACCAGCTGTATCCTTGGTATTCCAGGCACACTGGGTTGCAAACCTGTGACAAGGTCAGAGTGTTGTAGCCTCTCCTACTTTGCACTGGGAAAATCTAGCAGAGTTTAGGGGGGCTGCTGGCCCTGGATTTCTGCTTTGTATTGCATATGTTTAAAAATACAGGCAGGCCCCTCTTGTAGTGAACTGTCAAAGCTAATATAGAGATTTAATAATACAAAAAATAAGGGTTGATAATAAAGGATAAAATTCAGCCTTTATATAAATTTATGTAAAACCGTAGAGGTAGGCACATGGGAGGGTTTGTTGGAGTTTTTTAGAGAGAAAGAGATTTTTTTCATCTGTTCTCATCCGAACTAGTTGTCTTTGCTTTCAGGGTTTATTTGAAATAGTCAAATGAATCCTTTGCAGCAGGGATGCTGTTTGCATAGCGCTGTCAGTGCCATCCCTTTCTTGCTATCTCTGTCTTCTGCAAGTGAGGCTTAGGCTGGAGTAGGAGATGAGAAGAGGCTGTATTTTAAATATATATTACTAATGCCTCAGTTGTCTGAGTGCATTTTTCTGGTGTTTTTATGTTCAAGAAAAATACTGTAATGTGGAAAACAAAGCTGTAATGCTCTGGAAGCAAAGGAGTCAGCTCTCAACGTGCAATTTTAATTCAGGAAGCTTGAGACCTGTGTGATCCTTTCTTGTTAGTACATGCTTTTCCTGCTTATAGGTCTCCTAGTCAATGGAAACTAAAGATAAGGAATGTATATTTTTTGCATGAAAAGGAATACAATAATGGTTTGATGAATAGACACTTCTATAATAAAACTCTTCTGTCTCATTGAAACTCTAGATTACTAGCGATTACATGACACTGAACAGTTTTCCTTTTAGTATTATCACACGGTGACTTAAATGTGATAATACTAAAATGTGTGTGGACATCAGAAAAGATTGAATTATTTTAATTTCACTTTTACACAGGGTTCTGAAGCCATTGTGCTTTATTTTGAGATAAATTATCCTATTTATCTTGTCTGCATAAATACCTTTATGAATAATGCTAGGAGCTGGGATGCTAAAAGTAAAAATTACAGACCTGTCCTTAAAGGACAGGATTAGCATCCTACAAGAGCTTATACAAAACCAGCTGGTGCTTTTATTCTTCAATACAAAAATGTACCATTTTTGAGCATTTGTAAAGCCACTATAGTGGAGTGTTGCCAGATCCATTAACAATTCTCTGCTAATGGCAGTTAAATGACTGAGTGGGGTAAAAGCAGGCAACAGGATGGTCTGTACAAGATCTCCTTTTACATGGACGTTACAACAAGGCTTGAATGAAAAAAACTACAAAAATAGTTTCATGGTGGTTTCACAGCAGCCATGTCTTAAGTTGCGTTAGAGCAAGAAATGAAAAATACTACCCTTAATGCAAAGGCAGTACAGCTATTTAGCCAGAGACTGCAGAGGAAAATCAAGATTATGAAGATTTTCAGTTCCCAAGGAAACATTAAACTGGCAGTTTCTCACAAGCACTCAGTTTCAGACTTTCTGGATATTAATTCAGACGTGCAGAAAGCCCATACAAAACTGCCCGTCCTGCTGCCAGGAGCACCGAGGGCAGGCAACACCTACAGCATGGGAGCACAGCCAAAAGGTGCCCACCAGTTGTTTCTTCTGGCCTCTGTGAAGTGACAGAATTTCTGATCAGGTTTTAATGTGCTCCTTTGAAAAAGATTAGAATTTCTACACCGTTTTCACTCACAGGTCAGAATTGTATACTTTCATTTCAGCTTAACGTAACTTTAAGAAGAAAGTACAGATAGCACATTCTGGTAAGCATCTGCACACACAGAACACACAAAAACAGTGTGTATATAACTCAAATTCTATAGCAAAACCCCAAACCAGACTTGGATAGATAGACTTTTATCCTGAGGCAAGTATGAAAATATAGTGCTAGAATCTAAAGATGGAAAAGCAAAGATGAAGAGAAGTGAATTGATTCTAATTCCCTGAACTGGCTCTTATGTGTAGCAACATTTTTCTGTGCAGAAGAAATCCTCAAAAAAAGTGTTTTGAAAAGACACAGGATGTCCAGCTGGAAATGGTCTATTAAATGAACTAAATAATGTCATGGTATATGGCACAGCATTTTATAAAGCTGCTATTTGCTTTTCCCTCTTGGTATTCTGAGCATCCTAAATCTGAATTTCTAAAACATCCACAATATTTCCCTATTCCTGCAGACCTGTGTTTATACATATGGTACAAATAACACACGGGATCGTAGGAGCAGCTTACAGACCTCATCATGGTATTTCCAACCCTTTTAGTGTTCATGTGCACTGTTCCAAGAAACAGTAGTGTGTTAGATGGACGGAGATGCTGTTAAGGGTTTTCCTTGTTGGTACCTCTCCTCGTGCATGCCGTATCCCATGGTGCTGCTAGTGATGGGCTGCCAAAGGAACCCTGACCTGCTGCAGAAGCAGAGGGAGAGTTGCTTCCACTTTCTCTTTCCTGCACCACCCTCCCAGCCTGTATCAGCACCTGGCTGCAGGAGAAGACTGGGCTGGGGAGCAAGGAGGAGTGCTGAGCTTCACCTCAGGAGGAGAGGTAGTGGTGGGAAGAAGAGCTTGAAGAGTTTTTTACTAGTTGCTTCCGCACCAGTGCTGTCTGTCATGGCAGATTTTCCCAAAACACCCACGTAGCTTCTCTTGTCCTTTGCCCACTGCCCCCAGCGTGGGTAGGACAATGCTGGCATAGCTCCACTGGTTTAAGGAAATCAAGGAAGTAAAGGAAGAACCTGTGAAACTGAAAGCAAGTCTTTTTTTCCTAGCTCCGCTGGTTGAAGAAATTGGTTAGTGTCTCCCTATACATCAGGGAACAAAAGCTGTAACAGGTATGGTACTGCCACAGTAAAGTCATCTAGCCTTGAAAGAGTTCTAGCTATTATTTTACTTTTTGGCATAATGTAGAGACATAACCTAACTGCTCTTCTTCCATTGAGTAAAGTGCTGCTTAGTTTTGGGACCCTGGCAGACAGGCTTTCTGAAAAGTAACCTGCTGGTCAGTTAGTGTCCTTTGCCACGAGCCTAAATTCAATACTTTTGAAAGGGCTTAAGTTTAGAAATAAACTTTAGGAACAGTCCAATAATTTTGTAAATTAAAAATGTAGAACTGAACAGATAGAAGTCCAGTACAGGACTGACAAAAGGGACCAGTCTTTACAAAGGAACATTCTCCAATCCAGCACTGGGAAAGAAAGGAAAGTAAGAAGAAGGATTCATTTGCAATTGACCTGCAGTAGCAAAGTCATTCACTTTCCAAATAGGATTAAACTTGTTTCATCAGCCATGACATGTGAAAAGATCATGGTTATAAATTCCATTTGCTGTAATGAATTGAAAGTGTCTGAGTTTGCAAGCAGCACTCACCATTGATGGACAGCTAGATTCGTGCAGTGTTTTAACACTAAAATTAGCTTCCACAAAGTAAAAAGTACAGAAAAGGTGGCAGCAGTGACAGATTTTAAAGCATTTAAAAATTTACTTTATTGTTAGATGGGAACTGAAATAAATAGTGTTTATGACCCTGTTATGTAGATAACTTGATTCATGCTTGAGTGAGGGCGAACACGAATCTTGGAAAATGGCATTTTTTTAGGTTTCTCAGCCATATTTCAACAAGAATAAATATTGTTACTGAAATGAGGAAAAATCAAACTTCTCTATGGTATTGCTTGTAAGATGTAAGAAAATGGGATTGTGTTGAATGATACTTCATTCAAATCAATTTCCACGTACATCAACATGACTCCAGTGCACTCCATGAAACCGTATGGGTATATGTATTTTGGAAATTGAGATAAAAGCTACACTCTGTGGTTAGGTCATAACCTTAACTCAGTCTTGCATCAGGATCATGAGACATTTGTCCTTTGATGCTTGTAGAGCTAACTGTAGTTTCCAAACCTATTTTCACCAAGTTTTTTTTTGTTTGGTGCGCGCAGTTTTATGCACATTTTAAGCGTGCCAAGAAAAAAAATCTCAGTGGGTGAAAGAGGGAATTACTTGGGAATGATTTGAATCTCCTTTTAATTGGTAAGTTACCCAGCTGAAAACTGTCCAAAATTGAAAAAAAAAAAAAAAAAAAAAAGAAGCTTGAGCTGAATAGAGGAATGAAAATATAATGGCTTCTTAAATTACCACAAGGTTAACATATAATTAATTTGCTAATTTTAATTACAACCCTACAAAATGTGCTGAAAAATGCTCAAAGGGGAGAAGCAGCCAGGTGCCAGCCATGATTAGCCAAGGTTACTGGCAATTACAAGGTCTCTATTAAACATGCTACAGAAATTTGAGAAACCCCTTTCTAAAAACAGCACATTTATTGAAACTCAGCAGAGTATTCATCATGTTGTATCTTTCCATTGCTACAGATTTGCTGTCATTTGCCTCACTCTTTTCCAGCTAAACGTTTTATTGCAGCTGAAACGTGGACTGCCTTTTCTGTTTGTCACACACTGTTACACTTGTACTAGGTATTTATTCTGATAACATAAACAAAAGAGATTAACCAGTGTTTGCGAAGTGTTCTGAGCACCTTCAGTTCCAGATAGCTGCCAGTATTGCAGCTGAATGCTGGAAACACAAATCCTGAAGAAAATGCTTTTTCTTTCCAAGGTGTCCAGTTTGTAAAGCAGGAATATTGCTGAAACTGCCTTTTCATTGGACAACCTGTTCTGCAGTGCTTTAAATGCACAGACAAATGTAGTTTCTGAGTTTAAAAAGCAAACAAAAATCCCCAACTCAAAAAAACAAGGAACAAAAATCTGCATGTTTGCTCTGCATTTGCAACAAATCATGGTGTAAAAGAATGTCTTGTCTGTAACAGATTACATGATGTATTACTGTTATTTTTTATTGTTGTTATGTGAGTCATGCTTTAAATGTCTGGTGTTGGGAACTGTAATAAACTTTGATCCATCTATTAAAGGAAATCTTTAAAAAAAACTCCAAACCAATAAGATTTTTTAAAAAAACAAACCTGCAGTATTGGTGTCAAAGGAAATTAATTTCCTGGCTGGCTTGTGTTTTTCTCTGAGGCAGATATTGATGAGTGTGCAGAGGGGATCATTGAGTGTCACAACCATTCACGCTGTGTTAACCTCCCAGGGTGGTACCACTGTGAGTGCAGAAGCGGTTTCCATGACAATGGAAGCTATTCTCCTTCCGGGGAGTCCTGTGTTGGTAAGCAATGATCAGTAGAGCCTTTTTTTTTCCCCCTCCTTGTGCATGGTGTTCCCAAGTGACTGTGGAGCCGCTGTCCTGAGCAGTGACTGTGTTCCAGGCTAGAAAGGGGGTGCACCCAGCGTGTCTGTGTCTGTCAGCACCCCCAGCCACGAGGGTCTGAGGGGTTCCCACAGGAGGAGATCCAAAGTGTGACTTACTGCACTGCTCTGTCCATCAGAGCAAGTGCCTGTGAAACCTCAAGTGAGAGTGGGCTTGCTGGGGAGCATAATTGGCCACGAAAGGGGAAGAGGTGGTTTTCCAATTCCAGATTTCAACAGAGTGGTAGAAGAACGTATCTGTGGTATGTCTGTGTTGCTTTGGTTTGCTTGTTTGCCATTTTTCAGCATCTTCGTCATTTCATTTTTAGAATTATGCAAATAAGATCAAATTCTCTATGCGCCATATTTGCAGAATAAGGTCCCAAGAGCATGAACAGAGAGGGATTTTTAATGGGTGCAGTGCAGTTTGTCAGTTGTTTCTATGGGAGGACAAAGGATGTGCTTTTATTCTTCAATACAAAAATGTACCATTTTTGAGTATTTGTAACTCCATGAGGAGTTAATGCTGGCTCCTGCAACCTGTGTGCCCTCGACTGGCTGTAGGGCTCTGGGTGCCACTGCAGCAAATAAGCAGCAATAAAACCATAGTGAAGATGGTAATTCTGCCTTACCCCTGCCTTACAGTTTTTCTACCTTTTCAGTTATTTGCCTTATACATAATTTTGATGGGGTATTTTATCAGGTGAGTTTAAAACTGTTTAGAAGGGATCCCGTTTTAACTTCTGTAGAGATACAGATCAATTGGCTGATAGTGTTATGTCCTTTCTTTGGAATTTCAGTTACTTCAGCTCTAGTCAGTTATGTGAGTTTTCTATAAAAGCTCTTCTCCTCCTTTTGTGGGTTTTTTTTTTTAATGCTTTAAATTTCATTTATCATGGCCATAACTTCAAAGGGTGTTTTCTGTAATTTAAAGTCTATAATTAAAATAAAAATTAAAATAACAATTTGTAACAAAAATATATAAATTTACTTGTAAAAAACATTCCCATCTTTCATGAATTCTGGCTGTTAGAAGTCCTTGGGATAAGGTCGTATAATAATTTAAAAATGCCGAGGAGCAATAATGATTTTCAAAGCAATGTTTTGTAGATTGTCCAGCTAAATTACTTTTTTACACATTGTCCCAGGCTGATGGGGAGCTCAATAAAATCAGAGCAGTGAACTTCTTCAGAGGGTGGCTGTGTAAAAAAATGGCAAATTTTACAGCATTTCATGATTCCATAGATAAAATAGATGAAAGCCATGTATTTCTAAACAAATTCTCTAATGTTAAGAGTTCTCCTCTGGTTTATTTGAATGTTGTAAAATGAGTGATGAATGGAGCAATGTTGAAAATACCTTTTTATGAGAAGTCAAAGCAACATGACATAACCTTCAAAAAGCCCTGAGGCGACGGGGGGTAAGAGGCATTTTTAGCATTTCTGGTGCTTACGTGGGGAGCCCCATCCCTCCTGCCTTCTGTAGCTGATTTGGGAAGCAGAAGATTAAGAGCCAAGCTGATGTCAGGAGAAGACAGACACATAGGCAAGACTGTGGATGACCCCCAGGTAGGCTCAGCTGCTGGAAAGGTCAGTACTGCTGGCACTGAATCAGTGCTGAAGGGTTGGGCGCTGCAAAAAGAATCCCCGAATGTTCTGTGCTCTGGTGGAGACTGAGGGGATAAGATTTCATGAAAACACACTGCCCTCATTTTGACCTGCACAGCATGCTGGAAGTTTGTGAGGTGAGGTGCTCGTCTTGCCATATGCAAGTTGTAAACAGAATGTGAAATTAGTGGGGTTATTTTAATGAAACAGCTTCTCTGAACCATCTGCTACAGGGTATCAGTGAGGAACAGAAATAAACCAGTTTTTTTCACCAGTATATTGAAATAAAATAATTAAAAATTAATTGGAAGATTCTGCTAACCCACATTGACAAATTTCAAACCATGACGTTTATTTTAAAATGCAACTAAGAATTGGTTTAAACAACAGAGAGAGAACACTGCACATTCTAGCTAAAACATCACATTACAGAGCTTGTTTGCGTGGTGGAGCGTTTAGGGTCAGATCCGGTGTCTTTCCCTCTATATCAGATAAAAGAGAGTTCATCTGCTTAGCAACAGTGTTTTTTCCTGGTGTATTGTACACTGAATTTGTAGTGTGTACATGAGGTGGGTATGAGCCATTGTCTTTCAGTGTGTTTTGAAACATTTCTTCTTCCTCCCTGAAAGACAAGCTTGGAGAACAATAAGCAGGCTAAAAACATAAGTAAAATAAGATTAAACCCTCCTCTACGAAATAATAACAATTAATAATAATAATAATAATAATAATAATAATAATAATAATAATAATAATAAAGAAAAGAAGATCACAAGACAGTGGGAGGGAGTACTCGTCTCTGAAAGATTGCCCGAAGTCCAGGCAGCCAGTTGCTTTTGCTGGATATATTTATGTATATATTGGTTAACCCCTTTTCCCTCTATTTTTATGTAGGTAGTCTTGGAGCTGAGTCATTGCTTGCACTGTCTCTGCAGTGCTTGCAAAACATTAAGAAAAATAGCATCTATTGGGAAGTGTTGTGATACCTCAGGGCTTCTGAAAGCTCTATTCTCATTGACAAAGAGAAAACAGTGAAGTTTGTCACCTGGCAAGGGACAATTGTGTAAATCAGCAGATGTGGAGGGGAAGGTCATAATATTGCACCAGAGCTTGGGTAATAAGGATGTGTGGCTTAGCCAGGCCCCTTGAAGATAGGGAAAATTCTTTTATTGCTCAAAATATCAACAAAAGAAAGCCTTTATCAAAGATGTCAGCTTCATATAGTGATGGTGAGCAGGCTCAAATTAAGAGAATGTAATTTGATTTCCCACAGTAGTGTTTTTATGAGGCCCTGGTCTTTCACAATGGGTTATTAAGAATACTGCTTGCAGACAAAAGACAATTGCTGTACAAAGTTGCTACCAAAGTTTGCTCGGCAATTAAAACCTGTAGGCTACAGCTGCTGCTTTGGTTGGTTGGTTGCTTTTTTTAAATTTTGTAATAAGAACTTTGCTGCACTCTGAGGTAAAGAAACAATAATACTTCGTAGGGAACTGTGAGCTGTCATGTGATAGAGGATTTGTGACTATCTACTGATTAAAAAAAAAAAGATTATGCTTTTGAATCTCCATCTCTAAGTGAGATGCTTTGAGTCTGTAAAGTGCTGTTCAGACCCTGGAGTGCAGATTTAGTGATTCTATTTTTTTCGTAATGATCTGTGTTTCTGGGTTCCCTATGCTGCATGCACATGATGACTTGCATGCACAGAAGGAACAACAACCAAGGCAGCAGTGCCTGTCAGGTTTCATTTATTTTTTTTCTTTAAGAAGCACTACAAATTTTGTAGGGAAGCTTAACATGGATCCTCCTCCCACCAAATCCCCATAGGATTCACTATTTATTTCTGCCTTAAAGGTAGTATAGCTAGACCTTACTGCAGGATTAGAGTTGGTGGTTTGGGGAAATGAGAGCTGGAAAAAGGTAGAACTCAAGAGCTCATGAAAGAAAACTCCCCAGGGATTAGTCTGCCACAAAAGCTGGGTGCAGCAATGCTCGAGGGTCAGACCTGAATGGGCTTTAAATCAGTTCCGGAAGCTTTCATATATTCCATGGTGTGCTGCAGTGGTGTCACTTATCTAGATTAGAAAGTAAAAGCAAAGGACGTTAGGTTTTGTTTATTTTCCCCCCTTTCTGTGTCACACAAAAACGTGGACCCATCCTTTGAGAATCTTCCCATGTGCCTGAGAATTGCTTTCCTGTCTGTTGGTAGAGAAGTGCTATGTAGGCAGAAGGGTTTGCGTATGGTACAGAGTATTCAAGACCAGCTAGAACCTGCTATTTTGCAACTTTCTTCTGTTCTGCTCATAGAATTTTTTAAAGTATCAGAGTTGGTGTCAGTGAATTTCATCCTGTAAAATAAAGATTATCTTATTTACTGTCCATTTAGTAAATTCTAATTTTTGTGTTCTGACAAAAAGTTGTGTTCCATGTCATCAAGGTATTTGTGTTTTGTCATCGCTATATTTTCAGAAAGCTTTAGTAAATTTTGTATTCGGAATCTAATTTACTATACAGTGTTCTTAAATAGACCTTTATGTCTCTATAGAATAAAAGGACTATCATAAAATATTTTCTAGCTAAAAATTACTCTGGTGATATTTTTTCAAAGACAACTCCAAATAACTTTGATTTAGAAAGAAGGCAAAAGTCATTAAGTGACAAGTTGCCTGTGAAAAAGGGTTTGTCAGAACATGTTGGAGTCCAAGGCACGCCTCTGGCTGCCTTGGGAGATCAGGGCATGCCTTGGGCTGTCCTGGGTGGTCAGGAGCCCTGGCAAGGGGGTCCCAGACCTTGACAAGAAGCTCAGAATAACACTGTCTTTGACCTTAGCCCATGGGAAAGATTACCAGCACTGCGAGAATCATTGCAAGCCACGAGAGTGTGAAAATGAGTAGTGGTTTAGTATTTTACAAGGTAAAAAAGTAGATTTTAGGGTTTTTAATATGAGGATGAAGGGTTTAAGATGGAGGATTTTGGGTGTTGCCCTGTTCTTCTTCTTCTTCTCCTTCTCCTCCATTTTCTCTGGTGGTGGTGGCACAAAATGATTGGTAGAATGAAAAAGAGGTAGAAATTACATGTCTAGAATAGGTGCAAATTAATTGGTATAAAGGAGTAAATAATAAATACGTTGTGAAGAATGGTTGGATCTTGGAAAGGGTACAAAAGGACAGGGACGGCCCAAGTCTGGGCAGTCCCCGCTTGGTTTGGGCTGGCATCAGACGTGCAGCCGGAGCTGAGAGCAAGTTAGAGATAAGAAGAAATAAACATCTTGAAACAGCATCTGCAGGCGTCTCTCATCTATTCGGACTCGAGGTAAAACTTCCCAGAGGTGAAGATAAGAACCAACATTTGTGTGGAGAGCTGAACTCCCACAAGAACAGTGTTTAGTTAACTTGTACATACATTGGTTTGGGAGCCCAGCATAGGTTTTTCACATTAACAGTATACTGTAATGGTTTAATGTATCATAACATTTAAAATTAGCACATTAGTGGGGTTCTTTCTTCTGCAACAGCTTATCATGATAATACAGAGCACCACACTGCATGGCTTGCTTGCACACATTTATTAAGGTGCTATGGAAAAGTCTTACAATTAAAACCTGAATAGCCTTGAAAACTAAGAAGTGAAGTAGCTAGGGATTGATTTAAAATTTCAGTGAAACCAAGTTAATGAAGTTGTGTTGATATGTACAGTCATGCTTGTCTTCTACCCCATTCAAATGCAGTGGCCATGGGACCTCTCATAATATCTGAGGCAAATTACTTCTCATTACAGCCAAAAAGGATGGAGAAGGAAATTGCATCTCAGGGGATTATTTGCTTCCATTTTGATTCTGTTTTCTTGTCTGGCCACATTACTGAGCTATCCATGTACTTGGAGAGTATATTGGAAATGAGCACATCTTGGGTGGTTTGTTTTCTTTCTTTTTTCATCCACGAAATGTGACTGTTTGCTAAAATGTCTATGGTCAGGTACTTATGGCTGTGCATTTGTTTATGGAAGCACTGACTGGAGTGTTTGAAGAGCACAGATCTTGGTCAGTTGTATGATGGTTGGCAATCCCTTGGCTGCCTATACATTGTTGGTAGAAAATTGCATAAGGCTTTGCAGTACAAGCAAGTTCCTGCTCAATTATGGGTGTTTCAACTACATCCTCACTTCTTGAAAAGGAAGTGTCCAGAGAGGGGAAAGAAAGTTCTGCCACTTTTATTTGGGTTGATTAGTAGTTTTTGCCACAGAGAATCTCAGTATAATGAATAAAATGGCAAAATCCTATTGCAGGTGTGAAAATCAGATTATTTCCGTAGGTTGATAGGATGCATGAAAGAACTGGTCCCTCCAAATATAAAGACAAATGTTTTGTTCTTGTCCTTTATATTTAGGGAAAGAATATGGAGTCTCCTTGCTATTTCCAGTGTTCTTCAAAGTTGCTTGATTTATAAACTAAAATTTTATCTCCTTCGTACTTCATGTTGTTATAATGGGAAATGAGATTTGTGCGCAGTTTTGCCTTGCCCATCGTTGAATGTTCCAGTTTGGGGCCTGCATCTTCTGAGAACAGTTGTGGGAAAGCAAATGAAACCCGAGGGGATGTGGGGAATTTGAGCTAAGCAAGGATTTGAATACTAGAAAAATTAGCTAAATGCAAAAGTCCTCTCATAGTTTTCACATTCACGAAATTATTGTTTTGGACAATTGAACTGGGCTAATTTTTCAACACCTAAGTTGACACATTGATTCCAGTTGTTGAGAAAGATCTCACACTAAATACAAGTATTTTCTTTCATGCTTTGCATAACCACCTACATGCTGATCTCACGCTACTATGGCCATTTGATCTCCGTTAAAATGAAATACTTTCTGTACCTAACTGAGAGCTAACAGTGTGGGAGCATTTGGCTGGGGTTTTTTCCTTCCCCGCCCCCCAATCTGGTTTAAGGCTGGAGTGACAGGGACAAAAACATGCTACGCTTATAACTTTTTTCCCTCAAGTTACTGGGAACATTGTCTGTTTGTTCTGACTTTAGGAAATGCAATCATCAACAACAAAAAAACTGCCAAAGGGATATTCTAAGAAAATTAGTTCTGTGAAAAGTTCAGCTGAAAATGAGTGCAGTGTCCAAGCCTTTTATATCTGATTAATGACTAAAACTTATAAATAATAAATGCCATAAAAGAATAATAAACTATTATTTGCATAAAGAACCAAAAAGCTGTATAGCAATTAGGAATTTATGTTCATGCTTTGCTTGATTCTTCGTCAAGAATCTCCCATTTACCAGTTTGGGTTGCTCTTAATGGGGACATCCTTTTTATGTGTGCTAAATGGAGAACAGCAGCAGAGGTACGTAAATAGGGGGTTCTTCCCTTCTGCATATACATAAGAGATGAGGTTGGCTTTGTGAACAGGTCTGTACTACTGTGAACATGAATAATGTTAGTTTCTATAATTGCTAACATCTGGCTTTCCATAAATCTCTTAAATTACGTGGAAACAGAATTAGATTTCAGTGTCATAAGTAAAGCAATTAAATGCAACTCTGTAGGCAATATGGCTTTATATTCATCTGTGAAATCCTTTCAGTTTTGAACTGTGAAAGCTACCCTTCTAATCTGCACTGTTATTCTACTACATCCTATACAGATTATAGTCAAGGAGCTCTGAATGTGTTAGGGAACACAGTATTGATGATGCTTGTTGAAACCACCAAAGGCAAAGTGAATGCTTCATTTATACCTTTGTTTTCAACAAAAAGTACAAGTCAAAGTCTATTGAAAAGAAAATGGGATATCTTTAAGAATGTTTTAAGTTTTACAGTAGCTATTTGGAAATAATTCATTTGATACCAGTCCATTCATAGTTCTCTTCGTGTCAGTCTTCTTGGTTTTTACTTCCTCCAGTACTCTGGCACTTGTTAAACAATGAACTACAAGTTTTAATTTCTCCTTGTGCTGCACCTTTCACACCACCAGTAGTGAATATTTCAAGTACTCAGTTAGGGCTGAGGTGTGCACTAGAGAAATAATGTTCTTTTCTGGCAATTAAGACTTTCAGGACAGCAAAATGCACCATTTTTAGGCAAGTCTGAGTGATGAGCAATTGAATCATGCTGTCAGGCCACTGGGAACATTTCTGACAAAGGACTGGCCCACAGGTTAGCCCAGGATTGAGGCCCTGTGAAGGCAGTGAAATTGCCTCCAGCTTCCTTTGGATCTATAAGCACAAGGAACAGTCATTTTCTGGCAGCCCAAAGCTTTGACTCGGCTGTGCAGACTGATTTTCGCATTTAATCAAATCCAAGGGCATGACCACATTTCCATTTGTTCCTGGACTATTTATGAATTGAAATCAGGAATTGTACTATCCAGACCAGACTGAATTTAGTGATTTGATTGTTATAGTTTCCTTCACCAGAATGAGAGAATTCTTAAAGTCTTTTTAAGATAGGACATTTTGAGGTGATGACTCATGAACCCATGGCACTTGTCCAGAAAGTAGGGCAACTGGCCATCACATCCTGCCTAAATTAGACTTCAGGTAACTTTTGTTTGTAAATTCTTTTGAATTTTTTGGTTTAGAGAGAAGTTAAAAGTACTCTTGGGTAATGCCGGACAGTTAAAATCTCGCCCTAGCAATAAGGTAATTTCAAATTAATAGTATGGTGGTTCTTCCTTGTAATTTCTGAATTCATCCGATACTATTCTGAAACTATCACAACAGAAATCATCACGTGCTTCTAAAGGATTTTCTTTTCCAGCCTTCCTTCCACTGTTGATTACAGTTTTCGTTGTTCATGTTGGAACAAAAGACACCCACCAGTTTACTGGTATTTCACCTGGACAATTTGTCAATATATTGTTTAAGAAAAGTCCAAACTTATTGTCTGAAAGAAACACCTATTTTTAACAATGTGCTTAAAAATCAAATAGCTTTCATTGCAAGAGAAAGAACACTGCATGAACTCCCTAGATAAATTCATATTGCATAATTATATTTTACCCTCCAAAAGTAAATTTAATGGGATGCTGTAATTCACTTTTCTCTGGTGTATAATGATGTTCTCTTGTCACCTATTCTTTGTGTCATTGCCAAATCATACTGCATAGCTTTAAGACTTTTATTTTGTGTATCAGGTGCCTCTGAGTTCTTTTTATTTCCTTTTTTTTTTTTTTTCCAATTCACTTACACCTTCCGGCAATGGGAAAAGGATGCAACTGACTGCTTTTAGTGTGGGGAATGTTGCTTGTGCCAGGAAATTATGAAGAACAATGCACTTCTATTTTGATGTAAAACCCAGAACAAAGAGTGGTCTAGTCGACAGAAAGTCACTCTGCTCGCTGCTTTCCAGTCACTGGGAAATGAGTATGCACCCTTATCTGATGGTTCAAGTTTGTCGTTGATATATGGTTCCACTAGGTACATCAGACTCAGCATTTACAATTAAGCCTGATGGAGATAGTTTAAGAATTCTTGGTGGAATCAAAATAAATGCTGAAGAATAACCTAGAAACCATCAGTGCTTAAAGTCTACCAAGTCAATATGGAAGCTATAAAAAGGAATGCACCCTCATCCACCAGCAAGGCAGAATAAGCAATAATTACTTAATGCAGAAATAAAACTTGCCCCATGAAAAACGTGCCCAAAGCTTTTATAAATCTGCTGTTTTGCAGATATCGATGAGTGTGCCTTAAAGATCCACACCTGTTGGAATGATTCAGCCTGTGTGAACCTGGCAGGAGGATTTGACTGCCTTTGTCCATCCGGACCGTCTTGCACTGGAGACTGTCCCCATGAAGGCGGCTTCAAGCGGAACGGGCAGGTGTGGACCCTGAGAGAGGACAGATGCTCTGTTTGTTCCTGCAAGGTGAGATCCAGCTGGCCTGGGTTTCAGAAGTCCTTTAATTCCCTGGGCTCATGTCAGAAACCCAATATTGCAGTGCTGCTGTTGTTGGCGAAAATATTAGCCTAAGCCCAAGGCGCTGAGGCAAAAGGTAAGCTCTGCTGTGGACACTGAAGCTGGGATGGGGATATTCTTCTGGGAAGGCATTTCTTTTCTTATTTTGCACAACCACACACATAACTGAATAATGGCTAACCCTGCTGAGCTTCTACCGTGTCACCCTGTGGGCCAGAGCATTTCAGAGTGTGCCTTGAAGAGGTCTTGCATTACCCTTTAACACAATATGCAGGTTCCAGCACGCTTACTGGAAATGCTGAAAACTGATCTTAATTTCTCTTTCGTGTGAATATGCATCTTTTAGCGCTGTAGTCAGCCAGCTTCCTGTTGGCTGTGTTTCCCTTTGCTTGGAATACATGTGAATTAACAGGGTGAGAAGAAAGGTCTGAGGATGAGTCAAAGGTGGGTTTGAGGGGGAACAGAGGGAAAGAGGTGTTTTGAAGCTGAAAGAAGCTGAAAGCCTCATCCTTTCTGTTTTTCTGTGGTGTTTTGCAAATGTGTTTTGCAAGGGAAAATTAAGACTTCAGAATGAATAGAACCTAAAAAGTACACTGCTGGTTTGGGCTCAGTAGGGAATATGTTCTTGTTAGTTGCTGTCTTTTTTACTTCAAGTAGCCTCAAGCTCCCTAAAACTCCTCTTTCAGAAGCTGGAGTGTACAACTTTACTAAATCTATATCAGGCTTTTATGGTAATCTTGGAGAACTGGCAAGTTTATGAAAGGATTCCAGTCAATAGAATGAACAGTTTCATATATGTGAAGACATGTGGTATGCCTTTGCAGAATTACAACTATTAGTATTCACATTTTAGATTGCTTGTAATTTGCTTTATTTGCCGTTTCTCATTGCATGTATATCTTATGTTGAATGTTCTTACTAGTATATGAAAATACAGAAATTAATAACTAGTACATAGTTTAAACTAAGCTTGACACTGTTGTTATGACTCTTACTATATGTCTTCCTCACTTCAGTTTTTCCCTCTGAATTAACATTTGCATTTAATTTCATTCCAGTAGCTGCCTGTTTCAAGAGCAAATTCTTGTCTATAGAACAGGGAAAACAGGAAGAGCTTCTCATCTATCACGTCTCAGGCAGAATGTAAAGTCTTCACTCAGTGTTTAATGAAAAACATTTTTATACATCCTCATAGCTTCCAATACACCAGACTAGTTCTCAAACCTCTCCTTTTCATGCAGTTGCACCAAGAACTGGCCCTGCTTGATCTTTTGCAGCCTGCTCAGTTGGCAGGGAGGAAAAGAGCAGAACGTAACTAAACCATTCCTTATACTACTTACTCAAACTTTGCAATGATCCTACTTACTTGTTTTTATCTAGGAAGCAAATCAGCATTTCAGTTTTGAAATAAAACTGGCTTTTCTTTTGCTGTAATTATTCTGGCAAAAGTCAGGTGGATATATTTTGTGCATTGGCTGAAACACATAGTTACCATCTTTAAAATATTTTAACTTATGATCTGGTGCAAAGGAAATTAAATACCTTGCTTAGTGAACTTCAGGACTATTTTTGGAGTAGGATACTGTGGAATATAGGAAATTATATTGCTTCATTTATGTAATGAAGCAAAGTGTCATTATTGAAGCACAGGCTATTTCAGTGTTTCACCGCACCCAGTGTCTTCAAACCATTCTTGTTCATCTAAATGTACCTAAAGTTTACAAAATCATGAATTCTCAAAACTGTAAATCAACATTGTTCCTTAAGTATAGCTGACATGTCTTATATAGGCGTCTTTCTGAACTGTTGTGGATTTAATAGACCATCAGATTTAAGGCTGGTAGAATTTGGAGTGGGAAGCTGTTGTGCTCTCTCATGAATAAAGCAAAGCTTGGCTGTGCAGTCTGGCTGTATCTGGGCTTTCGAGTCTGTCTTCTGATTAAGACACCCCTCCCTTCCCTGTATGAAAAAAGCCTGGGAGATACACGCAGCACTGGGAGCAGGGGGATCTGCCAAGCTAATGTGTGTTTCTGAGGGTGAGAACCATTTGGTGGTTTGGATTTTGCAGGGACTGATTTCTTTCCAAACTGGCTTTGGGGCTCTGTGAGAACTTGAACCACCCTTAACGGTGATTCTCTTGTGTGTCAGTTTTTCCTTTGATAAGAACAATTTTATGTTCATACCCCGATGCTTTTGAAGAATGTAGAACTGATTCAGTGAGGAAGGTGGGAAGGAAGAGGTTGTAATAAGATGCTATATGTTATTACTCACCTAAAGAAAATAAGGTTTTCTAGATCTATTTCTCAATTTTCTGTGTATTTCTCAGGGCTACTGCTGAGCTGCAAAGATGCACATGAGATAGTGTAGCTTAAGAGGCTCTGTGTCACTGCAGTATAGGGATAAAAATGGTTTTTGAAAGGTATAGAGCTAATGAGGTCGTACACAAAACACAGATGCTTACAGACGAAACAGAGTAGCAGTGTATTATGATTACCAAGAGTTCTCTGGCAAATCATCAGGTTTTTTCAGTGTTCTGAAATATGGAGAGTAAAGGCAATGTAAAACGTGCTCAGGGAAGCACAGAATTACCAGCACTGTCACCAGCCAAAAATGGAATTTTGAAAATTGATCTTGAAAGCTTAGAAACTGAATTGGATTTAAGCAGATGGGCTGTTGTTAGCCATTAATAGTCGGCACAGAGGGGGAGAGAGGGTCGAGGGTCACTGGATTCCTGTCAAAGCCCCACATGCCTGGAGCTGGTCATTCTGACAGAGCTCCTGGCCTAAGCTGGCTTTCAGTGTCCATCTGGAGCTGGCAGAACCCATGGCTAAGGAAATGAGCTACTGCCATTCCTCCGTATGATTTACTCAGACTGCTGAGTAAGGAGATAAAGCTTGTTTGTCCCTCCTCCCACAGCTGAAGTGGCAATCTAGCCACTGGTACAGAATACTTAATTTGATAAAACACTGAACAAAGCTTGTACAGTAGTATATCCCCTGCAATTGGCAAAAGCAGTTCAGGTCCATGTTAACCTGGCATTCTTTCTACTTTCTCGTAATTCTGTGTTGTCTTCAGCTTTGCTTGTTAGGCATAAGAAATAATGTTAATTATTTTTACAATAGCAAGGAATATTCTAATCCATTCAAAACTATGATGAAATGCAGCAGTGACACTGAACTGACATGGCATTGTGATTCCCTGGTGCTAGTTTTGTACATGTTGCATTGTGGACAAGACTGGTTTTGCTTTAAAACAAGAACCAAACCCTGGTTCCCACATCCAGTCGTTAGCAGTCACCCCCCCTGCTGCATGCTGAGCAACCTGGTCTAGTGGAAGGGGTGTCTCTGCAGGGGGGTTAGGTGAGCTTTAGAGTGCCTTCCAACCCAAACCATTCTGTGATCCTGGGCTGTGCTTATGACTGTTTTGTCTGCCTGTGGAAAAGACATCCTGGGCTGCACTCGCTCCTCATTAGAAATAAGATTTTTTCAAGGATCAGAGGAAATAAATTGCCTTGCATTGAAGGGTGTTCGTATATTTTGTGCAATGAAATTTTCTTCCTTACATCAGATAATAGACTCAGAACAAGGTTCTGATGAGGCTAGGAAAAGCTGCAATGAAATGAATGGAGTTGCTTTAGGAATTTATAGTTGTGATCCAAAGCAGAACATAACTTTATCTAGGCCCTCTGTAATACATGTACTGAATTATAATGAATGATGATAAGTTCTTTTATCTTTAAGCTGGTGTACTGTAGGTTCAGATGTGGGACAGACACAGAGGTCAGAATAAAGAACAATTAGTGCTGCTGTGATTGTGCTATATTTTGCTCTGATTAAGTTAAAGGGACCACCTTTATTCAGCTTACTTTCTTCACAGTGGTACATTCTGTCAAAATAGTGCTAAATAAATATTATATGTATTAGAGTTGAAACTGCTTGAAGAGTTTGTTGATGTACCCAGTGAGATAAGAAATTGCTTCACTGTATTTCACTGACATACTGACTGCTTTTAAATTCAGTTTGCTGGAGACAGGAAAACAGTGTTTTCAGATTCAGACAGAATTGGATCCACGCACTGACAGAAATTGGGATAGTACTGGTATTTGTTGTATTACAACAGGCAAGATCCAATCCTTACTGGCATGGAATACACTAAGGAATTAATATTTCCTGATGTGCCCTTTGATGTATACACCCTGTGACCTTACCTGGGTTGCTGTCTGGCAGTTTGTGGTTGACATCAGGCCAATGTGTCCTCGCAGGACGGGAGGATTTTCTGCCGGAGAACAGCCTGTGACTGCAGGAACCCCAGCGCTGACCTCTTCTGCTGCCCAGAGTGTGACACTCGTGTCACCAGCCAGTGCCTCGACCAAACTGGGCACAAGCTCTACCGCAGCGGGGACAACTGGACCTACAGCTGCCAGCAGTGCCGTTGCCTGGTATGAGTAAAGCAGTTTGGATAGGAGTAAGAATAATAAGGATTGTGACTTTTAGCAAAACAGACCTGGAGGCAGGCTTCCGGCTCTTTCTTCACCTGCTTTTCAGACTGGGGGTGGTGATAAAGCACTTACCGAGCCCCAGAGAACTGAGAACTGCACCATAAGTTTTCATCTTACTGCTGAATAAGTAGGTCTAATGAGCAAAATGAAAAGCTTGACAAAAGCTTGGAAACCTTGGCACTGTATTAATTTTAGCATTAGTCTACTTCTGAGAACTTCTGTAAGGTTGTCTGATCTTTAAATGACGTTTTCAAACCTTTTTCGCATGCAGTGGAGTTGGTTGGAGAAGTTTTAGTTTTTAATTACGTCTGGTAGGCCTGTCTTGTCAAAAGGGACAATGAAATTATTTCTTTTTATTTATTTATTTGAATTCTGCAGATCTGGAAACATGGAATGCCAGTGCCACTGTATAAATTAGAAAAAATTAACCAAATAAAGAAGGATAAAGAAGACTGAAATTACTAGAAAAACATACAAAATAACGAAAACTTATTTTCTCATTAGACACTATAGATTATTCCCTTAAAGCTTTAAGTTTTCCATAGATACACTAATTAGTGCATCAATGAAGTTCATTAAAATGATCAGTTTTCCATTTATAGCTGTCTGTATAACAGACAGTCTTTATATATGTTACTAATCAAGAGGTGTCTGAGCATCAGGAAGGAAATTAGATTCAAAGCTAAGTTACTGTCATAAGGTGATTATCCATAATGCATAGAGTGAGTATTGAGGTTGTGGCTTGCAGTTTCTTGTCTAATTTTATGATTGGGGTAGCATCCAGAGCTGTAAGACAGTGATGCCCTAAACCAGTGTTGTATGTAGGGTTCTGTGCAGTGTGTGATGTTCTCAGCATCTGAAGTGTTTACAGAGCAATATAATGCAAGTTATTGAAGCCCTTTCCAGGTTAAATTTAGACATACAGAGCAATACTCTGCAGAAGTGACCTGAAGTTTCTGTCTTTTCCATCTCTCTATCTACTGAACTGTTTCAGGTTTTTTCAAATGAAAAATAATGATTATTAAAAAAAAAAAAAAAGTGGAATAAAATGAGGCAGCGGAACACATGGTATTGCTCTAACAGTTCCTTTAGGAGCTGACAAAGTTGATATTGGCTGTTGCTACTTAGATCGATGTTCAGTGCTTCTCGAACATACTGACCTACATCTATCTGCAGTGTTAATTTTCTATTTAAACGCTTGCTGTGATCCTGCAGTGATGTTTATGTTACCAGGAGTAGAAAGAGTGCGTGAGTCTGCAAGGCAATCACAGTAAAAATCATAGTCTGTAGAAAACATTAGTACCCAGTATTTAACCCTGCCTTCAAAAACTCCAGAGAACTCAAGTTCCCCTGCTACGATGATGACAGTGTTGTTCTTTAGTCAAGAATCGACCAAATGATAATCTGCTGCAGTTAGGAAACTTCAGCTCAGTATTCAAACATGTATTTGTATGATCAACCAAACTGAGATCTGAACCATTCAGTTTATTGCAATTTTGGCAAAACAGTGCTTTTCCATTCAAAAGGGTACAGAGTTGCTTGGCGGTTCATAAATGGCAAGTTCAATGACATTTGCTTCAATTTTTATAGGAAGGAGAGGTGGATTGTTGGCCTCTCCAGTGCCCGACTCTGAACTGCGAGTACACAGCCATCTCAGAAGGAGAGTGTTGTCCTCACTGTGTAAGTGACCCCTGTCTGGCTGACAACATCACCTATGACATCAGGAAAACCTGTCCAGATGGCTATGGAATCACAAGGCTTAGTGGCGCTGTATGGACAATGGTGGGATCTCCTTGTACAACCTGCAAATGCAAGGTATGATGGGCCAGCTGGAATGGTCCTTGAATGCACCTGAATAATATCGGGGTCCCTTTCTGCCCTTGGAGGCTCACATTAAGATCTTGGGGAAGTAAATGAGACTTGAGAGCCTGCAGAAAACCCATGTGTTTTCTGTCTGACAGAGCGTAAGCAAAACAATTCTCTCCTTGTTGAAAATGTTGAGCACAGCTATGTTAATATCCTAGTGCAACTTTCAGACATTCTGTTGGAGTGCCCTTCAGGCATTCTCAGTATGAGTCAAGGGTAACATTTCAATAATTACCTAGTGTGGATGTTCATGAAAATGTGTATTACAGTGCTGGTAAGCTGAGGCAGAAACACTAATATAAAAGTTTCACCAGCAAGTACACAAGTAAAAAGGCATTGCAGCTCCAAGATAAAGGCACTCCCGCAATAGTGATGGGAAGGGAATGTCACAGTTTCTGTTCCCTGATCTCATCAAGATGTATTTAATCCAGTGGCTCTCATGCAGGAGTGCAGTCTATTTCCCTTGCTTTGTACAGTGATGACCCCACTGTGCTAATATCAGAATTTTGAAAATGTTGGTTTGGGTTATATAAAATGTTCTTCTGTTCACTCTGGGAGAGCAAGCTATTGCCCCAGGGCTTTGAATTATTGAAGGTAGCTTTTCTGCCATTCTTCTGAGGTTTTTTTTTCTGTAGATTAGTGATGGATTAAAAAAAGAAAAGTAAAAAAAAAATGCTCATTTAGGCATTTTTTAAAAAAGTATTTTTATTATTATTTAAGGTAGCTTTATAAATAACTGGATGTTATAAAAAGATACTTAACAATGGGTTAAATTCCAAAGCTGTATGGTGTTTATGTTGCCCCCATCCCCTCCATATCTGCCAGGAACCAAGAACCTGAACTGTCTGCTAATTTCAAACAAGCAGAAAGCTTCCTTGTGTGGATCACATCAAAATTCTCTCCATTAGCCTTCTTGCATGAGAGAAAAATGCAATCATCTCTGTTGCCGTTGCTGTGCTGTATTTTATTATGGGGACCACATCCACGTTTTGAGTTCCTGTGGTAGTTCAGGCCAATTCAGTGCCATTGGGCAAAGTTGGCCTCCTCAAAGAGCCACCACTGGGAGCAATGCCAGCTCCCTGGATGCTGGGGGCAGGTGTTTTTAGGTAGAAGATGTGTGAGGGATGCACCTGTCTCTGCCTGCCACCAGCCCTTTGCTCTTCATGGTGTGTTCTGCTTGTTTGTCTGTGCAGAATGGGAATGTCTGCTGCTCGGTGGATTTAGAGTGTCTCAACAATAACTGACCTGGTCAGACTGGACTGTGCCGAGGGAGGAAAACTACTGGAGTTAACACCTGAAAGGAAGCCGTGTGCATTGGCATTTTATACAACAGACAATTGCCAAAGTCTCCGAGCGAGGAAGATGTTTGGGAGTTGCCTTTGGGACCTATCACGATGCTCATCCTTGCTAGCCTTGTCCGGGTGACTTCCAGTACAGCGCATAGAAATCAGTGGTTGCTACAAGTTTTCAGTGTTGTAAATTACACACCTTTCCTGTCAAGAAATTTGCAAATATGTTTAAATTATTTCATGGGTAAACTAATGCTGTATTTTTGTTTAAATTTGTGTATTGACGACATTGATAGAATTCAGCTCTTCTTACTTTGAATCTAGATTTTACAGATAAGACAGCCTGTCGTGATTTTGTCCCATGATATCACATACTTGGTTCCAAGGTCCCTGTTAGATGTATTTATGAAAATATGTATGTATGTACAGTCAGATTGCATAGTACTTATATTTCACAGCTGTCCAACATTTTAAAACATTCAAAGGTATGGACAGAATGAAAGTAATCAAAATAAGTCTTTCTTAAATTATAAAATTAAATGCCATGAACTGAATGAAATGGCAGAATAAGCACTTTCTTCTCCAGACACGCAAAGCAGCAAAAAGACTCCTATAGTGAGAAATGGAACTAAAATCCCATTCCACTGCCAATTCAACACATATTTAAGAAAGAATCACCAGTCATCATCAGTATTCTGTTGAGTATAATTCCTCTGGATTATACAGTGGTAAAACAATCAGAGACCCTTAAGATGATACAGTTTAAGTTGACTAGGTTAGAATTTGCTTGCATTTGTAACATCATTGGTGAGTTCAGAATTTTTCCTCTTTTGTATTTACAGTAATAATGCCTGTCATCCTCAGTTACTGCTGCCACAGTGACAAAGTGCAGAGGCACCTGTTCTAGCAACATGCAGGACAGGAGACCTTTATGCTTGGTAACTTCCATTACCTAATTAACAGCTCAGAAACAGATTTTATCTTTTCATGTTTTATGACAGTCAAAAATATTTAAATTTACTGTATTGTTGAGGACCTAAGTTGAGACAGAAATTTAAATCAAGACTCTTAGCCCTATATGGAGATTAGAGCTTAGATTCTCTTCAGCTAATGTCTATTTTTTTCATGAGGCTAGAAAGTTTGTGGCATTACAACAAAAATATATTTCTATGGTGATGCATCTACAGCTTAAATGTCACATTTTTAATTTGCTGTTGTGTTCTGTTCTGCTCATCTGTGTAGTTTTTTGTTTTCTTTTTGTTGGATTAATTAAACACACTGAATATATGGAAAAGATTGCAGAAATAAGTATAGTGGCTACAGTTTGGAAAGTCTACATTTGTGAGTTTTTCATAGTTTCATGCAGAAAATGTGAAAATGATTAATAAGAACGAAGTGTGACTATACAGTGAAAAAATTAGTTGTCTTTTAAATGAAGTACTATTATGTTTATAAGAGGACAGTGGCAAAGAATATAAAATTACTTTCAGTCGTTCAGATAACTTTATTCCAATTTTTTAAACAGTTTTTGTTTTAGTTAACAGCTTTGTGTGGTAAAATTAAATTTATTTTCTTAAAATGCCCCAGCATCTTCAGCTACTCATGTGTTGACTCTATTTGCATTGCCCTGATGATTGTATAATAAGGGAAAGAGTTGTGTTTTATATGATAACTCAAAGGATGTTTGTAAATCATAACGTCAGCTCATTTTGTATATCACATTGTAAAACCCAATGGTAATTCAGTTGGATAAGATATCCGGTGGGCTGAGATACAAAAGGGAATGATTTAAAATTTGTGGGCATCTAAATAAACTCCTATGTACAGATTGCTTTCCCTTAGTTTTATTAGCAGAGTTCTAAAACACTGATCACTGTCCTTTTCAGCTTGAACTCATGATGTTGCAAAAAGGAGAAAGAGTGTTTGCCCAGAGGTGTAGCATCAGAGTGGTAAGAAATATGTAATTTATAGTCAGACAGAATCATATACTCCAGTCTGTCATACTGAATTTCTCAAGCTGTGTAAATGGATCAAAGACAGTGCAGGCTCTGAAAATCATTCTTTTCCCTTTTACCATGTAGTATTGAAGCCCTTTTCCAGGATGCCTTCTGGAAGCTCCAGATCTTGTGAGGATCATATTTAACAGGACCACAGAAGTTCGCACTTTTCCACTGCAGACCAATTTTATTCCAGAGCTCAAATGCAAATTAATTCAGTAAAACCCTTTTGGAGCATTTTATACAGCATTACGTGTCATTATCTCCAGACTGATGCAGCTTGAATTGTTTACACAAAGTCAAAATATTGACACAGACCTGTTTATGTTGCATTTTAAGCAGTTGCCCTGACTGTGATGAACTTTTCCTCATGAAGTAATTTGATCACTAGTCACATCACATGTACCTTCAGAGTGCTCAGAAGCCCCAGCCCCAGCCCAAAGAGCACATTATGGAGGAAAACTTAATTCCCTGTGTCCTGTGTGACCAAGGTAAGTAAGAACTTTCAGAACTTCTTTCTTGATGAAATTCTCTATTCCCTATAAAGATATGGGCACTAAAATTAAAATGCTAAGAAAACCAATGTTTATTATAATAATTTGAGAAAATTCTTGTCTTTCTTTGTGAGATGGACATTGTCTTCTCTCAGGAGAATGTATATATATGTTATATATGTAGTGTATATTTGTAGTGTGGTATTAACTTGAGGAGGGCTACCACAAACTTCTGTGAAAGGAAACTTGCTGCTAGTTAAGGGACTTGGTCAAAGCTCTGGCTACAGACAATTGGAATTTTGTAGCTCTTTCTGCTTATTTATCCTGTGAAAGTGTGTTTCTCTGTAACCCTTCTGATGACAAAAAAAAAGTAAATGAGTGACAAACAGGAAATGAAAATTCCAGCTCTGGTAAAATGTCTTTGCCCTCCTCCTTTTGGTGAAAACCTCAGCCTAGGTTCTCTAAACCGGAACCTTGTGTTATGTCTTGTGAGGATGGTGACTTCTCAGCTCTGCTCCCTGTGTGTTTGCAGACTCATCTCCTGAGTTAAAGCAAGTGCAAATATTCTTTTGTGGTGGTCCCTTGAGTCATGGGCCTCTCTGAGCCACGCTAGTCACTATGAAGGGCCAAAATTGAATTACTCCCCACAAATGCTGAATAATACCAGCCTAACCCACAAGAATGTGTGTGGGCTTTATTAGTGCCTTGGTGTTGCCTCAGAGACCTAAATAACAACTGTCTTCCAGAAATATATCTTTCCCTCAAGATCTGTCAGTGAGTTTTCAGGTATAACTGTGTACAAGATTGAATTAATAACATCTTTTCAATCAAATTGCAATGACAACTGAAATATCATATTTTTCTTTTTCCTGTGACAGACAATAATGTTTTACAAAACAAAAGGTAAAATGTCAGGAGTGATTACACAAACGGTAGAGTAGATTTTAACAGAATTAAATCATGACTCCTACGAGCAATATGGGAATGTCTCACATCTAATGGTACTTACATAATCATCATTAATGAGGGGTTTTTAAAAGGGCCCCATGATACAGTTTGATATGAAATTTTAAGTGAGTGTTGTGATAAGACATAATTGTTTGAGGAACATGTTCTGCCAGCGGAAAAATGTGCCTGCCAACAGCTCCTCTTCTTTTTAAGGTACATCTTTGGAGCTCATTGAAATTTAAATTGGTGTAAGGAAGAGTCACGGTAGTATAAATTAAAAAAAAAAAAGAAATTAAAAATATTCAGTCTGGGGGGTCTGAATGCTTCATATCCAATTCTTCTCTATTACTGGTAGAAGTCAGCAATAATTCTGATTCCACTGTCATTGACCTCGGAGGTGTTACTGAACTGCTGGTGTTGCATGTAATCTGCAAATTACTTGCAGGTCCTAACAGGATTATTTTTTGCTACTAGCTGCCAGTGTATAGTCCCCCATGCACAGGTTTAGGAGTATCTGAGAAGGATATATATCAATAAGCTGATAAAAAGGCTCAAATTCAGGGGTTTTTTAATGAAACCATCAACAGGAGGTTGACAACACGTGGATACATGATGCCAAAAATCATGCCCAGTCAAAAAAAAACCACAAGCAAACAAACAAAAAACCTAAAATAAGGTTACCAAAACCATATATCTGTCATTTAACTTTTTTTACTGCTACTTCATCTGTGCAGTATGAGGGATGCACTGAATTCTGATGGGTGGATTTCTGACTGAGAGCCAAGTCTTTGCTTCAGCAGCACCTTACACTTGAATTTTTTATTTCCTAAATTTGTA
The DNA here is from genome assembly GCA_013398115.1 of Falcunculus frontatus. NCBI lineage: Eukaryota > Metazoa > Chordata > Aves > Passeriformes > Falcunculus > Falcunculus frontatus. Next base: position 403,581 of record VZRV01001166.1, read on the forward strand.
CATGAGATTGTTTCATTTAAGTGTTTTGATTGAAATTGAGTGGTTTGGGGAAGTAAACCTTACTAAGTTCTCTTTGAGACAGAAGTAGCTGCAACAGGATCTGGACTGATTCAGGCTTCTTTCTTGTATGTGCCTCTGCCCTCATGGGGAGAAACCCCTTTGGGAAAGGGGAAGGGGCACAGAGTTACTTGGCCAGGGCCCTGGTGTTCAGGTGGTTCTGTGTTTACAGCCACCAGTTCTGCAGGGCTGGACACTATTTTAAAGGAGATACACAAACCCACTGATAGTTGTCCTTCTCTCTTCTGTAACTGCTTTCAAATGACTCCTTGTGTCATCCCCACACATTTAATTATCCCAAAGCTCTTTATTATTGAGTGCTTGGTGGTTGTTCATGGAGATCCACTTCAGTGAGGAAAGGCTTAGAGGTTCTGCAGCAGATCACACCATCACTCAAACACAAAGCAGAGTCAAGGATTTTTCATTAATTTAAACCAGAGCTGAAAAGTCCCGTCTTGTAATAATGCAGTTGATTGATTGCTGTTTGATTAACTCTAAATCTACTTTTCCTCGAGCAAGAATTGGAAATGTATTTGATGTAATCCAGTGCTTCTTTGCACTGGTTTTGACAGATTCCCTTTGGCAGTATTAAATATGCAGATTTGTTTTCCTACCTGAATATTATTCTAAGTACTCATCCAGGTGCTAGAATGTGGGCGTTTTGGTACTGCTGTGTTGCTAGACTCAAAATAGGAAATCCTTACTTAATGTCTATGAAATTAGAATCAGAGAATCACCAAAATATGTTCAGGTAAGCACTAATTTTAATGGTAAACTTACCTGCTAAGGTTAAAGAAAACCAAGTATGTGTTTTAAAGTACATTTGCAGTTGGAGAGGTGATTTTTCCACCTGAACGCAGTTTTGTCCATTTACTCACATTCGTATTAAATAGTTAGCTGATCAGTTCACTCGTTAGCCACACAAATTTAATTTATGATTTGCACGGTAGAAAACAGCTATGAGAACTGCTGCATGAACTCGCCTCTTGTGCAGATTTTCATACAAAAGTAGTATTTGTTAGAAACTATGACCTGCACTTTCTCAAAATCAGAAGGAAGTATCCCTTGTGCGGTCTTGGGCAACATACTTTTGCTGTATTTTTCTCTTTTTCTATTGTTACAGCATTGGAAGCCTTTGGAGAGTGTCTGGGCTGCTGAGACTCAAGCCATGAGCCCCCAGTGCTTGGCAGAGGGGCGGTGGGAGGAGGTGGGTGCCGTGGGTGGGATGTGCTCAGGGTGGGGTGTGGTGGTCGCAGCGCTGGAGCACCTGGAGGATGCCCTCACAAAGCTGAGAGCAGCACTTTGGCAGCAGTTGTGTGTCTGTCCTTCTTCACGGGTGAAGGGGAGTAGAGCAATAAGCTTGATTCCTCTGCATCTTCCTAACTAAAATCAGGAAAAACTCTTTGGAAGGTGTCTTCTGCTGGCGTCTTAGAAATGCCACAAACATCAGGAATTACATGCTTTTTTAGTGTTTTGGACAGCAGTGGTTAAGGATGAGTTTCCCAGGACCAGATGGTAAGTAAGTGTGTAGCAAAGCAGTTCTTACCTCAGTGGGCTAATTAGTAATGTCAACAGGTATTACTAAATTGTCTTTTGAATTTGGAAGTATTTTCATTCTACTTACAACAAAAAGTGATCGTTCCCTTCTTTACAGTTTAGTCTTTACTTTCCTTGATTATTTTGCTGATCTCTCAGGCTGTCTTACAACCTGAACAGGGACTGAGCAGATAACACGAGGACTAAGCAAAAGAAGTGTTTTTTAAATGCCTATAGCAATAGGAAATTTGGAACCATAACTGTTTGGGTTGGGTTTTTTTCCATTTAAACGTCACTTAGTTTTATACTACCCATAACTAGAATTAATGCATAATCTGGGCCTCAGTCTTAAAAAACCTGCTTTTATTATTAAAGGAATGCAGAGCAAATCAGTTACCCACCTTTCAGGCATTTCTTTTTTTTAATGATGTCTTGCTTAAGTATTTACTGTCTCAGGGAACAAGGGAACTGTATCTCTGGCATTTGAAAGTGTGACTCTAGACTGTCCTTGTGAATCGTCTGTTCCATGTCCTTTCTGCCTGGGGTTCTCAGAACTGGCTCAGCAGTATCCAGACATTCATTTAGTAAACCAAGAACGCAGTTGTAGCTGAAGACAAGTTGATAGACTGGTAGAACAGAGGACAGATGAGCTGAGAGCAGTCTCACATCAATCCCTAACAAAGCCGCAGGCATCACCAGGAAGTATTTTGGGACATGCAGGATGGTGTAAATCACAAATGTTGGCTGCAGTTCTGTGTGCCTGTGGAGTTCAGGGGAGTTAAGCTGAAGGTTTCCTATGTCTTAAGTATTGCTCAGCATGAAAGTTCAAAGCTATTTCTCTTCCTGAATTAAAGCATTCTTGTAAGATAGATGGGATTATGGTGTGCACATATATATCCTCTACAATGGGGGAAAAAAGAAATTATCCTGGATGACTTTTTCACCTCTGAGTAGCCATCTCATTCTAAGTCAATTGTCAATGTTTGAGATACTATTTACAGAGGAGCTTTTCTAGTGTGAGTAATACTACTTCAAGTGAAAATAGATGGATGTCATCTATTTCAGATGAGTTGATCCAGTGCAAGGATAGCAATGAGAAATGTCAGTCCTACATGTTCAAAAATTATACCCCAGCTGTGCAAAAATTAAGAGCTAAGCTTTAGAAAAAAGTGTGTGTTTGAAAATGTACATTTTTCAGTGATTCAGGATTGTCAGTGCTGAACTTACATTATTACTGTCGGTAACTCTCCACCCTGCCAGTGCCGTGGGCAGATGCCCAAGGAGGCAGGCCCAGCATCGTGAGAGGATAGCTGGTGGAACAAGCTGATGCATAAGTGACTGACTGCACAGGGAGATAGTGACAGGGCAAGGGGCATGGTTTTAAATTAAAAGAGGAGAGATTTATATTAGATGTTAGGAAGAAATTCTTTCTCAGTGGGTAGCGAGGCACTGGAACAGCTTGCGCGGAGAAAACTGTGGCTGCCCCATCCCTGGAACTGTTTAGGGCCAGGCTGGATGGGGCTTTGAGCAACCTGGCCAAGTAGGTGGCATCCTTAGGTGGTCCCTTTCAACCCAAGCAAGCCTTTCTGTGATTTCTCTGAGGAGTTCTTTGGGGTGTGCCTCTCCCTTCATGTCAGCAGAATAGCTGAGGGGAGCCCGGGTTCCAGGGGTGGGCTGAACTGGGGGAGCCCAGCTGCCCCCACAGGGCAGGCAGTGTTTTGGCCACTTAAGGAGGGTCCATCGGTGGTCTAAAAGGTTGATATTTGTGGTGCAGGCCAAGCTCAGTGTGTGTCTGAGCCTTCATTGAAAGTAATGGGCTAAAATCTAACTCCTTGTATGGGAGTTGGAGAGCTTTTAGCAGCCGATGCTGGAGATGGATCCGTGTTGGGAAAGCAGTGGTGCTTGTACTGACCTACTTCCCTGTCAGTGCTTTTGCCCTGAATTTATGCCAAAAGGTGGCCAACGCGGGTGCCTAACTGAAAGCAGGAAAAAAAGAACCTGTGAGGACCCTGCCCCTAACACCCAGAAAATAAGGAAGAGACCCTAAAGAGAAATGCATTTAAGTCATTAGCACTGAGAAAACAAATACAAAAGTGTGTACATTTAGTGATTTTAGTTCATAATGGGAATGCCATAGTGTAGGAGCAATGCCAAATTCATAGCACTAGCTCTAATGCAGAAAAACTACTCACCTAGCACTCATGCCATTAAGTCATGGTGGGGTCTAACTGTACCATGGCCTGTTGTAACAGTGCATGCAGACAAACTTTTATGCAGAAAATACATTCTATCCAAAAGGCATCTTTCAGCAAGTATAATCAAAGTGAAATAAACTGATCAGGAAAACAGTAAATTAAAAAATTTGTGATGTGTGACTGGCCTGGGTGATTATCAGATTGTACTTTAAAGCAGATAAAATTATTTGTGATAGCTTAAAAATAAGGAGAGGGTTAGGAGCTTCAATGAAGCCTCTCAGGTCAAAGGTGGTCAAAAATTGCAGCTTTCATAATTGCAGAATTGTAAAATAGATTCTGGTTAATTAAATTTTCTATATGTGTAGGGTGATGCTTAATGATGAAGGCAAAAGAAATCATTAAGTCAAAGCTTGCAAACGAAAGGGAGGGAACCAAAAAGAAAATAAAGCATTATGTCAAGTAAGCAGGAACTTCAGAATGAGATTTCTGCATTTTTTATGACATGAGAGTACTGCCTATAGCAAAAATAAATGGTTTATTAAGCTCAGGCTGGCACCAGATGCAAAGAAGTGGTAACAGTTCAGGAACTGGAAAACCATTATCAAGTATGTAATGGAACATCACTGAGTAATCTAGGTTATAAACATTCCTTTGGCTTCCTGCATGAGAGAAAAGTGAAGCTGAAATTGAGCAAATAAAACAGATATTACTTAATGTTGAAAATATGATGTCATTGGGCAGTTTAAATTAGAAGAGGAGCATGCAAGAGAAACACATGGGTGGAAGAGCCAGGTGATATCAACACAGGTGATGATGCTGTTAGCAAAGACAAAGGAATTTGTGAAGCTGGTGACACTAAATGCGGAAGTGATTTATAGGAAAGGTTCCTAAGCCAAGGAAGCAAAGAAAAGGAGTCCAAAGGAGTCAATACACTAAAATATGATTAGATTTTTTTTTCCTTATTTGTCTTTAGAATGTGGACACACAAGGTTGGAAACAACTTCCGCCTTTTATGATTTTATTTAGAAAAGAACCTGATCCTGGCCACTGGGAGAATCTCTAAGAGCAGGAGTGTGGGTTTTGGAGCTGTGACTGCCCCATGAGAGTGGGGCTGTGCCAGGGCAGGGGGCTGGGAAGACAGAACAGCTAGCCAGCAGCATGGCATTTCCTGGCTGGAGTTGGAAAGACAAGATTTATTGCAGAAGCAAAAGGCTGTGGGTAAAACAGAGCAGGACTAGGATCCTGAGTCTACACTGCCCATTTCTTTCTAATGAGCAGCCAACTTGATGAGGAAACCAGGGACTCTAGCGGCAGCTTAAAAGTGGTTACTGGAGGGCTGGTGCTTGGTGAACTGCTTGCAGTTCTGCCTTTCCCACCCCACATCTCCGCTTTCATCCCCAGTAGAATGTTTCTTGGACATTCTATGGGATGCATGAGACTTTACAATGACAGTATAGTTCTTGCCAAGTTGTTCTCAGATGTTAGATATTTAATGAAGCTGTACCTTACAAGACTGCTGAGGTCTCTAGATGTTTAGTGAAGAGCAGTAGGTACCTTTGAGGGCCTCTACAGGGAATCCTGGGTGCATGAGTTGAGGCACACAGCTGAGCTGAGCACTCACCTCTAGACAGAGCTGAGCAGAGCAGGAGCTCTTTGGAGTGAGGTTGGAGCACACTGCTCTCAGCTACAAATCTTGAGCCTGCTCCAATTTTGTGATAAATGGTAATAATAAAATTGCCACGTAGGCTCTAATAACATAATAGACCATGAAATCACAAACTCTTGAGTTTGAAAGGTAAACAAAATATTTTTCTGGCAAGGGTGTAACAGGGAGTTACAATTTATCCTTCTCTGCACAATCTCTGTACAACCCAACCGTTCCATTTATTCAAATGGTGAGGCGATTAGAAAGCTTTTGATACAACATTGTCTTTAGACATTATAAAGCAAATTGTTTGTTAGTATGGCAGTAAAGGCTTTGCTGCAGCAGAGCATGCTTTGCAATGATAGAAGCAGATGGTTTACAAAGTTACAGAATAAGAACTGATTATCGATTTGCTATCCTCTAACAACATCAATGTCGAGTGATAATGTACTGTACTGCTTGTTACTGAGTAAATAGCTATTTTTATATTACTTGTTTTCTTGCAAATTGGCTACTACCAGGAAAAGTAAAATATATGGCTGTCTAATATCCTGCAGCAGTAAACAAATTGCTCAGGGGGAGTGTCAGTGAAGCGCTGAAGAATATTCGCTGATATTTATAATTTCTGTATCTGTTAAAAACCTCCAAAAGTTCACAATTCTAGTACCAGAGATAGTCAGAGCCCTGTTGCTTTACCATTTACTTTTAATACATAGAGGTAGTGTAGCAAAATACTGAATATGTTCTGTGTTAGCAGAACTCGAGATCACAGGATTTTTAGCAGTCAGTATACAATGAAATACTAGCTTCTTTATTCTCTTTTGGCTTGAAGAAAAGAAGATTCTAGAAGGTTAAAAATGCAGCTAAAAGCAGGAGTGATATAATAATTCAAGGTGACTATGTAGCATGTATAAATAACCATGCAGAAAATATTTTGCCTTTTATATTCAGGTAGCTTTTAATAGCTTTCCCCAGTTCAGGCTGGGGAAAGAGAGGCCATTACATCTTGACAAGATTGTTTTCACTCAAGCTGTTGTTCTTCAAAGAAAACAGACTTCTTACAGGTCAGTGACACACACCTGCCGTGATTTATGCACCCAGAGTGTGGCAGGCATGGGAACTCTAAAAGGTTTTTCACTGCCAATTTAATTCAGTTTTTGATCATTGCCTCTTTTGCAGGTTAGACTCTTAAACTTGCCAGGTGCTGATCCAGCCTGTGAGTTGTTGCATGGTGTTATCCCAAAGGACATTCCTGGAGGCTGCGGTGTGGTCCATGGAGCTCCGTGGTCTGATGAGCAGTGGCAGTTCTGGAGCCAGAGAAGTGGTCTGGCAGTGCCTGTGCCCAGCTTCCCCTCCACCCCAGCCTGGGGAGCCCCCACAAGGCCCAGATGTGGCTCCTGTGTCTGAGAGGTAAATGGCTTCTTCTGCCTGGTACAGGCATTGTAAAGGTTAGTGAGGCACTGAGTAAACAGTGGAGAGGAGAGAAAAAATTGGGTTTGCTAAAGAAGAAAGGATCTGTCTTTTCATTATATTAATCCAGAATGAGGACCAGGGTCTTGTCTCTTGTATGATTTCTTCACTAGTGTTTAAATTGGGTGGCTTACAGCTAGCTCAGGAAGGCAGAGTTACCTGTCCTCTGTTCCTGTGCCAAAGGGAACACACACAAGTTATTAGGATATAATATACTCACTGATTAGGTAATTGTTGGGGGTTTTGGGAGTTCTCCTTTGTTTTCTCTTAATTTTTCCATACTGTTGATACGGCACCTGGCCACAGGCGGTGGAGTCCAGCTGGTTGTTCTTTTTGCCTGGGGTTTTCTCGTGTAGGGTGGAATCACCGCCAGATTTGAACTGGCAAAAAAGGACTGGGTACAGCCACTAGCTTCCTGTTCACCCGGCATTCAGGGAAGAGAGGAGCTGCCCTCATGGTGAAGGGAATTCGCTGCCGCTGCAGGCTCCTGCCTTCTGCTGCTTTTCCTTCTACCGGAGCCGGGCCGAGGCTGCCCTACCCCTCCTCCCCCCGCCGTTCCTTCGCGGCTGCTGCAAGCTTCTTTGCTACACTGTAGCGCCGCAGCCCCTGCCTGCCGAGAAGTCCCGGCACTCCCACTGCAGCTCCAAGGTTTGATAGGTCTCGTCTAGGACCTGGGATTTGGTGTTGGTCGCTGCTGTTCCAGCTGCTGTTCCCGAGGTCCGGCTGCCCAGGGGTTTGTGAGGCAGCTTTTCATCCGCCATTGCCGCGTGAGGGCTGAGCTCGCTCCGGAGCGCCCCCTGGCGGCGCGGGGGAACATCGCACCCGCCCTGCCCGGCCGGGAGCCACCAGCGCCCCCTGGCGGCTGTGAGCGGAACTGCACCGAGGGGAAAGGGGCTGAGAACTGAGAAAGCTGTCACTGGGTTCTGGTTCTGTTTGTTATCACTGCCAGAGTTATTGTTGTTTGTTTGCCTTGTTATCCATATATATATATATGTTAGTAAAGAACTGTTATTCCTATTCCTCATATCTTTGCCTGAAAGCCCCTTAATTTCAAAATTATAATAATCCAGCGGGAAGGGGGCTGCACTTTCCGTTCCAAGGGAGGTTCCTCCCTTCCTTAGCAGACGCTTGTCTTTCAAACTAAGACAGTAATAGCATGGCAAAGCAACTAAAATATTTTATGACGAACTTAAATAGCAGTGGATTCAAGTTCAGGAGGACTGGGGATTAAGAAAGAGTCTTCATCTGGTCAAGATAGTGGCCATTAAACTGTCCTCTGGAAGATGTGCTGAGCCTTGGATAACAGAAGTATATTTGTGTCTGTATGAGTTTCCATACCTTGTTTTTCCTAATCAATTGCAGTCTGAAGCAATTCCTGAACTGTGCCTTCCTCTTTCCTTGCCTCACTCCCTCAGCACCCCTCCCTCCCCCATTTGTTTTCCTTTAGTCTGTTTATGGGCTTTTAAGTGGAAAATAGAAGTTAATCAACTGCTTATGCTATATTAAAATGGTGACATAACTAAATTTAATTATGCAGGAGAAGATAATTGAATGCCACCTCACTTGTGCATTGCCATCAGCAGTGTCCACCCTATTTTCTTTTCTTTGCATTTTCTACAGGGACTGCAGTATAGGCAGGGGAGGGGAAAACTATTCCATTCTAAATACTCTAAAAACACCTTGTGCATAAACCCGTCTCTTCCTATTGTTGTGAATTTAGACTGCTCAAACTTAGATAAGATCTGTGCTAATTAGAATGCTGCAACAAAACCTTCACTACTACTGGTACTACACTGATAAATCCCAATGCAAATTTGAAAAAAAAAAAGTGTTGATTCATTTCTTAAGTGCATCTTTTTTAAGCCATGCAGTTTCTTAAAAGTGTACTGGGATTTCTTCTGAAGCACATCTTGACTTTTAATAAATATATCAAAAGTACTTTAAAATATATCACAGCTAATTTTGCTCTCCCACAAATCCATCACATTTTATTACCTTTTAACTAATTCACCCTTTTCCACAACAGAGAGGAAATAGTTCAAATCTCTTGATGGTATGTTTTTCTTTCAATTTTTCTGGTTGTAAATGTTTAGGAGGAAAGAATCACGTAATATATCACTCTTAAAAGAAAGTAGGACAGAAATGTGTTCCCTCATGACACCTTGACTAACTGGACTACAATATGTCTAAAGATACCAGGTAAAAGGGCAATACTGGGACAGCTTACAGTGCACCATGGTAATTTAGGAAACCAGCTTCTTATGGCTGGTTGATTCCTGGGATGGAGAGGTACAGGATTAAAACCAGCCCTGACAAAATGCTGGGAGCTAACCTGGAGTTTGTTTGCATAGCGAACTCTTGCATTTCCGCTGTCTCCTGTGAGCTCTTCAGTGCTGTTTGTACAGGAAGAGAAATACCTGCAATTCCAACTGAGGTGCTTGGACTTTTAATGGCATTCAGTTAATGCTTGGCAAGTATGATATGATTTGCAAAAATCATCTGTTGCTTAATCCTCTTCAGTGCCAAGGGTTATTAGGAAGGGACTGCAAACAAGATGAGAAATTGGAACGTTTATATGTTATGGACTGAATGGGAGAATCTTCAAGTGGCTTAAAAATGATTGAAGTTTCATATTTAACCTGTGGTAAAATTTGGATTATCAAAACAAGTATTAAAAGAATGAAGATGACCTCTAGCTGAGCAATCCTTTCACGTAAACCTTGAGAAAAAGCACAGACAAATGACAGCTGAAGCTGACTGCTGCCCATTGCCACAGCACTGAGCTGGATGCACCGAACTGTGCTGGGCTTTAAGAAATAGTCTGAGTGAGTTTCTTTCCTCATATGCACACCTAAGACATATCTCCAAGGCACATATGGACTGTTTCCCACTTTTTGCTCTCTGGAAACTTTGCAATCTGTTACATTGTTCACGAGGGGAGGAGGTAAAGCTTTATTTCATGGAAAGGAACGAGTCAATGAGTTAAGAGCTGTCATTTTGGGCTTGTCATCTTTGCTCTTACTGCCCAGGCTGAATAGCTGCAGGGTTTATGAGCTGTTGCAAACAGCATTTGCAGCTGGATATGAGCTATGATAGACAGCTGATAGGTATTTCAGAAATGAGCTGCTCCTGCGTAGTGCTTTTTTAGATGGAATCTCTGTGAGCCCAGTTCCAGTGGTTGGGAGGATGTGTGTGAGAGGGGAAGGCAAAATGTCAGCAAGATTGCTGGATGCACACGTTAATGTGTACTAATCTGTCTGGGAGGAGTTCTGCCTGCAGCTATGGAGCCTGTGATCCACAGTGAGAAAGCTGCCTTATCAGGCATTGAGCCACACGGTCTCTGGCAGTATTCCAGAGGCATCTCACTGGTGAAACAGGGGCTTCCACATATGAAGCAGACGGCAACTTTATAGGAAGATATTGTATGACAGGGAGCTTTAAAGTGACTCCCTTTCCCCGTAGTTACACAATTATGAATTCTGTAACATGCACCGTGCTACAGTACAATGACAGAAACGCAATCTGGCTTCAGCTTACGGGTAAGACGTGGTAGGAACTGAGATTTCCAGGACCCAAACACGCTTCTGAAATATCAGTGGGTTACCAAAGTTGCCTGATTTACGAGAAAGTCAGAGTAAAGCATGGGATGCCTGGACTAATTACCTGAAGAAAGCAGCGTGAGGCTGCTGAAGCCCGAGCTCATCATCATTCAGCATCAGCGCTGGCAAATGAGGAAGGAGCTCAGGGGAGGTGAAAGGGCTGTGTTTCCTACGTGTCCTTCGGGCTCTCCTCGCAGTGAGGGGAGCAGCCCGGCCCGGATGAGGAGCGGACACGGTGCTGGCTGACCGCGGGCTGGGCGGGAGCCTGGGGATGCCCATTAGTGCCAGAGCCGCGTGTCCAGCGGGCTCCGATGACCGTCGCCTCCTTCGGGGGCGGAAGGAGAGTGAGGGATGGACAAACACCTCCCATGAGAGCAGCCAGCCAGCATGCTTGGTTAAAGAGGATGTGAGGTGTTGCAGAAGCCAAGGAGTAAATGCAGGGCCAGGCAAAATCAGGATAACTTGTTGAAGGAGTTGGGCCTCCCCAGTTGCTTCGGTGTCCTCAATTTGTCTGGAGGAGGATTTCTCGAGGAACACAAGTGCTTTCTGTCCAAAATGTGAGGTTAAAAACTTTTAACTATAAAATAATTTTTTTGCTATTTTTTTCTTAAATCCAGTTACTCCATCTTTGACTGGCTAGTAGAAAACAGAGGCCCAGGCTTTGTGCAGGATGATTATTTATTTATTTTAAAAACAAAATCAAGGCTGTCTGCGATTTGGATCTGATTTCACATTTATTTTTCATAGTTTGTTTGCTTAGTAGCTCTGCAGTAAGACAGTGATTAGTTAAATCAGTTATACATAAATTCAAAGACTTGTTCTTCATTTTATATGTTCAGACTTAATTGGATTTAAATCAGATTAAAAAGTGACTTCTGAGGGAAAAATACCCCCAAGCACGCAAAGATGGTTGCTTTTTTTAACTTATCACATAAATGGCAATAGAGATTTCTATCTTTGTAACATTTATTCCCTCTTACAGCTTACAATTCTATTTAACTTTTAAAGAGAATACTTATATATTAAAATGTTAGCAGGGCAGAGTAGGAGGAAGCCGCTGACATTTCTTTCTCAAAATAACCTGTTTTCTACTCCAGAGTATTTTCTTTAGATTGTAATGAAATTTAAAACTTAAACATTATGAAAGGAGGTCATTCTATGATTTTATTTAATATATTAATTGCTGTGAAAATTACATAATGCAAGCTGTATTAAACCATGGAAAAGACTTGGTGTTTCTCCCAGGAGATGCCCGAGTAGATCCAGATAGTTTCTCCCTTGGGGTTTAAGGGACTATCAGGGATTAATTACAGGCTTGGCCCATATATGTAAATAGGAATTACCGAATAATAAAAAGCAGGGTTTGGAGAATTTGGATGAAGAAGGAGATGGAGTATTTTTGGTGCTATGGTAGTAGTTTGGGATATCCAGAAGTAACATCTGTGAATCCAGCAAACAAATATCCTTGTAAAGGAACAGAGCACAGCTCAGTCCTGACTGTCAAGCACAATTTATGCTGTAGGGCAGAAGCATTTTGCTGCCTGGCCTTTTTCCTAAATTTGCACATTTTTTGATAGGCGTTTGGACAAACGAGGCTTCTGCAGGATCAGCTATCTGCAGCTTTGCAGCCTCCTCATGATGCAGAAGATTGAGGAGTTTATGCAAAATCAGATACTTAACCATATGCAAGGCAGGATGAAGGTACAGCTTTTGGAGGACAGAGCAGACATTTGTATTCAGATAATTCCCCATCTGGACTGATACAAGGCTGGGGAATTCAAGCCATCTCCCCCAAAAGGTGTGTTTTCTAGGGGGCTTGACAGAGGCTACTACTGCAGAGATATGAAGAAGCAGAAGGAATAACAATTGCTGACTCCAAATGCCTCTGCTCATCTTTCCCATCAATTATTTAGACAAGAAAGATTTACATGAAAATTAATCATTAAATTTTGAATTGCTGCTTTACATCAATAAATAAATAGTTGTGCCAAATAAGAGAACAGGATAAGAAATCATTGTGAATACACAAAAGGAAAAGTAATATTTTAATGAAACTATAAAGCTTATTATTGCTTTGTGGCAGAGGGTTACTGTCAGTGACCTAGAATAGACAGCTTTATATGCCAAAAGTGAAACCTTCTGTTTAATCTATCGTAAGTGATGTTGGCATATTAATATTGTGTGAGGTGGATCCTGCTATATTCCATAAACAAGTCATTTTTGGTACCAAAATAGCTTTATAAATTAAAAAATTATTTTGTTCATTTTATAAATTAGAATTTTACAGATTTTAATAGAGTCTTGATTTTAATACAGGTTGTCTTTCAGATGTGAGCATCCAGAAGCATCATGGTAGACACAAAATTTCAATATTTTAACTGTTTGAATTGTTTAAACCAATTTTGTCAGATATACTTCTGGAGAAAAGAGACTGAATCTGAGACTGAAGCCTACAAAAACCCACTTAATTGTTAATATTCAAATTATTGCCAATTGCTACAATTGTATCATTACCCTAAAAATGCTGGGGGGAAGGCTTCGTATGCTTCTTGAAACACTGTAACCTCAAACTTTAGCTTCTTTCTCCCCTACTCCCAGAGTAAATTTCTAAGGCTCCTGTCCAGAAAAAGCAGTGTGGAAACTATGGAGAATAAACAACCTTTATGCATTAAAATCTGCACGTAAATAAAATGAACTCATTATTTATTTTAGTAACATGATGTATGTGTTATATATAGAATTTCTGAAACCTTGGTGATGAGAAAACTGCAAACTAAGTCAGATGAGGCACTGACCTAGAAAGCATTGAGACCCTGCAGTATATGTGATGAGTACAAATGCTTTTCTAACTTTATTTACTTTTAACTTGCTGGTCGATCTTTTCAAAGTCTTGTGTGATAGAATCAGCTCCTAAGGCATACTGTGGCCTACATCTGTGAATATAAAGTAAGGAAATTGTAAGTATGAAAAAAAAACTTATATAATTTTTTAAGTTATGCACTATTCCTTGACCTGCTCCAACTCCTTCATTTAATGTTGTTTTCATTTTGATATAGATTTGTCTTGCCATTTCCCTTCTGTATTTCACCGGATTGCTACCTGTAGTGAATTAGAGGGAAGACAAGCATAAAGTCAATTCCACTTGCTGTAATTCCCCAGATTTTAAAAGGGAAAGACATTTATTTAATTTGCTTTGCAACCTATGAGCTCATGGGGTTCATTAATTTCTCAACAAGTAAATAAGTTCCAGTGGTTTGTTCTCCAATTTATCACTTTTTGTCTGTTCCCGTTTTAGCTGGTAATTCAACCTCTGCCTCTCGCTTGAATGAACTCTGTGAGAGAACACATCTGGGCTTCTTCAGCTTGGGGCACAACTGTGCAGAAAACAGGCATTTTTTGCTTAATTGCTCTTGTAATTGGCACCACATGGCTTAAGAGCACAGGTAGCACAGGAGCATGGGTTGTGTTGCATTGACAGAGACCAGTAGGGACTGTCCCTATGCTAGACCATATTTTACTGCTACTGGGGTGGGTTTCTTGGACATAGACGTTCCTGATCTTGCATCTCCCACTGAGTGGTATGAGGAGTGCTCCTGGGTATGGCAGCTGGGCAGGAATTGTAGACACTGAGAGGAAACTGTAGCTTACTTGTCTGCTGTTTTAGGCAGAAAGGAAACACAATTGGGTAAGGAAGTCTCATTAATGAAGCCACTTTATTAGCAGCTTTTGGTGGGGTGGGGTGTGGAAATGTTAGATTTAGAAGATAATCAGCCTGCATTTTTATCTCTACTTAAAATTGTAGAATGGAAAATTATCTTATCTCCATAAACTGCTATTTTTCACTTAGTAAATTATTTTACCACCCAAAGCAGATGCCACACAAAGAGTTGTGGTTGGGAGGCATACAGTTATTTATCTCGGTCAAAGTGTCTCAGTTAAAAAGCTGTCAGTAGAAGATAGCAATAATAAATACATATGGCATTTGGCTAGAAGAATACAAGATTATACTAAATAGAAACACATTTCTAAAAGAATAATTGTAACTAATTAGAAATCTCCAGTTATGCTTAGAGTTGTAAGAAAGTGAAATCAAATTTAATTATGCAAGGTCCCAGTTGTGCCAAAGGTGTTATAAAGAATATCTTTATGGAGACATTCAGTATAACAAACTGGCTTATGTTATTATTAGCATGCTCAGTTGCACATTTTCTTTATATTAGTTTAAAGTTTAATGATGGTGTTTGTAGGACTAATTACCAAGAATCTGCACAGCACTCATTGGGATAGTCACCCAAAAGGCTTACATTTTTGCAATGTTAAGTTATTGATGACTCCGAAGTCTCTTTGACTAAATTCTTTATATTCTGTATCTGTACAAACAGGTACTTAAAAGTGGATCTGCAATTGTGCCCACAGGTCCTTTGGATGCATAAACAGTGAGTTTAAACAGTTGTTCCCTCGTTCCTGCATGGTAGCAGAGGATTGCTGGCCAGCATCAGGATTTACTAGGATGAGTGCAGCACTGCTCTGGGACACGGTCAGTGAAGGATTGGTTGTCTTGGGTGATAGCAATGGTCCAGAGGCTGGGAGCTGGGAAAGGGAAACGTGGGCAATGAAGACACACAGTACCCATACATGTTTTCTGAGGACCAGTTGTCTGGGCATGCTGAGGAGGAAAGCTAATTCTTCATAGTAACTCCAGATAAAACTCTTAATACACAGCAAGAATATCATGCATCTCCTCTCTGAGGAAAAGGATTTTGGCTGGGCAAACCTAAGAGTGAACCAAGGGCTTTTTCAGTAGCATTCGCAGTGTCTTCACCAGGGAAGTCATTATCTCCCATGGTGAAAGCAGACCAATGTGGTCATGGAGGAGCAGTGATCATGAGAAAAATGCTGTGATATTAGAGGGATGTGGGGAGATTTGATGTAAAGAAACCCTGCTAATTTTGGAATTGACACAGAAGTCAGGAATGGTTTCTGGATTAGGCTGTGCAGTCCAAACCATTTTCCTATTCTTTTCTGGCAGCTCAGTTTCCCACTGCAGCCTCTCTGGAGGTGACATGGATAAATGAAGCTTTCAAATTCATGCAAGCATTCCCAATTATTTTTTCAGGCCCTGCAAGTTTAAGTCTTTTCTTCTCTGTTATAAGAGCATTTCTTTCCAAGAGCACAATTTGCTTCTCAGCCCCAAAGGTGATCTTTATTTCCTGCCAATAACGATCCCTCCAGGTCATCACCAGGCAGTTTTGTCTAAACCACCTGGCCTGACACACTGGGACTCTCTCTCTTCTTCCCCACCCTCCTTGAAGATAATCACAAGGCAACCATCACTATTCCTACAGCTCCTCTCCCCTGCTTTGCACGATCACAATGACGTGTTAGTCTTGGGAGCTGACTGTGGGACTGACCCTTGATTATGGCAGGAGGGCGCTGGCAGGAACAACAGGAACTCTGTGTTCCATGGCCACTCGTCTGACACATGGCACTTAGCTCTTCTGCAGAGTTGCAGGTGTGGAGCCAGGGCTGAAAGCCTCAGCTTTAGTCGTTCTGATCTCCAGGAGGGGCATACAGCTCAAAGGTACCTTAAAAGAGAAAGGAGCTGTGCTATGTATCTCAGCCTTGACTGTCGTGTTCCTGGGCTTTGCACCCAAGTAGGGGGAGGCAGCCAGAGAAAGGCAGCAAAGCACAGCACAAGTATTTGTCCCAGTGGATCTGCAGGCACTCTTGGAAAAGAAGGAGTCATTCCTGCTACTGACAATAACCTGGGATAGGATTCACTTCTCTCCACCTCAGACACCTGTAATCTATACACATTTGCAGCTGAACTGGGCACTCCAGGCTTCCCTTATTAGTTAATGGAAGTGATTATCTATTTTTAGGCATGACTCACCTGTCCTATTTTAGCTCTCTATTTTAGTGCATGATGAATTGTATGATGTCCATTAACAATTCAGGAGAGAGTCTAATCCAAGTAGCTCAGATGTGGACCTCTTAATTGATTTATTTGGATCAGTTCTACCCCATCTGCCTAGGTCCTTAAAGCACT
Organism: Falcunculus frontatus; assembly: GCA_013398115.1. Lineage (NCBI taxonomy): Eukaryota > Metazoa > Chordata > Aves > Passeriformes > Falcunculus > Falcunculus frontatus. Next base: position 420,132 of record VZRV01001166.1, read on the forward strand.
GGGTGTCTTCCAAGGCTAAAACTGAGGCAAACAGTGAGAGAGGCAGTGCAGAAAGCACTTTTGCTTACTTTGCCCAGATAGCAGCATGTTTTCAGGTGTGACTTTGGCAGCTGAACACTTCAATTGGCTGTGGTCATTTTATGCTGTCCACAGTATCATTGGTCCTTGTCTAGGAGCAGTATGGTCTCCATCTGTACAAGCTCCATCTAGCCGGAAAAAGAAAAGCAATTTTAGTTGCTTTAGTTACTTCCCTCTCAAGTATCTGCTGTTTTATTGACAAATTCCTCTACTTTGCCGTATCCCAGCCCTCCTTTCCCTTATGGCTCTCTGTCTGGACCCCTCTTGATGCAGCCAGACCTGGCAATGCTGTGCAACTCCTCTGAGGCTGCTGACCTTCCTTACCTTTTGCTGAAACTAAGCAGAGAGGCTCCCTGGCATAGAGGCAAGAATGTCAGCTACACCTCAATAGTCACTACTGTGGTACCTGGAATAACAGATCCCTGTACATGACCCACACACACCTCTGCCTCCCCCATTGTACAGAGAGCTTGCTGTGCATTGGAAGAGGCATCAGTAGGGAAGGCTGGGTCCTACTGCACATTTCTAAGCTGATGAAAACAGCAGGGATTCCCCAGCGGTGGTCCATGTGCAGGGACCAGGTGTAGGCAGCAAAGCATCTCTGTAGGGATGAAGTACAGGAATGATGAGAGACTGCTTTGTCTCCCACGCAGTTCATCCACAGCTGCCATGGGCTCATGATGTTTTCCGTGGGAACGGCACTCATGTGTAGCACATCTCTGAGCCTCTGGGTACTTGGGGAGCTGCACTCCTTGAGGACACCACAGGCCACGAGCCATGAGTGGCTGCTGGCTGCCCACACCTTGCCTGGCAACCTACTGGGAAGATTGGCTGGCCCACCACTGAGGGCTCTTACAGGCAGGGTGTCTGTTATAATGGTCTCAGGGTGAGTTGGCCCTAGGGGTGGATTATATGGAGACTGAGGAATGAGGCATTTGTGGTCACTTCAGGTGTCTAATAGAACTAGGATTGAATTTCTCATTTCCAAGCCTTGCTTGTAGCTTGAATATTCATGCATCTCTTCCTGCCCTTGCTTTTTAATCGGGAGGGTGTATATTCAGCTTGTTTTGTCCCTTTTTACACCCTGTAGTTGTCAGTGGTGTACAAATCTGCTGGATGTTTATTTTAATCTCAGTTCTGACCTGAATGTGCATACCAGCTGTCTAATGATGTCATGCGCTCTGAGATCTGCCATCCCTAAACTCAGTCTGAATCCAGTACCTGTTCTAAACTGGAGTATCTGTGTATTTAAACACATAGGATGGGTTTCCATATCCTCTCTTGCCAGCTAACACAGTGAATCCTGGCTGGACTGAGGACACTGAATCACACTTTGTTCTGCTCACCATTTGCATTTGTTTCCAGGCTGTCAGTCCAAGATAGATGATGAACTTGCCCTGTGATGAATTGCAGAGGCTTTGGATAAAGGGTAAATGTTGATCTTCATGGACAGGATTTCTTCTCTACAGGAGAAGTGTGGGTATCCAAGGATTTGTAGGATGCAGAGAATCCACCTTGTAACAGTGATACTTTATAAGCACAAGTTCAGAGTATGTGTCCAGCTGTTAGATCAGAATGCAGCAATGATGAACAGCTTCCTGTTCCAGTGCAAGATGATCCTGTAGGATGCCCTATATAATGGAGTGCTGATATGTGTCATGTCTCAGGACTCTGGTTGTCAGTAATCCTTCTTGGTGTAAGGAGAAAAGAGCACACACAGCAGGTTCTAGCTGCATCAGTTATTGAACATCTGAAATGTGTCCTGATTCTAGAAGAATGTCTGTTAGATAGCATAAAATACATGAAATGCAAGTCATTTGGCACACTTAGCTCTGTCCTACAATTATTTCCCCTTCTGCTTCTCTTGTTGCTAATGAAACAGCTGCTTTTTGGTTTCAGGCTTTAACCTATTTTTAGAATCCTTTTATGCTATTGGCCCTTTGAAATGCATGAACTGCTGTGAAAGAAAGGCAGTGTCAGTGCTGTGAGGCAAGAGGAAGGCCTATAGCTGAAGTCATGTCTGGTGATGAGAGACTGTCTCACCTATTCATCTCCTCCCTTCCTTTATTTCTGTAAAGCAACCCAGTTCCCCATAGCACGTGGTTCCAGACCTTTTCTGCTTTTATTTAAGCATTACAATTATATCAGCCACAGCCCTTCATTAGCACAGCACCAGCAGATAACTCTCTCCTTTGGAGGGAATTTTTTTTCACATCTAGGCCCCTGTTCCTACTGCAGGAATGTGCAGGCCCAGAGTAGAAGAGGAAGAGGAGGAGCTTGGTTTCCAAGGAAAGAAGCTGGAGAACAGTGCAGAAAGACAGAAGCTGTGAGTAAAATAGAGAGCAAGTGGAAGGTAGAATCTATTTATTGGATGAGTATTAAACCTTGTTTCTGTGAGCGGCTGTGTTCTCACTGGGATGTCAGATTTTGCCACTGTGCAGCAGGATTTCACTGGAAGGGCTGTGGGTTGGCAAGTAGAGTATATCATCATCTGAAGAGTCAGGTTATCCTAATGACTGAGGATGCCAAAGATACAAATCCAGGATCACTGAATTGGTGTATACTCCAATCTGCCCAATATGACCACAGGTGTGACTTTAAATGTGATATAAATCATCGCATTACTTCATTAGTTATTTACCATCTACAATCAATTAATTCAGCACTAAAGTAGCTTAAGCAGCAGTTCCTTGTGGGATTTGCTGTTTGTAGGCTGGAGGCCCATCTGTGTCTCAGCTGACACAAATGAACATGCTGGGGTTCACTGAAGCGGGAAGAATCATACCTAGTGTCTTGGTTGCAGTGTTGACAACTCACTTGTTTCTTTTAAAATCCAAGCCACACTCAGCTCATTTTGGATGATTAAAACAAGGAATTTTTATTTTTGTTTTCTGGTTTCTGAGTTTTCTCCTGAAAAATGTTTTTGATCTGATAAAATGATTTTGTCCTTCCAGACAGACCTTTATTCTCATTGCTGCAGCCATTTCTGCCTTGAGGCAGTGAAGAGGGTGCCTGTTTGCTCTGCATCCCTGCACAGTTTCACTACAACTGAGTCACCTCTAATGTATCTGCTAAATCCTGGCTAAAGACAAGAAGGTCTGAACACAGCAAGGTTTGGCTTTCTTTTTTATGGTTGAAAAATGTGGTTTGAATTCTGGTCTACAGAGAAGAGCTCTCTGTATAGTATTGCATAGATTGCAAATATCTACCCTGTTTCCCTCTGCTTAGAATACAGCCACCTATGACACCTATATAGTGTCTTGTGTTCTTAGAGCACAGTAGACAATGAAGTTTGGGAAGCAGATTTTGTTAAACAGAGGTAGGTAGATGGTTAAGGAGGTAGATGGTTGGGAAAAATAATTCTCCCTAAGGTTATACATATTAATTCCTATCTGTTTTTCTTGCCCATACTCTCATTTTTTTAGGAAAATATCAGGCATTTGCTTTCACATCATATTGCAGTTGAAAATACAGTGTTAAAATGGTGTTGGATGACTGGAAGGGATGGCTTAATGAAAGTGATGGATGGGAGCAGCTGGAGAGATAGTGAACATGTCTGTGATTTTTGAAATTAATAACCATGGTATAAAATAAGTTTTGTGGTTTTATAATCATGTGTTTGACACTGTCGCCAGCAGTAACTCTGCTTTATGTCTTTGTACAGTGCTCAGCAGAGACTCTTGTTGTTATAAATGAATCACTAATTTGGTGGCCTCAGCTGATACCCCAAACAAAGGGCCAGTGACTGGTTGGTCTCAGATGACCACAAACTGAAATTTTGGGATAATGTTGCTCTTTAGTAACCTCATGTGATAATTAGTGATCTCAGATGACCATGAGCCAAAATTTTTGGATACAGATCATCTCTAGTAACCCCATGTGATAATTGGTGATCTGAGATGACCTCAAGCTGAAATTTTGGGTACAGGGGTAAGTGTGTGGATTACCATGAGCCAAAATTTTGGAGTAAAGGTGACCTCTAGTAACTTCATCTATTAATTGGTGATCTCAAGTAGCTCTCTGTGCAACCAAAGATGATGCCCATGTTCTAACTGTTGACTTCCTCTGCCCCTAGACATGCGCAAATCTGTGCATGTGATTTTGGGGTCGCCTCATTAGCTCCTAGAGGTCAGTTCCAGATGCCCATGCACCAAGTCTAACTCTGCAGATCAGGTCAGGCCCATCCTGTTCTGTATTTCTTTCTCAGAAGTCCCCTGAGATGTCCCTATGAGCCCACAGTGTCCCTTGAAGTTACTTGGGAAACAAATGTTCTTCAGGACATCCACTGAGATAATCCTGATACTCGAAAAGAGCTTTAGGTTCCCCTGGGGCTCAAGAATTAGGCCCTACCATCATTTGTCATCCCCCCACTTGGCTTCCTTGGGGTCATTTGAGGTTGCAGAGGTACCAGTTATATCCCCTGGGGTGACCCAAGGTCAGTTCCTGCTGAAGTGTAACATCCTGGCTGCTTTCAGAGGCTTTCCAGATCCAGTGTCAGTTGGAAGGAGTTGGAGTGGGATGAACCCTCTAGAATATTTGCATTACATACTTGCCCTGAGTGCAGCTTTCTGGCAATACCCTCTGAGAGGAGCACATGAAGAGTAAGAATGGTGACCCCCATGTATCTCCCCCTCTATTTCCCCAAACAGAAGGCACCATTTAACAAAAACATAATGTCAGAAATGGAAAACAGGGAGCAGCCCTGTTTTATTTCAGTAGAGAAGGATAAGAGGCAGCTGCTTTTCCTTAGAAAACTGTGATGAAGTTGATAGAAAGTGTCTTCCATCTCTTTCCATCGTATGGAGTTTTAGCAGAGTCTTGGCCCCAGCAGGACTCTGATGTCATCCATCACCTCTCACCACAGTGCCCTTCTTCTCTGGGCTTCTTGGAACTCATTGCCTGAGATCCTTCAGCTGCCCATTGTTCACTTTATGGTTTTGGCTACTAAAACCAGTTAGTGGCACCTTACTTAGCAGTTGCCTTTTAGGAGAAAGCTACAAAAAGAATACACTTTTCAATAGCCATGCACATTTCTGGAGGAGCTGCAACATCTGCTTGGGGACTTTCTGCCCTGTGCAAACACATGGGCTCCCAGTGGCAGACCCCTGTGACTTCTTAAAAACTGGATTAATCTTTGCTTCAAGTATTTTGAGATAAATTGTCCCAGCTTTCATATGAAAAAAAAAACAAACAGTCAATTAAAAAACCAAACCAAAAAAAAAAAACCCAATGAAAAAACCCCCACAAAAAACCAAAAACCAAAACAGAGAGGGGATTGGATGTGGAAAAATGACCATAATCCAAATGATTCCAAGAGAGGAGGGAGACTGGGTTATAGGGAGAAAATCAGACAATGTAAAGTCCAAATGTGCAGTTCCAAATGCCCAGCACTGGCTGCAGCCAAAAGAGCTCTCTTTACACCTCTTCCCTCCTTTCTTTTTTTGTAACCTACGTCCTGCTGGAGTTACTCAGAACACGGAGACAACAAAATGCAGAAGCCCAAGATGACCCAGCTTCTGTCCAGGTACCAATACACATATAAAGGTGCTTCCACTTGGCTTTTAACCTGTTGGAAAACCTGAAGGAGACCGTAAGCACCAGCAAACCCCCAGGAAGTCCTAGGGGTTGTCCCACATGGCAAAGAGCTGGGGCAGGCATGGGGCAAGGCACCATCCCACACCAACCATGCATGTAAAAGAGGCACAACTATGCTAAAGACAACAAATAGTGGTGCTGCACTTCTTTGATGCCTCTTAGAGGATGAGTAAACCGATACTCGGTGCTGCCCTGCAACAAAATCCAGGGCAAGAGACCAGATCCTTCTTCCTTCAAATCAGCATTAGAACAAGTACTGAACCTACTGCAACCAATACAGAACCATTTTATAAAACACTGTCAGCTCTTGGGACAGTCCCCACTCTGCGTTTAATAGATTTGCTCATCCTTTCAGAAAAAATATTTTCTGGTGTGAATCTTTCAAAACCAGTGGTCAGAGCAGAGCATCAGGTGGTGTCCATGAACTTTGAGTCTGCTAGAATGCCAGAAGACAAAATACCAGGTCCTCAGGTAAACTCTGGGCAAGCTAGGTAATACCAGTGGTGTTGGTCTGATTGAAAATGTTATTTGGGCCTTTACTTAATAGTTTTCTTTCAGAGCAGACTGCTTTTCATTACCATTTTAAATAGACACTACCACCATAGTTAATAACTTTCATGGTATTTTTACCCTCCAGCAACTTTATTATTTATTCTTAAATAATAAATGTTCTGCTTTTCTCTGACATGCTATTTTTTTAAAATTATTTTTTTGCTAGAACTTGCTAATAAAATACCCAGGAGACCCATGCACTTGTGAAAGAAAGAAGCAATGGAACTGAGACTGAACACCTACCTGGTCAGCAGGAGATCAGAAGTCATGTTCAGCTCCCAGCAACCTGCCTGTCAGCCTGGAATATTGCTGTAAAATCCATGCAGTTATGCTGCCTTCACAGCAAAGCCTCCAGCCGGATGAAGTTTGTATGTGTGAGGAGTTTTTGCTGGGTGGAAGTACCTGAAATACTGCAGTTACCTGTTGGTTGAAGAACAAGCATCCATGAATAAATGTCATTTTGAATTGTCCCGTTGACTCACCAACACCATACAATAAAACAGTCCCTTTCCTTCTGGGGCTTAGCAGTGCTGCTGTCTCCATGTCTGCACAGACATCTGTGTAAGCTGCAAATTAAATGAGAAGACAAGAAACCACCTTAAACATAAAATGTTTCCTACTGGTTGGCATTTATGCAACAGGTAGAGCCAAGGAGATGTGACCCATATACTCTGGTTATCGGACTATCATCTTATAGAAATTTAATGTTCTGGTAATCCTAGGTACTCCTTTGGGACTCTGGCCTAAGTCTGTGTTGATATCTCAACCTGTGGGAGCTGAGGCCTAAAACAAGTTCCTCAGATAAAATGCCATAACATTGCCACTCTGAAGGAAATAGTGGTGGAAGATCCACAGAAGAGCAAATTCAGTGGGTTACTTGTAGGGAAATTGTAGTTACTCAGATATGTGAAAGGAAGAATATTCGTTGAAGAAGTAGAGTAGAACTCTCTTCTATTTAAATGTATTGGGTGACTGAAGTGAGAATATTCAAAGCCTTTTTTTGTCCTATTAAGCAAGTACCAGCTATTGGAACAGAAAGACGTGCAGGAGAGTGGATCCAGCTGGTTTCCTCCCTTGCCATGCACTCAGAGCACCTCAAATACTGCTCTCGGCTCTAATGTCTGGTAAAAGATCCCAGAGAAGAGAATTGGTGACAACTCCAGCAACACAAACACTCATCTCCTCTCCTCTCCTGCCTGGATATGACTTCAGAGGAATTTTCTTAGGGATGCAGGATGCCTTTCAGAAATAACAAGAATATTTTAATATATGGAAAATTCAGCCAAACCATGGTATCTCCAACACAAAAATAGCTAGTTCTTCTCTACCACTCCTGCATCAATAAAGCTACTATTGAACCTTTGGTGTTTATTCAAATAGCAGCAAAACATACTGGGAGCCAGAAATTACTTAATAATAATAGAATGAGCGTGACTAAGTAAAAGGCCTAAAAGAAAACTCAGGCAGCTAAAAATACAATCAAAGAGAGAAGATTAGAAACAACTGAATGAGATCAAAAAACAGTGAAGTATTGGTTTTGGAGCAGAAAACCTTTCTGAAAAAGCTATCAGTATAAGTTTACAAAAGCTGTTTCCTACACAAAATACTGGGAGCACTGATGGAATATTCAAGTTTATGGAATCACTAGAAATTCAGTGCAAGCCAGAAAAATTGTTCGGTCAAAGTCCTCTAAGAATTGCATGCCATTTCTAACTTCTGTTAGTACTGGGTGCTGTGGGACCTCAAGTTCTGAGCAAGATATAATTAGAAAGCAACACAAGCCTCAGAAGTTGTTCCTATTTCAGCTATTTCTAAGGGCACTTTTAATTGGCAATATTCAAATACAAACTCCTTCAGATATGAGTAATGACACAGTCCTCAACTCTCTCCTAAATTATTCCAAGTTTCTCAGTGAAATATTATTTTAGTATGAACTAGTTATATCCATTTAGAATAATAAGAGAGCAATTTTGGTAGATTCTGAGCTAAACCTTCTTGAGACTGGTTTGCAATAAAAGAGAGAGAAAAGTAGCTCAGTGAAATAATCAGCAACAGAAAGACTTTTAGAAAGCTTCAATACGTTCAGACGACTCTGAGCACTGAAATATATGTATGAATACATATATTTATATCTTCATAAACACCTCGGAAGGGAATGAACAACCACTTATTGGGTTGATGATCTGGCTGCAGTAATGCGTTGTGGCCGTGAGCAGAGAGCTGCTGTTTGTATCCCTCTCACATTTAAAACAGCACATTGTTCTGACGAAACAGGATTTGTCAAGGATGTCTGACTCTATTGCCAGTTTCTACACTTAATCAAAATATACTGTTCTTTTCATTAGTCACTTGCATCAAAAGGATGAGAAAACTTACAACAAACTCCTTATTTTCCAGAGAGCTCTCTATTAGGTAGTTCTTATTATGACTACTCAGGATGTAGTGACTTTGAGCAATGACTTTCTCTTATTGTGTATTTATGAAACAGATTAATTTCCTGATGTAAATTAATAGTGGTGGCTTTTAGAGAGAACAAAACCTATACATGTGTGTTATTATGGAACATGCCAGCATAGCATTTGTTTTATTAAGCTACAAAACACCCTGCAAGACATTGAATGTAAGATAAGGTAAGGAGGAGGGAAAAAAAGCCTGTCCCCTAATCAGCTCAGGAAGTTTAACAACACTGAAATGTTGGAGACTCATGCCATCTACCATTTCATGGAGAGCTGCTGCAGAGGAAACAGGGTGTGAGACAGGTAAGGCTGGGTCCCCACTGGAATTTGATTAACAGGCTGCTTGATGTTTTCTAATTATCATGGGATCATAGAACAATTTGGAAGTTGGAAGGCACCTTAAAAGATCATCTCTTTCCAACCCCATTGCCATGGACAGGGACACCTTCCACTAGACTGGGTTACTCCAAGCCTCATGCAGCCTGGCCTTAAACACTTCCAGTGATGGAACATCCACAGCTTCTCTTGGCAACCCGTGTCAGTGCTTCACCACCCTCACCCTAATTATCTGAAACAAATCTCAACAGCATGCACTACTGAAGGACATAGAGCTATTTATGTTTTCTATAGAAACCCAAACCTCTAACAGATTGAAATAAAGGTGCCCTTCGTGGATTTACTGGCAGCAGATGAGGTTCTTGCACTTTCAAAGCAGGCTGTGAAATTCCTGGCAGAGGAACGGGTGGTGGCAATATTGCTGGTGCCATCAGGGAAAGCTGAGGGCCACACTTCTGTTGCATCACCCATTTTTCACCACAACAGGTGAAAGGACCAAAATGCAGTTCATTTACCTTGTTTTCCCTTTTGCCATGGGATAATGCATCTTCTGAATGCAGTTTGTTCTAAAAACGATCTCAAACAAACTGAAAACAATCACCTGTGGAAACTCCATGCTATCTTAGTATAGTATTTATAATATAGTATTTGTGGAATAGGTGATATATCCTTCAAATGGTAAAACACCGCAAGTATTATATGAAAAAACATACAGTCCTTGCATTAGGTTTTGGCAACATTTTTAGGAAATCCCTGAAAATCTAAAGAATAATAATAAAAAAGTGATGTTTTGAACATTTATTTCATATAGACTTCCAACTGTATGAGCCCCACGGTAGTTCAGAAAGCATTTCTATGTATGTGCATGTGGGAGGTCACATCCTCCCGTGACTGACATGACTCTCTCCTTTTTCACAGGAAGGCTTCAGAACCTGAGGAAACACAGGCTGGGTCTCTCCCAGATTTCCCTTCCCCAAAGATTTCACTTTGCTCTTCCTTGTTAACGGCCATAAATGGCTCCTACAGAAAGAATGAGAATTTGATTAGGATGCATCACACAGGCCAAGGAACATGAATCAGCATCATTCATCCTGCTGCAGCACAGCACCTCACAATGAAAACTACATGGGAAATCTGAAAAGTGACAGTCAGGGCTCCAGATTAAAAGGATTCTTGAAATTTCAAGGAAATTAAGCCTGAACTTTAGGTTTAATTAATTAGTCAATTATTACACACAACTACTGCTTTCAGCTCCAGACCTAAGTATCTCCAAAATATCTGAAGCTGTTATTTTGGTTAAGGTATGCTTCTACTAGCAATTTATACATTTAACATATTAAAGATTACAAAATAATATGAGAAATAAGAACTTATAAGATAGGTGTTCATTCTCATTATTCTTCTCAGTGTTATGAGGTACAATATTCTGATGTCAAGATCAGTTCTTTGATTCAGTGGTGTCAAGTGCCTCTGAAATGCTGCTAATTAGGCACATTTATCAATAAAAATCAGCCACTTGTATTAAATCCTTTTTATAGTGGGTAGCTCTGGTTGCCAGCAAAATGAAGTCAAAGTGAACAGAGGGGCAATGATGTCTGTATTCCTGGCCTCCACTCATTTAAAAGCTCATCACGTTTCTACTTCATCATGTTTAAAATAGAATTTCACAAATTAGATTGAAATCCATGAGCAATTAAAAAAAAAATTGTGAGTCAAACGCTGTTATCACTCTGTTAGAAAACTGGACTATCATTGCTTCGGTAACACAGCAAAAAATGGTCCCATAATTGACACTGGATAGATAGCTGGAAAGCAAAATAATGAAGTTGCCCCGGGTGAATTTGAAGAAGTGAAGTCTTTTAACTAAAGACAAAATAATTGGAAAGTTTTAACTAAGAAATAATGGGGAAATGAACAGAACACTACCATAAAAAAAGCTTGTGTAGGCTTAGATAAAAAATAGAGCAATTGAGACTTGAAGACAGCATTGGCAGTGATTAGAAAAGAAAATTAGAAAAAATGACAAAATGTTATGCATAGATGTTGCCTTCTTTAAAGTCAGAATTTTCTGTGGAGTTGTTTGAAAAGAGAAGTAGGAGTTGGGGTGAAGAAATGCAACCACATCATTGCAGAGGCAATCTTCCTTTAATGAAGAGCAGATCACCTGTGAATTAATGGTTTCCGCTGGGGCTGGGGTGCACAATGCACTCTGCACTGTTTTTCACCAATTTTTCTGCTGCATTAAGGATATGGAAATTTGGCAGGAAATAAACCCTCCTGTGTTCCAGCTGGTCCTTAGTACTCAGAGGAGCTGGGTGTGCCTGCACTTAATTTCTGACTGTACTCAATTCAGCACTGTCAGTCTGGTGGAGTTCAGTAAGAACTTGCATGATCACAGAGTTACAAATAGTGCTTTTTACCAGTCCAGTACTATAGGTGTGGCTGGGTTCAATGAGAGCTTTCACAAATACGATGGTTTATTGAAGCAATGGGAAAGGAGATTCAGGATTACTGGTGAAAAATGCACTAGCTTGCAGAGTGTTACTGTGTATTGAGACAGAAGTGACAGAGATATTAGTGATGCATATATGTATATACATAAATATTCACAGGTCTGCTCCAATATGAGTTGAGGTGGAAAGTCCACCTAGAGGCATCCTGTCAGGAGAGAAGGAGACACACAGTCTTGTCAGCAGATCCTGAGAAAACGGAGGCGTTTCCCCCTCTCTTTTTTTAATTCTCCTTTTTGTTTTCTTCACCTGTCAGAACTCGGAGGGCACTGCAGGCACACACCATGGTGTGCCCAAGAGTTGTGCATGTGCATCCCCAGTGTTAACAGGTCCCAGGCACTGGAATTACCTCCAAGGCAGAGCAAGGCAGTTGGCCACAAATGTGCCAGTGAACACTGCACATAAATTGCAGCCAAGAATGAGGATTTTGAGGTGCAGCTCAGTTGGGTTCAGGTGATGGTACTTCCCTGCACTCCTCAGTTGAAACTACTGTCTAAAGTGAGTTGAAGTGAGTTGCTGAATGTTCAGAAGAAAGGGGTACATCACTAATTTAATATTTGTCTTTTTTTTCCCTGGGAAAATTTCTGGGATCTGTAGGTTTCATTCACTCCATCATCACCACTATTTCACTTCTCACATCTCTGTCTTCCAGCCAGCTAAATCATTGAAACAAGCTGGGTAAGAGAAACAGAATCATGTAAGCAGAATATTGTTGTGTACTCTACAATCATCTTGCAAACAGATCACACTGATTAAAATACCAGACTCAGTGATCTGAGTGCAATGCAAAGGTGATTTCTTCTGCTTTATAAACATTCCTTTTTCAAGGGTAAACCATCACCTGCTGTGACAGTAAACAGCTTCAGAGATTCCCTGCTCTTTGCTTCCTGAGGTGCCATTCAGCTCGGTGGGAAGATGCACACTCCTGTTGCTGGGTTCCTTCACCAGTAAGAATGACATGGCCTGGGGCTGTACCTCTGTCATAGATCCACACCCTTACACTCCCCCAGAAAAGGTGCACTATCTCCCAGTTTCATTCTTTCAGTCCTGCTAGTGTGGCTAGGATGTGCATTCAGGGGAAAACATCAGAGCCTGACTCCAGGGGAACAAGTAGGTAAAGTTCCACAGACTGCTTGTTTGTTATCAGAGAAGGAAAAACCCCCAACCTGCTGCTATATTCCTTGTGCTCCTTCACAAAGGCACTCTATAAACTGGAAGTACATAAAGGGCAACATTTAGAAAAATGTAATAGTGTTGGTGCATTATGATTCTATGAGAGTCAGCACACCTAATCTCCTCATATGATACAGTTAAAGCAGTAATATTTTTTTAATCAGCTAATCCCACTGGTTCCAATTTTCTTCAGGTTGTCCAGTGTTTGCGTGTATTTTTCCTTTGCTCCATATTAATTTTCTATTCTTGCAGAGGCATTTTTCATCAATAGATACTGTTAACTCACAACTAAAATATTTTCAGGAGGAATATATCCTTTTTAATAGATGATCCTTTCATAAAATATACATTTAAAACCATTTAAATAAATACCCAATTAATACCCAATATATACCAAATAAATATAAAATATACATATATAATAGAAATAACCTTTCCTACACAAGTTAGGAAATACCTCAAATAAAAGATTCTAAACCTTTAGCTTGGTAGTATGCATATGTGTCAGCATCTTACAGTATTTGTTCACTCAGCATTAAAATTGATTGAAGGTGTTTTCTAATAACCACATCATTTGCTCCTCCCCCTTCTCTTCACTCTTTTAAATACCATTTAAATCTTTAACATAAGATTTTTCCTTTGCTGTTTCTATCCCAAGGTTAAAGCTTTTTTTTTGTGTGCGGTAGCTGAAAATGGACTTTTGAAATAAGCAATGTGGCTGCAAGGATGGCAGCAAGGTTGGTTGTACAATTAAGATAATGGTGGCACTATCCATCTGAATAATCGTTTAGATAATGATTACTGTATTGGAACATTTTATGAGGTACAGAATAAAAGGAAAATCAAAAGGAATTCCCTTTGAATAAATATTTGGCATGGCTGAGTGCTGCAACAGCATATCTGAATGATAAAGGATGTTCACTAAGCCAAAGCTGTATTATCTGCAAGATAGGAGGAGGATTTAATTTGTTGCTTTTTCCCTCTCCAGAATTATATTTTAAATGCAAAGTGATGCTTTCTTGAATGCTCAGTTATTTCTTGAAAGGATATGCTCCAAAAGGAAAATAAAATAAAAATTAAATTAAAAAAAAAAAAGCTTTTTAACCTTTGTTGTGCCAGGGAATAGAGTAGAAACAAGCTGTTTCAAGAGAGGATGTTCTGCACAGGAGGAACAAATCTTTGGGCTGATTCTCCCCAAGGTAACAAAAAGTGTCTTGAGGCAGAAGGCTATTGTGTTTGATTACATGGCTATCTGGGCAAATAGACTTCCAGAGCAGGGCATATAGACTTCCAGGGCAGTATATTATTGCTGTGCCATTGTATTCCCTGATTTGAATTTGTCAATCCAGTAGATTTACGTTCTCTGAGAAGTGGGGATTAACATTAACTGCACCTTTTCTCAGGGAGCCAGGTTATAACCTTTCAATTACAGCTGCTGTGAGTCACACAAGTGTCACAGTCAGAAATGAATTGGGATCCTTAAGGGTTTATTACTATAGCACCCTCTTTTGCAACCCAACACTTTTCTCAATTTCATTTGTAGATTTCTATCGCTTTGAATAGGTTTTGATCTAGATTATTGAACTGGACTTAATTTCTTGGTTGGTTTGTTGGGTTTTTTTTAGTGAGAGTTTACTAATCAAATTTCAGGAAGATCCTTGTTAATACAGTAGGTTCAACTTATAGTTTAAAGATCTGCTACTTTGGACCAAAGGGTAAAAATGTGCACTGTTTTGCTTCAGCGTCCAGGAGAACCAACCCTTCCATTTTCACTAACCTTAATGAGGCAGCAGTCTATCCCCAAAGCCCAAATGACATTTTTCTGAAATAGTTCAGGCAAGAATGTATTGAATGTGCATTCCTTGCAATATAGCTGCTAACAGAAGTAAATATTTCAAATTACCTTTGTCAGGCCCTGTGTTTACCAGGGGTATTAATTAAACTTCCATGAAAAAGTCCACAAGGATTACATTAGAACCAGGAATAACATCCCTCTGACATACCTGGCCTATTTTAGGTGTCATTTAACCAACAGTATAAGCTACTCGTGACCTGTCATCCCTTTCATTAGTCAATCTTAACACTCTAGGCAGAATTATAGATCTCTAGTTTTGCAGTAGCAGTTTTCCATTTCACTCAGCATGATGCAAACCATGCTCTGAAGGTGCTTGGATATCTGCTATGGCCACTGTGTTTCTTGTGGTCCTAAGCAGGGTCACAAGAAAAATCTTTGTGCCAAATGATTTAACTGCCAAGCCAAGACTGATTTTTCAACAGTTTCATAAATACAGTCTTTAGCACTTGTTTATAGTCTTACAGTTTTGGATTAGACATATAAACCTTACATGCCTGAAAATATGCAAGCCTTTTGATTCTGAGACGTGTATTCACCTATTCTACAAAACAATAACTTATCATATTAAGCTCAACATAAAAAGTATATGATGTCTGTCACCACCACAGTCTTAAGTGAGTCCTGTCTTTGGGAGCATCTTGATTGTATCACATGGCAGACTTGCTTTGCTGGACTTTGCAGAGCTGGTTTTGGAAGGAGGAAGGTTGATTTTGTGAAAATTAATAATTAATAATTAAGATTTGAATTTAATTTTGCATTCCCAATAAAGTCATGATTCACAACAGACAGGAGTACATAGAAGCTGAACGCTTCATTTAATACATTAATCCAATGTTTTACGTTTTTATTTGAAAAGGAGTGTCAAAGCACACTAAAACTGGGTATAAAGAAGACAGAGGGTGAAAACAAAATCTTAGGTAAGAGTAGATAAGCTACTCCAAGATAGGAAGAAATGCAAACCTCCTGCAAATACATTGGAAAGAAACATACTGGAGAATTTAAATGACTAACTGAACCTAATTTCTTTTGTTTTCACTCTCCATAAGCAGAGAGATTTTTTTGTTTGTTTTCCTCTTCCTTCATGCGTGTATGGAATACTCTTAGTGGCAATTTAAACATACTTAGACATTCTTCAGAGAATCATTGGCCTCTTCATATTTATCCAGTTTACAAGAGAAAGGAAAATGCCACAGTAGGGACAAAAGGAATTGTCTCCTAAAGTGACGCCTTGTTGAATCTTACTGAAATGAAAGAATGATCAAACCCTATCAGAGAGGAGGTATATGTGTACAGAGACCCACATTCCACATAAACACAACTATAACTAACTATATTTTATTTGATCACAACTCTAGTACAAACGTTCTCCTGGATGACAGCTTGGATCCAATAAGACATAACTGGGGATAGGTGCTAATGTCTTGTCAAAGTTATATAGTTTCTTTTTCAAAAAGACATCTGGTTTAATTGCTCAATGCCAACTGAATCCTTATAACCAAAGGCAATAATTGCTTGCTGCTGAATTATGTCTATGAATAATTGAAAGACTTCCTTTTCTCTATCCCTACTTTGGCTCCTGGGATTGAGGAGACCCAGGCTTTGAATTTATTAAATAGATACAATCTTGTATTTATTTAATTTCCATTTTTATTTTATGTTCTCTGTTCTCACGTTAAAATTCTTCCCCATTGTTACACAAAGAGTTGTGTGTGTAACAACACCAAAACACGATGGTGCCTGAAAGCATGTCGTGTTTCTGGTTCTTGCCTTTCTTTAAACAATACAGCTTGGTGGGTTTTTCAGGGGAACCATGTCTGAAATGTCTATAGAAGAGTTCTTCAAATGACAACAAGGCATTTACAACACATCACACTCATCAGTGGGTTTTCTTCTAAATGAAGAAAGTCCTCGTGTGCTTATTCACTGTTACATTTCACAGTACTTTTTTTATGCCAAGAAACTGCAATTATGGTGATCAGTTAAGCGTCCTTTTCTTTATGCAGTCCTCGAATATGCTACAGGCTAGCAAACTGCTGTTTTCTCTGTTTATTAAATCCAGTGGTCAGAGGTGTGCTTATTCTTGAGAGATAGCCTTATCAAAACCTCTGTGTGGGAATTTTAGAAGAGCATTTAACCTTATCTGTTGAGCAACACAGTCATTTTCATATTCAAGATTATGAAAGTGACTGAAGATAATTTTATTTACGCATACACCCATGCATACACACACATATATGCAAAATACAGGAATGTTTTCCTTTATAAAAGCTTAGGCTCAGACAAGGGTTGTTAACAGGTAATCTTCATGGCATTGACTAGACAGACCAACTATGATTGTCAGCAGTGGAAGGAATTCCACCCTTTTCTAAGCACACAGTACTAAACAATTGACTACTTACCTGAGGCTTGCTCCTGCTTCCATTTAACTTGGAGTCAAAAGAGCCAAGAGTAATAAACTAGATTCATTATATCCTTAAAAAAATATGCAAAATGCTGTCTTTCAGTTTTCGACCACTGCTAAATGCGATTTAATAGGTTAAATGAACGCAGCATGCAATATTTATATATGTCCTTACAAATTCCTTAAGAATATGCTATACATTATTTACAGAGTAATGTTAGACTTTGTTAGCCATTATGAAGGATTAATTATCTGTGATTAGCAAATAGCTGAGTATGCCAACATACTTGTTCATTCATTTTAATCAGTAATTTAGGAGTTTTCCACCTGAATTAAAACCTTAGTGTATTTTTGCACATATTCAGCACTCCCTTAGAAATATGGGAAAGAAAAGCTCTAACAGAGCAATCTCCAACTCATCCCTTCTTTTCACCTTATAAATTCTCAGTTCCACATGCAGGAAAGAGATGTATGGTTCCTAGTTAAAGAAGGATTAAATAAACATTCGAGACTTTTTTATCGGTTCGCAAACAATCTGCAGGTGAAAATAGAAGTTACTTCACTGGCTCTGGAAGTTGTCGTGAGCTCCCAGTAGCTACTTGGTTTGATACTAAATTGAGTAATTTCTAAAGTAGATGCTCAAAAGGACCTCTGCTCAAATCATGTGTAACACCACGGTTGGGACATTCACTTTTAGTATTGGACCACTTGGTTCCAATCTCTGCTCCTGGCCAGGTAAGAAAGGGATATCAAAAGGTCAGGTAAGTATTGCGTCATGTGAGTGGAGGAGTAACACTGGCTGGCTCCTCCACTCCAGTCTCATTTCTGAGGAGGGATGGGAGCCACTGATACACCTAACTGTGTCCAGGAGAGGACTCCAAGACACTAAAATGGCACAGGCACAGAAATAGCTACTGTGAGATACAGAAAAATTAAATGTTCATATCCATGATCAGAACGGCATGAAAAAGAAATAAACTACCTTGCATTCACCAGCTTTATCACAGGAAAAGAGCATGCACATGGAAGTTAATCACAAAAACAACTGCTTTAGTACATCAGCAGCGAGTTACCTCCCAGTAACTCCTTCTACCTCAATGCCCTCCTTACTTTCATGGGTAAGATTTAAACTGCAGCCTCTCTTTAAGATCTTTAGGGGCTGTCTCAGATATCTCTGCTCAACGCAATTCAGGTTTCTGTCATGCACAGTGGTTTGGCAAGTACCATTCTTGCTGTGTATAGGAGAGTCCACGTCCCTTACACAGAGGTGTACAGCCATCAGTGTCCCCCCCCCAGCCCGTGCTTCTAGAGTATTGTACAGAGGTGCTGAAAGCTTAATCTGTCACACAGAAATCAAGCAGCCTATTCTCGTTCTGCACAGCATGCCTACAAAAAGCCATTCAGGACCTGCTTTTAAAACGCTGAGTGTAAACACATTACGTTACATTAACAAAATCTTTTTGATGGAGCTTATTTTGATCTGGTTTACTGCCTTGCCTTGAAGATCTGGAGCCTATTGATAAGAACAGTCTGTCCTTGGGCTTAAAACTGAAGACATGACATTTTTGTTAATCCTGTTAATCTCGTTAGATATCTGCCCAGAAGTTTCTCTACAACAAAATGAGTCAGAGAGTAGAATGGTTATGGATTTTTTGTTAACTTTTGAGAGTTTTTCCTTGGCTTTGGAGCATTCATAGCTACTAAAATGAAACAGTTTATACTCTGTAGAATCCTGTCAGGCCAGCGTAACTCACAATGGAAGGCAATTCCAACTGATTCAATAACACGAAGGCTACTTTCAATTTGTTCGAATGGTGCCTACACTGCTTTCTGTGCAGGAATAGCTTCACAATTTAGGTTATTTCAATGGACTGTTCACATTCAACTCAGTTGTCACCATCTGTTCCACCTTTCCATTATAAATGCAAGCTAGCATTGTTCACAGTTTCAGCTTGGGTACATTCCTTACCCTGCACAGTGCAAGCCATCCATCTGTTTTCTGGTGGAGAATGTAGACAAACAAAAAAAAAAGGGAAAAATTTCCTCTTCTGATACTACATATTCTTTGAGAAGACCATGGTATATTTTAGATTGTAATATGGTGGGTTTGATGAGGACCAGATAAAGTACAAATTGTCTAAATGATGTTTGAGAGCATCCCTTCCACATTCCCTCTTATGTTCCTGGCTCTCTCTACTCATGTGCCTGCTATATCACAAAATATATGATTTTTCTTCCACTAGTGAGGACAAAAAGTATAATTCAAAAGTATCAAAGGGGATACTGTGATATATTCCCCTTGCCTTTTCTATTGTAAAATATAAAAAAAGGGAAATGTGTAATCTCTCACTATGCTGAGATTGAAAATAATGTTCATTTTCTTTCTGGGATTGTGATTGCTAAAAGAATGAACTTCAAAGCACCAGTCCAAGTAGATCTCAGCCCTTTTATACCAAGAAAACTGTTGTGTAGCAGAATCAGCATCTATGCGCATTGATACACTTTCTTTTCTAAAGGAGCTCCTCTTTTAAATACACAAAATGAGCTGTCATAAAGAAACACAACAGGATTTCCCTGTTTGTAATTTTTCTTTCTTTTCATTGCCCATGCATAGTATTAACTTCTACCTGACTCTGCTTGCCAAAGGCAGCCTTACAAAATGATAGGAATGGGTCACACAGTACTTCCACTTCTTGAACTGTCAATATTCCATTGTTAATTAGCTGCTAATGATGCAATTTGCCCTGACAATATTGCAGCAATGGAAACTCTTCTGTTTAAACATCCTTGACGATCTTATTTTCTTGACGTATTAAGACCAGAGCAATGAAGTCTCTTATTATTTCTGTCTATTTCTTCACCCAAAGATTTCCTTTGAGACAGTGAGGTGATGGGTAGTTAGAGACAAAGCCTCTCATCTATAGGACTCTGGCTTGAACTCAGACAGTGATGCTGGTAACCAGAAACCTGTGATTTTCCATTACTAGATTTTAGTGTGTCTTGCAGCAGAGAGACATTTCCAGTAGAATGTCTATTACAAAGCCCCACCATTGCAATTGCTGTCTATCCTAGGCAGCCTTCCTATCTAGGCTACAGGATTCACTGCCCTGCCAGCATCACAGATTACAGACAAGAAAAGACTGGGATGTGTCCTTACGGTCCTGCTGTTCTCTGAGGACACTCCAAACCCAGAGCTAAGCAGAAGTGGGCCATGCTGGAGCTGACTGCATTCTCCATCTTAAACAGAAGAAAATCAGGTCTTAGGCTACTGTGACAGCTCTGTCTTCTTAGCGGAGATGACGTGCTGAAGACATCCCTGTTCTCACAGTCATCAAGATACAAAACTTAAGCATGAATATTTGTGTTGACCACCATGTCCTAGGCAGTTTTATATTGTATTTCCTCTCCAACCTCTAATTTATATTAGAAACATTCTTCTGTATTTCCTACTACAAACTGTTGTATAAGTAAAAGTTTTTGAGACACCAGTTGGATTTTTAATGAGGGAGGACTAAAGCAATCATCTCAGTGACTTGATCCACGTAAGAGAACTAGGTACAGTTTCACCATACCTAACCCTAAGTGCCCTGCTATTGTCCACACCGTAATCTTCTCAACACAAGTGCTAAAATTGTGTTAATCCAGAGATGCTTGCAGTCTCAATTATCTAAACTCTTGGCAGGGAATCCTAAGGAGCTGGGCTTAAGTTTCACCTCCTAAGAAGGAAAGGGCTGCAGGAAGGCTTTGATAGCAGAAATGGTAAGAAGTTTATCTCAGACTGTAGAAGCACATGCTCCTAGAAACAAACTCCTGCTATAAATAAGCAACAGGAGAATTTGAGGCTCCGTTTCTCATCCTCTGGGTGGAATCTATAAACACCAGGTTCTAAGTAAAAAATACAGGAAACGCACAACATGTTTCTTCTTCCTTTCCCTTGTGTTCAGCATGAAATCTCACCTGACTTTCTGCTCTAAGTGTATTCATCTGATCAGTCTTTGCAGGTATTATGGGAAAGGAAAAATTTGATTTCTGAATCCTGCTGAAGATTAAACACCATGCTGCTCACTAAGAAAAGACTTCCGTGTTGGCTCTGTGGACAACTACTGAGGTATCCTAGTTAGTGGTCAAGTAGGTGTATGCAGGCTTCACTAGTCACTGGGAAGGCTTTTGGGAATCTATATTTTGGATTTAGCCATTTAAATAAAAAAAAAATCTGTTGAGCTTTGTGCACTGTGTGGTTAAAAAAATATTTGCCAGGCACAGTTACAGGCAGTGGTTGCTGCAGTGCTTCAATTTCCTTTGCCTGTGGACACCAAAAGGAGTCATCAAGAGCGAACACAGCGAGGATGTCTGTCTGTCCCTGTGCTACCCATTTCCCCATCACAGTTTCCTTCACAGCTTTCCTTTCCTGACTTCCTCTGAGATACCTTGTGCTCAGCCCTCCGTAAAAGAACTTAAAGAGTGGTTTCTATAGTATTGAGATCTCTGTGTTGCTGAACGCTGATAAGGTGGTTTCCCATGCACCAGCAGGCTTCCTCTGTATTTCTAGACTCATTTTAAATGATTCCATAAAGTGATTTGGAATTCTGTGTGGTGAGATGCATTTCTGAAATTTATTTCATATGTTTTGATAAGTATTATAACATTTACCCCAATATCATGGTAACAGGTGCTTTAGAACAGTGAATATATGTGGTTGTAGTAGTCTAGATTGCACATATCTTGATGGAAAGGGATCAAAGAAGTTACTTGCTAGTGGTTTTTTCAGTAATTTTGTAATGTGGGCTGGTCTCACCCCAGTACCATGAAGCACGTGAAACTCTTCCCCTAACTAGCTCTACTGATTATCTTTCTTACTATTCTTTACAACTTGATTCTGGAAGGAGATCAAGGAATCTTCACATAGTAATCCAAATAGCCCCACTGGCATGCTCATGCTCAGGGAAAAAAAAATTCTTTTTTAAAAAGTTAAAAAAAACCCCAGGTCTTTCCAGGAGAAAACTATGACTGAATGAAGATTTCCAAGCCCAAATTAAAGACTTTCAGCCACAAAAGGGGAAGTGATAGGTTTCAAGAAATTAACTCTTTTCCCTTGAAATTTTCCTTCTTTAATCATACAAACAATGCGAACAGAAATTCAGATTTTTATTCATGTAGATCTGTCACCAAGAACTGATAACTTTCAAAAAAGTCCACAAACACTAAAATTTCTTGGATACTTATATGTATTATTATTGTCATACATAAGAAGAGAAAAGAAGCTGGAAGATTTTTGGTGACACCATTTTCATCTGCTACAACTTGGCATAAAGACTTTTTTTGTTTTGGCCTGTCCAGAGTCTGCACTTTTCACATTTTAATAGTTCTTTTTCTAGTTAAGAATTCCATGTCTTGTTCCGGTTGCCGGTCACTTTGCAGTCTTTCGGTTTTCAAATCAGTTATCCCCTCCTTTACCTGTAATTTATGGACTTGATTACTTTTTAAAGTTGTGGAATTAAAGCATATTTTCAACAGTTTAACGTATCCTGACTAAAGCCATTTTAAAGAGTGCTGTGCCTTACGATACCTTATCAGGTCCTATTTTAATTCTTATTTTGTATTTTGTACTCCTATACAGTCCTTAACAGTAAATCTAAAGTCATCTGCATTTTAAAATCAAAATCCAATGCTATTCATTTGGGGGGAAAAGGCCAGTTTTTAGGATGAGGATTAGTTATGTACTGCTTACAACTCCATTATGAGGCAGTCAAAAAAGCCCTAACTTTTAAAGGGGAGAATGGTGATTTTTTTTTACTCCCTCATGAAAGGCCTGAGCATGCAGTTTTGTGTAATAGGACTCGGGGTCATTTCAAGATCAGAATTTAATGAACTGCCATTAGTCAAGGAAAAATCCCAGCTACTACTGAAACCTACTTCAAACTTTTAAGGTTCAGCCTCTTTCTCATTTTCCATGTGAATATTCTTTATTCACTTCCTTGTGCAATGGACAGTCTGAATTTTCTCTTGGTTTATTCATTCACCATATGATCCTTTCTAGAAGAGAAACCAGTACATAACTGGTGGGTGTGACTGTGACACCTTTAGTTAAAAGTAATTGTTTGGAAAAAAAATAGAATAAATATATATGTACACACACAAGCCTCAGATATATCTGTGAGGCAATAAAGCTAGATATGAATTTATGAAGTTAGATTTTTAAAAATGCATGCATAGCATCAATGAACAGTAATTGCAATATGTAACTACATGCACAAACACAATTAGACACAGAGACTTGAATGTGTAAATATTCTACTTGTTTATTCAGGAAGGATTGCTCTAAATGAACAGCAAATAATAGCACATTTGTTTTGCAAGTGCAATTATGTTATGAATTTTGCCTCTGACTCATTAACCAGGCTTTGTTCAATTTTACAAGTCAAATTGCATTCATGCATATACTTTTGGTCTAATACTGAACATAGTATAAACTGATACATTTTAAAATGTAACCTTTGCTTTTATATTTTTATCCCTTTTTTTTCCACAAATTGTTTTGTGAGAAAACATGACAACTCATGTGTTGGGTTAGGTGCTGGAGAATGTCCAGAGAAAGGCAACAGAGGTGGGGAAGGGGGGGGAGCACAAGGAGGGGCTGAGGGAACTGGGGGAGCTCAGCCTGGAGAAAAGGAGGCTCAGAGGGGCTTTCTCTCTCTCTCTCCAATTCCCTGTCAGGAGGTTATAAACAGGCTGGAGTCAGTCTTCTTCTTCCAAGTAACGAGCGGTAAGATGAGAAGAAATGGCCTTGAGTTGTGCCAAGAAAGGTTTAGATCTGTTATCAGAAAAAAATTCCTCAGTGGAAGAGGGATCGGATACTGGAACAGGCTGCCCAGGGAAGTGATGGAATCACCATCCCTGCAAGGGTTCAAAAATGCGTGGATGTGGCACCTGGGGACATGGTTTAATGTTGAACATTGGTGGTGGTGGGTTAATGGTTGGACTCGATGATCTTAGACGTCTTTTCCAACCTGATTCTCTGATTCTGTATGCCAGAGGACACATAATTCTGATCTGATTCTGGCCTAGAAAAAAGCAGGTGTTCCTGTGGAGCCCCAGGGGATAAACCTGTTCCACACAGTGGAGCAAATGTACACCATTTTCTTGAGTCCAAAAGTCCTCTGCACCTATAGAAGTTAGGTCAAGGGGTCGGGTTTGCAGTGCTCTCTGTCAGTGACTGCAAGGTGCATATCAGGTTTTATTGTGCCAAATGGGGGAACATCTCTTTTTTTTTTCCACTATGTTCCTGATGAAAAAGTGAAAGCCACTGTCTGTGAGTATTACATTAAATCCAGCTGAGCTAGTGTCATAACCCCATCATTAAGTGCATGTAGCCACTGCATAGAAAATATCAACAATTATATATCAAGTTCAGTTAATGAGAAAGAGGGAGAAAAGTACTCCTTGGTTTTACAAGATAGTTAGAAATCAAATTAGCTGCATGGATACAACTCTATTTTGCAGGCAGAGGAAATACACTGTCTGTATGAATCAGGTAAGGAGTACATTCCCAGAAAGAGTAACTCCAACAAAGCACCTCTACTTCACTCTTCTTACATGCATAATGCAATGAATTTGAGAAAACCTCTCCATCCCACAGCGTGATAATCTCAGAAAGTTCAAGCATCTTATTCAGACTGGATTCAAGCCCCAAGTTTGGGGGCACAGGATGATTTTAAATGACAGATTTACTGAATTAAGCTCTCTTGTCAGTGCTGTGAAACCAGCATTTTGCTGCCTTCAGTCACTGACTTAAATTGGAAGCCTAGGGAGAATAAAGAAGTCTAAAAAGGGGGCCAGATACAATGGTGAATCTAGTTTAACAAACTGAGAACATCACAAAGGGCAACAGCTTACCTTTGCTCCCTCCCTTCTCCTAGGATGTTTTAAAAAAGAAAACAGCTGGATGAGTTTTAGCAGCTTTTTGACCTTGAAAAGCCGTGTCCTGGATGTCACCTGGGGAAAAAAAAGGTAATTTTGCTTTTTTTAAAAAAAAACCTTAATGTGCTGGGCAAGCTCAAGCATCCTACAGACCTGCTGGCTTGGGTTTTCATTGTAAGCTTTTACTCTTAGGAATTAATAATTCCTGTACATTTGTTCAATCTTTTAGTAGTGACAGGCCTGAGCTGTGAAGCCAGAATTGTGAATAAGACCTGAAATGCATCTCATATGCAGGTAAAATAGCAGTCTTACTGCTGCATTCAGTTATCAAATAGATGTGAAATTATTGAAAGAAAAATCAGAACCAAGTGTTTCCTGGCCTTATCTTGACAGATTAAACATGCACAGCCAGCAATCCTGAGCCACTCTGCTTCCCAATTCTATCAGTTCTTCATTATTTTCTTGGTGTAGTCTTTCTCAAAGACAAGTACAAAACAATTTTCTTTCTTTCCTTTTTCTTTCTGCCCTTTTTGCAAGGGCAAAACACTGAGTCCATTTAAAACCATGAGGTCAAACCCTGCCAGTAGAGGAAATCACACCGCTTTTCTTGTGAATGCCTTTAAATCTACGCTGTCACAAAACAGCCAGCAGAACTTGCTTTGAAACTGTATTTCCCCCTCCTTCTGCTTTCAGTAAGAATTACTTACAGTACCTTTTGGGGAAGCAAAACCATGACATTTTGCACTTCTATTTGATAGATATGAGGAACACGCATATGAAAAGATTAGGCAGTTGGATTTACTCCTTCAGCGTGATGGAAATGATAATTTTTTTTAATATAAAAACTTGATGGGACTGAATTGTGTGGTGAAGCAATATACTGTGAAATGTAAACACTTTTCTGCACTGTTCTTTGGAGGAGAGAGGACCCCATTGCCTCTGTCCCTACCAGCATGCTGAGCACTATAAGCGTCCTCACTGCCAAGAGAGCATTTTGTCAGGTTTAGCTCTGCAGGAAAACAGAGAATGTATGTAAGAAACTTTGGAATCTGTTTTAGAAAACCCAGGGGAGTGATCGCACAGCTCCTGCAATTCACAGACGTGTTTAAGTTGTACAGTGCTACAATCAATTGCCATCTTAGAGTCTGCTGCACGGCTGTCGGAAAAAAATTTGGGTTGGAAATACAGCCCACATGTCTGCCTTGCTCTGCCAAAGATCAGTCAGAATAATGAGAGAGGAAAATGAAGACTCAGAACAGGCCTTAATCTGCTGACTGTACTCTTCCCAGATTGGTTTTCAGTGTTCTGAAACCAATCCAGAGTTCTTGTTCTTACCTTCTGTGACTGTTTGAAGAAGAATTAAAAAAAAAAAGAAAGGAAAGGAAAGGAAAGGAAAGGAAAGGAAAGGAAAGGAAAGGAAAGGAAAGGAAAGGAAAGGAAAGGAAAGGAAAGGAAAGGAAAGGAAAGGAAAGGAAAGGAAAAGGAAAGGAAAAGGAAAAGGAAAAGGAAAAGGAAAAGGAAAAGGAAAAGGAAAAGGAAAAGGAAAAGGAAAAGGAAAAGACCTTTCCAATGAGATCCAAGCATTTAGATTGCCCTAAATGGCTGGATAAGAAAACTGATATTTAATAAAATTATTAGAGAGATCTGGCAGAGTCAATCAAGTGTGACATGGCCTAGTACAGAATGAAGACTTGTGCTCTTTGAAAGACCACAAGATTGAAATTAATCCGAAAAGCAACCAAAGAAGCAAATGCTCCATGGGGGGCTGCTACGGCAACAAGCTCCCCTGGGTTTATGAGCCCTGCAGCACTCGTGTTCCTTGGGAGCCCCCACCACACTGGATGTAACAATTAGAGCTGATCTGGAAATGAGCAGGAAGGAGCAGCACATGTGATGCCAAGCCCAGCATTTCAGCCTACATAGTGCTGAGTCAGGATGCGGGAAAAAGCTGAAAAAGTGCAGCAGAGGAGAAGCTTTCAAGAACCTGTTGTCACTCAAGGTTTTATGTGAGACCTGCTGATTTTAATTGCAGCTTTCTATTGCTATTTTTTAACTTTACAACAACTACAGTGATAGTGTAGGAGCTGGGGAGGACCCCAATAATGAGATTAATTTTATTTTGGATGTCCCCACTTTTAGCCATTCGCATTTTTGCTAGCCAAGTAAACTCACATGAGAGCCAGTAGGGAGAAATGAGAATTTCTGGAGCACAGTTCATCTGCTGGTATTTACATATCCACTCCACAGAGAAATGAACTGTGCTCCATAAGTAGCTTTTTTTTCCTCAGACTACAAAAGAAATCTAGACAATTAGTTCAGATGCTGATAACGAGGTATATCATGATATAGGTGATACATCATGATATATCTAAATGATATACCATTATTTAAATCCTAACTTAAGCACTTTATTTTTCACACTTTTTCACCTGTAGGTCACTTTCTCCTTCCCTCCCTAGACTACTTTGGGAGGATTTTTTCCTGTTAAGTATTCAGGCATTTAAGGACTGAATATAGGACTGCCCCTGTGGGAAAAAGGTAACCTGTGAGGTTATAATGAAAGAAAAGTGGGAAGTTATAGACACAGTTATATAGAACAGCATGGAAAATACAGCGGGACACATGGTTGCAACTCTCTGGATGGAATGCAGTAGCATGCTCTACTTCCCCCACACAATAAAATCTGAAGGGGACTATAGGGAGGATAGAGCAGAGTGGAGACACCAAAGCTGAGCTCTGTCAAAACCACTGCAGAGAATGAAACTCAGTGGGACTTTTAGCTGATAAACAGCACAGCAACTGAAAACCAAGGGACATAAAAGAGAACGTCTTGCTGTTGAGCCAGCAACTGTGGTGAAATTTCTCTCCTCAAGTGTAATACTGACACATATCTCCACCCCAAGCTTACCTCAGAGGTAATACTGACATTGCCTACCTCCAAGGTACAACCACTCCTCACTGAGCACGATGTATGACTACAGTCACTCAAGCTCCATCTAAATGTAAAGAAACAGTATTAAAGTAAGGGAAGAATGAGGAGAAGTCAGGGAAAACTTCATTGTAACTTCTGGGATCAGTCAACAGGCTGAACCTGTCTTCTCCCCAGTAGGGATGCCTTGGATAAGAACTGTCCTCTGCGTGTGCTGAATGGTTGTCTCGGGCTAACTTTGAATTATTGCTTTGAATGTGTTTTTGCAGTCAGATACTATCACAGGCAATCCTTGAACCTTAACCTGCCACAATTTTATTAATACTGTTATTCCATAAACTGTTAGTATGAGTCTTTCAAGGTCACTGGCAGTTGTTGGCACCAGGTAACACACTCAAAGAAAGGTGTGGAGACCCAGGAGGAGGTGTCTATTGCTGTGTGACCCTGCACAAGTCAGTCAAACTGCCCTCTGAATCCAGCAGGACTGCTCAGTGAAAGGTCCCCACAATGGGATGCTGACAGATTTGTTGGGCACAAGGGTCTCAGCTTTCCTGGGGTGCTGACAGAGTAATCAAAAACTAAGGGCTTGAGGAAATCTTGTCGTGTGACAGCACCGCTTGATTTCCCCATCACACGTAATTTCCCAGCTCTGCTGCTTCTGGCCTCTTTCCACATTCTCTTGCACTCTCATCTCTCTCTAATGTTATTCTGGGTAGTACCCTCTCTGTAAGAGTTTATTTCAGAATATTTTGATTGTGGCAAAAAAAAAAAAAATATTTTGACCAGCAAAGCTCACCAGGTAGTGCAGGATTTTATATAATCCAGAACTATCCTGCACTGTGGTCACTGCTGTACTTCCTTTACATTTCATAAACATTTACAGAATGAAACAGCATTGGTTAGTATCTTTTGATTGTAGATAATGATAACAACCAGTGCATAAGATTAATGTATATTCATGAGCAGAATTATAGCTGTACATGAAAGCACTACATTAGTGCTTGGTAATCAACATCTGCTTTACTTTTTTTTTTATTTTAAAGTTAGCACAGTCACTAATCAAAGATAATTACACCATTGCCATTTGAAATATTTATCACAAGTTCTGTATTAGGAAGAACAAGAAGTACAGGTGTTTTTTTCTGTACAGTTACATGCAGTACTAAAGCTGGGCCAATAACACTGTGTTTGGCTTTGCAGAGCTTCTTTGTCGAGTTTTGGCATGGAGATAATAATTGTAAAGAAGTAATAATTTTTTACCTGAATACAACCTTCTACTTAAGAATCACAATTTGATAGTAAATATTAAACTATCTGCAGTAGGAAGTACAGAATCACTGAATCCCCTCATAATGGTAAAACTAAGGCACAAAATGGAGTAAGCTTCTGAAGAAGTGACAAAATCAAGGATAGCATTCAGATCCTCTTTCTCTCAGTCCTCAGATTTAGACAACCTTCTGGAAATAAGAATGAAAAGGAAGGATCATTTCCATTCTTTCCAAACCACAGAAAGATATGACAGTAATGTTTTCATTGTGGATGACTACACATTAATTATATAAGTAGGACAAGTAAGAGAACAGCATAACAATAGTTCATTTAAAACCAAAAAATACACAAATTCATACACAAAATTCATATACAAAATACAAATGGAGGAAACTTTCTAACTTTCTAACTCTGGATTTGAGTCAGATAACATTTATGCCTGCTCAGAGTAGATGGTAATTACTTTACAAAGAAAGAACAAACCAAGTGACCTCAGCCTCTCCTCATAAGGCTTCTCCTCCAGACCCTTCACCATCCTTGTGGCCCCCCTTTAGGGGCCATGTACATACATACAATACAATGTATGTATTTTAAAGGTGCATATATGTTTGCTCATAGATGTAAAATATTTAATTTGGCTTACAAAATTATCCAAATATTAGTTACCTCTTATGGGGGATTTTTTAGCTTTTTTAACTGAGGGCAATAATTTTTCATTTGTGTAAATCATTCAATGGGAATGTGTAATCATAACGAGTGAAAATTATAAACTCTTAATATTGTCTATTGTACCAGGAAACCTTAAACTTCCACCAGTATTGAGATGGGATACACTGTTTTTAAAGAGTCCCATCTCATCAGTTAACACCGAAACGATTTTATCCCATTCAAACCATCAGGCCAGGAGCTAGTCACTAGAGGTGTACAGTACTGCAGAGTGTCATTATGTCATTATGGCTTTATTGGCACAGCCCTGAGGCTCACATCACCTGGGCCCCTGCAAAATTCTGCTTCGAGTCCTGGCAGCGCGGCCTCTTCCCTGTGGCTTTCTGGAGCAGTAAAATCAGTTCCATGCAATTTACTTGGGAAGGGTCGTTCAGGAAGGATCCTAAACCCAAGATGCTATCAACAATCTGTGAATGTAATGATCTTCTGGCACTTTTCAGATCAGTCCTGTTTGAACATCTAGCCATAAAATTAATTTGTGAGAACTGCGCTCCAACTCTGGTTGGTGCCTTGCTTCTTCCCATTCTGTGACTCTTCTTTTACTAGCAATTCAAACTCCAATTAAACCCCAGTGAAAGCCACAGCATGAAGTTTTTGTCTAAAATGTGATGTGCTGCATAGGTGTCTGTTCAGATTTCTCAGTGGCAGACCTTAGCTCTTTTCACGTTGACCATTAACAAGGCAGAGCAGTTTAACACATTATGTTGGAAATCAATGGCTCAAGGTCTGTTCATGGGCACAACATGTTCCAGCCATCATGACAGCCATCCAGATGGGTGCTTTGTGAACAGCCTCCACTCTTCTCCAATGGCAGAGCCAAGTGGCTGCTGCAGCTGCCAGGGGCATGGACCTCACGCTGCCATCCACAGAGAGTCTCCTTACCAGAGCGGTTCTGCTCTAGAGGATCCCTGCTTCTCCAGACAGCAGTTTTGACTGGAGAACAGCCCTCACAAATCAAGGTGAAACATCTTTCTGAATCGATGTTTTAAGGCAAATTTTCACTGTGCTAATGCAGAATGAAAGAGGACTCCACATCCTACTGTGGCACGGACCAAGAAGTGTCTGGGTATCAACCAATTGCCATATTTTGGCAATGGAGTCAGGCCTGGCTCTTCTGTCAATGCCAGTAGAGGGATCTCTGCCTCCAGCAGATGGCAATTGCAGCAATTACAAAGTCCTACGCACTCAGGGCCCACACAGAGTCCATGTTGGCTCAGAAGTGGCTAATACTTACAGGGAAATGAACATAGATGATGCATCAAATAGGCAGGAAACCAGTGAAGGGTTACAGTGCCCTACCGAATTGGTTTTTTAGGATTAGTATCTTCTCTATCACATTTATGAGAACACTTAAAGCTCTCAGGTAGTCAGGAATACAACTGTACTCTTTCCCAAAGACAACAATTAAAACATAATCGGCAATCGCTGTTTGAAATTGAATAATCCTTTGTCGCAGGAGGTCCAGCACTAACCAGCACTGGTGTGCTGTGACCTTCCTAGAGAGAGCATCCCACGGGGACCAGCCCTTCCATGAGGTGCTAGCAAATCTTCCTGGTGACGGGTGATTTCAGCAAGAGTGTGGAAATTCTCTACTACAGGTGATTTCAGCAAGAGTGTGGAAATTCTCTACTACAAGTGATTTCAGCTCTTGTGATCCAGCTCTTTGTGAAATCGCCCCAGGCGAACTCAGGGACAGAGAGAGACAGGAGCCAGCAGTTCCACAGAGGGAGCCTTTATTGTCCAACCACCCTGCAAAGGGGGGGCCAGGGACAAGGGCTCCCTGGTCAGTGCCAGAGGAGGGGGCTTTTTATGGGGAAGGTAGGGAGCGGGGTAGAAACCAGTACAGGCTGTTACCATGAAGGCATCTTGGGATGTCACAGTAGACAAGAAGAAGTTGCTCCTGCCTGACCCTTCCAAGGGAGTGAGAGCTGCCAGCCTTCCACAATCCTTAAAAATGCTTAGTTTGAAACAGAAATTCACACAACTCTCATATTAAGGTCTGAAATACTGTGAGTACTTGGAGAATTAGTGACAGAGAAAGTTTGTTTCTCCAGGCATCAATTTCTTTAGGTCTCAGAGCAGCTTTGCTTGTCTGTAGCTATTGAGGTGGTGATGAGCACTGCAAAAAGAGACGAGAAATAGTCCCAAACTCCACTTTTGTTTTCCATTGAACAAACCCTCCCATTTCCATGAAAATGTGTTTAATTTTAAAAAAATAACTGTGTATTTAGAATCACACTAGTCAGGATTTAATAATAGAGCTGCTCTGTGGATCTTCCTGTATCCAAAAAGGCTAAAGCAGCTGCCTGTAAAAACTGGATTGGGAATAACCCACAGATGTGAATATACTATTTGTAGCCTCTGAATGGGCTGGAGAGCCTCATAGATAGCCTCGAGGCAGTGGCAGACCATGGATAGATGTATTCCCTAGCTCTGGTTAACCTCAGAGTGATGTATAAAGCTACAGGAGGTCCTGTGAGGCATCCTGTTGGGAAGGGGAGGGGGTAGAATGGCACACAGCCATTCAGCCATTTCAGGAAGACCAGACTAAGAAACAACAGGTCTCAGTTTCTGGATACACTGGAACTTAATCAAGTCAATGCCCCAGTTTGTCCAGTTTTGTATCATGAGTAGGAAAAATAATAATTTGAAGTGATTAATTACACAGCTAATTGTGTTACTTGATGCTGCACTACACATTGCAAATATCCTCCGAACTACATGAAATGGTATAGAATAACCTGCAGGTCCTAGCCAAGCCCTTTCCTGCTGTAGTGGTTTAGTTCGCATTTCTTACCTTCTGTGAGATAAGAGGTTTGAAGAAAGGCAAAGCAGGCTCGAACTTAAAGAATATGAAAGAAAGTTTATTACTAACAGAGTTAAGAGTAAAATGAAATAAGAGAGTAAGACAAAAACCCCTTTTTCCTCCAACACCCCCCCCCNATGGTATAGAATAACCTGTGGGTCCTAGCCAAGCCCTTTCCTGCTTACTGCAAAAATTTGTCCTGTTCTGGCTGGAACCAGGACAATTATTCACAGCAGCAAAGCTTTTGGATCTACTCTGTCTTTCTAGATGGACAGAAGTGAATTTGATGGGCTGGAGGAAGCTCTGATCAATTGTGCAAATTTTCTCACAACACTTGCATATATGGTTAGGTCTCAGTGAAAAATAAGGTATCTTGGTCCAATCAGTGTGGAATTTATTTTAAAAAACAGCCTGGAAGTGCAGGATCCCATGCATAAAACCAGAAGCAACTTTGAACCAGGGACCCAATACATGCAGAACCAATACATTTTGCTTAAAAACTGAAATGCTTTCTGCCAGATCTAATATGCCATTTATGATGACCCATCATTTATGATGATACAAGCCACATGTATTAATTATTGCTAATTTTATGCACTGTCCAAAGTAATTTGGGCTGCACTGTTATCAAGCATTTCAAAGTTTCCACAGTCTCCTAGAAGTTACATTCCCTGATGAAAGTTGCTGTTGTTTCACCTGGAGAGGAGAAGGTTGTATGGGGACCTCACAGCAATGTTCCAGTACCTGAAGGGGCCTGCTGGGAAACCAGAGAGGGACCCTTCACCAGGAACTGTTGGGACAGGACAAGGAGTAATGGATATAAACTGAAAGAGGGGAGATTTAGGCCAGGTATTAGGAAGAAATACTGTACTGTGAGGGTGGTGAGACACTGGAACAGGTTGCCCCTCTGCTTCCCCTCATGCAGGGGGATTGGGGATTAGATGATCTTTAAGGCCCGTTCCAACCCCTTAACATTCTGTGATGCTATAATTTTTCATTAGCTTAGTATGCATTTCAAAGTGCAGTGAGCTATTTCTGTTTTACCATTTTGATTATGCAAGACCATAAGCTGCTTTATGAATTGCATTATAAAAAGCATTTTCATTCTTAAACTGCAATTACATAGCAAATGTGAAATCAAATAAGAATGCTGGGGTCTGAAGTCAGATTAGCAGAAATACAGACATTTCTAAGGGAGATACCATCACCAGGGCGAAAAGCTGCAAACAGATGCAACTCCTTGGAGTTAACTTAATGTCAGTAGTAAATTCAGCCACTGTTTGAAAAGGAATTTACTTGTTTTGTGCCTGACAGAGAAGGTTTGTGGCTCCCTGTATGGCTCCTTCCTTACTCACATCACCAAGAATCCTTCATTCTCCATTTCTTTCATGCAGAGACTAAATAAAATCCTGACCTAGTTCTCTCCTGAAAGTTTGCTGCCTTTTGTGTGACATCTTCTGATCAACTGAGACGAGGAGAGAGCAGAGATGAAGAGTGAACAGAATTACCAAAGCAGTGTTCTTACCACTGAAAGGAAGGGTACTCTCCTGCTAGTCATCACAGGAGTGGTGCAGGGAGGACAAGGATTTCATTCTGAATGCAGAACAGCGATAATGTCAAGATCTATTAAAGGTCCTCTTGAAAGAGGAAAATCTCACACAGAGAATCCCTAACAGTCTCGCACAAGTGAGGCGTAACATTTTCACAACTTGGAATAAAATGCTTAATTTTTTTTTTTGTACAAGTCCTACATTTTCTGAGGATAATTCTCCATACCTGTCATCCTAGCTTCTGATAGCAGAGTCAGAGATTCTCAGAATAATACTTCAGAACACATTAAAGGAAGAAAATATTAAGAAAATGCCCAACAATTGCAGTGTCTGAAAGCAACAATTAAAAAGAAAGTCAGTGTGAAACAGAAATGTACAAAGGCACATCTTGATTGCCATGCCAAGTACCTGGAGCTCTGTTGTATCAACCTATCAGGAAGACTGTGCCTAAAAATTCATAACTTCAGAGTTATTTACAGCTTACAAAAATTCCAGGTGAGCAAAACCAGAGGAGTAATTCTAAACTTTTTAGTGGCTTCCATCAGAAGTGAGAACAACATCAGAAAAGAGATGTTTGGCCAAGACGAGAAGAGGACATGGGAGAAGAAGGATAAATTAATCTCTTTTGAGGGCCACTACACTTTTGGTAGTTAAGACTCTCTAATCCTTCTCCTATATACATTAATCTCTTAAAGATATCTTAAGGAAGCTGCTTGAGTGGATGCTGAAAATGAACTAGTATGTTGGCCTTATTGCAGAAGAGGACTAAGACCAACTCATATGAAGGAATATAGCCCATAGTGTTTCTGTGACTGAACATTTACAGTGACAGACAGGATATAAAGCCTGAGAATTTCTTTCCATCCTTCCTTTTTAGTTTACTTTATGGAAGCACAAAACAATAATTCTCTTACTCAGAAGGACAAAAGGAAAACAAAGACAAATCTTTATTCCCACTCCCCAGCTTTATTCTATAAGCAGGAGCTATGCTAATTTATTCCCTTGGTTTTGACCTTTCTGAAGGAAATAGTCTTATTTTGCTACAACATTTATCACTGGGCCAAAATGTCAGCACTGTTGGTGGTGTTTTTTAACAGCACTTGTAAAAATGGCTTGCATGCAGTTCTGGAAATGGAGCCTCTGATGTGCTGGTGGATATGGCATCTCCTCCTCAAGGGGCACAAACAAAATGGAATATCACAATCACTTCTCCCCAGTTCAAAGACTCACAACTTGATTAGAAAAAAAGGTCATGGAAGGCTGTTGTTGCTAAATATATTATGTCTATGAAGGCAATAAAGGCAGCAGCAAGTTAGCCTAAATAGGTTTTCTTTACCAGGACCGTGATTCTGACAGTTTCCCTACCTATTGTTTTTTCTTGCACTTTGTACTGATTTGTTCAATAATCTGAATGGCTGCGTTCATCTGAATCATGGTGCATTATCAAGACTGCCTTGTTCATTTCTTGGGTCCCCCCACTAATGCTGTTTTTTAATTCGTTGTCTGAACTCAGTACCACAATTAATCGATATACTGGGTGTTCTGATGATAACAACACAGACTTCATCAACCAAAAGAGGCATTTCCCACATTAGCAGTCATCTTGCATACCACTTAATGAGGCACCTATTTTATGACCAGCAAAACACTTATCTATTCTAATTGAGCTGTAAAAAGACTATGCTATATATATATATATATATATATATAGTAAGTATGTTTTGTGGTTTGTCACCATCAATAACCTTGTCAATATACTGGTAATGTTATGTTTTATTTATAAGTCAGCAGAAAAGAATTTGAAGCAAAAATTGCCGCAAAGATTTAAAGCAAGCAACAGAATTTGTCTCGTAGGAAATACAAACAGAAAGAGGTACAGAAGCTGGGGACAAGGAAGGAGATATCAACCAGACTGTTGTTTTCCCCATGTGAATTAATGAGGGATTATGATTGTTCTTAAAAGATTTTACACCAACTTGTTGGGTTACTGTAATTATACCATTCTGCAGTGGATTACAATTTCTTGAAGTGAGTGCAATACTGGAATCCCCTTCTACTAACTTGACACTAGTTTGACTAGAGTGACTCCCACTGGAGTCAGATATGCCAAGTTTAGCCAGTTTCAGTCAGTTCCTCATGTTTGAAATTAGGCCAGACTCAATTGTTTATGGACCCACCCTCAGGCTCTATTTGTAGTCACATCTTTTCAACATTGAATATAATGATGACTATGCTAAAATATATTAGATATATGTTCGATAACCTAATTGCTAGGAGATATAGCCTATTTTTAAGTCTCCTGAATCTCACCTCTTCCCTTGGTAGAGCATTCACTCTTCAATGTACAAAGTCCTCTAAAAATTAAAATCTGCTCTCAGCCTAACATGCCTGGTGACTGACTGAGGAAAAAAGGTATGAAAATAATTGAAGTTTGTATTGCAGTTTGCCACAAAGCATCAACACAGAAATTAGAGTTATTTAAACACCTTTGTGTAAGGATAATCTTTGTTTCACTATTGTCTACAGGTTATACTCTCAGGAGGGACATGTTTTAATCAATAAAGCCTCAGCATTACCAGGCAGTGTGATAAGATTCTGCAGCATCTGCTTTTTTCAAGGTCCATGAGCATATTGCAGAAAGCCTCTGTGTGCCTCCACGGACTCTCTCCACTCCTCATCCCCACACTTGTGGTGCTACTGTGACTTTATGAGGATGCCAACAACTTCTTTCAGCTGTCAAGGTGCTCAAAGCAGGGCTGAAGTTAATAGCTCAGACCATACATGCTAATGGTTCTCAGTAAATTGATACGTTATTATTGCTTAATTTTGGTAAACATTCTTACAGGAAAGTAGTGTCTCAATTGCAGCCCATCTAAAATAAGCTCATTTATGCTAATGTCTTTCTCCTTGACACTCAGTAAATTCTTCCTAATGCATTAATTATGACTCCAGATAGACCAATGATTATTTCATATATGCTAATTAGGAATCATTTTATTCAGTCTGCCACACATATCAGTAAACAAGTGGAATGAATTCCCCATGGGGAGGATAAAAAGACAATGATTTTCCTTCCAATGAAGCTTAGAGAATTTACCCCACAAATAAGATGTAATTAGAGAGAAATGAGGACTTAGAAAAATACACTTACAGGTGTGAGAGACATCAAGAACATGTTCTTTCTCAGTGATCGAATAAAGCAGATTCTTAGCTAATTCCTTAGCCAAATCTCATTCTCAGTTAATGAGTTTTTACTATATATGATTAGGAAGTGCAACCACCTTCTACAAAGTAAATAAAAATTACAATCAAATTAGTTCCATTTGTGGCAGAACAAATTGATACCAAAAAAAAGTGCAATTTCAGCCCTAGGTTTGGGAGAGATAGAAGGCTGAAGAAAAACTTGTGACACATCACTGTCATTCACACTCATTGAATGTCAAGGTTAAAACATGGTGGAGAGAAGTTTTTGCTGCTAATACTTGTGACCCTTACTGCTACTAAACCCCACAATTCTACAACTGGATCACATACACCTCTTGCTCATGACTGCTGTATAACTAATTAGGATATCTTCATAAAAACATAATTTCAGGCTTGAAACCAACCAAAGAGAAACATAAAATGAATGATAAAAAGTAACATCACAGGGTTATATATTGTTAAGAACAAACTCTTAGAACCTCATTACATAAATGATAATATATTGTAGGATGAAAGCTGGCAATATTTATGTGTAGGTCAGATCCCTAAATATATATTTAGGGTTGAACTAGGAGAAAAATTTACTGTGTATAGATATGACAATTTGTACTTGATTTTTTCTCTTCATGTCTTACATCAAGTTAACTCTTTATAAGTATACACACTGAGAGCCTAGAGTCCTGCTGAGGATTTTCTGAAAACATGAATAAATCTTATAGAAGACTGAAATCTAAATTCAACTACCAATTTTCATGTGTGAGCCAATCTACAACCAAATCTGGTCTTCCGAGATCAGCTATTTCTGTGTTTGAAGGTTGAGTGGTTAATATAGATCTAACAATAACTCGTACAAATAGGAAAATATCAAAGTCTGAATGAACAGGCCACATATGGTTCAGAAACAGATAATAACTCTGAAGGCATCTACTTTTTGGGATATTCCATCTTCTATAAACTCTTTTTCAATCATAAGCATAGACCTATATTTTTTTTAAAAAAGGCAAGTGAGAAATTGCCTTTGAGAGATCTGCTGTGTCTTAATTCTGCCGTGAAGCCTACGACCACAGAAGTGAGATGGACTGCTCTGTCCTAAGAGACACACATACTATTGCCGGCAAGGAAACAAAGTACAAATTTTTACCTTAATTATTCTAGAGCCTGGGAGTGTTGGGATGAAACCTGAGCCAATTTTCTAGAATCTAAAAAAGTGAATGGCATCCTACAAAGATACCAAAGAATATCAACCTTATAACAAATTAATGCTGTCAGATGTACTTTCGTGTGTTAGTTAGGCTGAAGAAAATGAAAGTATCTTTCCTTAGGCAGATGAATCAAAACTTAAAGTGACTACAAATTAATGCACAAATTAATGTAAAATTAATGTATTCTTAATCCTTAAGAATATGTTGGCTCTGGATTTTGTGTTTCACTGCAGTGAGCAGTCCATAAAAGCTTCCAAATTCATCTGGCAAATAAACTGTTGTGAATTATTTGTGGGATCGTGTTTGTTGGTTTTTTTGAGGGGTGTTTTTGTTTTTTTCCTTTTTTTATTTTTTTGAAATTTGAAGAACACTTTTGATCAATTGAGACACAGAAAATACAGTACTGAAGATATGCCATCAGAAGCAAACATCCTTGTGTGAAGTCCTCTACATTTACACCACCATCATAATTTTTTTTTTCAAGCAAGGCAACCCCTTACCATAAGGATCAGCAGGCATGCAAAGTTATTCCTAGTCAAGGTAAAAAAAGGCTGAACTCTGCTAATGACTCTCTGAAACATTAAGGGGAAAAAGTCAAGGATTATTAAAATTAACATCAGTCAGCTTAGACAGAAAATCCTTAGCTGTCCAGTTAGATTACTCAGCCATTCAGACTCCATGCAGATAAGGTCTACTTACAGGCTGTTTAAACTCCACTACAGTTCTAATGAATGGAGAATAGATGAGTCTGAAAAGCAAGCACCTTGGAAAAAAATACTAGAAAATGTAAATTTTAATTTCATTCATGTACTTCTGTGTATGGGGGCTGATATCCGGTTGAGTGGTTGCTGCAGTTTATGGAAAAGGTAATGAAACATCAGATGGGTACTGTTCAAGAGCATTACCCATAACGATCATATTGTAGGCTATTAGCAGTTTTAAATATATATATATATTACAGCTAATGGGATATGTGTTTACGGCAACACAGGAAGGTAATTTTGCCACTATTTTTTAGAGAGAAGAAATTGAAATACTAAGTTATCTGCTTACTGTGCTATTTAAAAGGGAAACCATTCCCTTAATGTTAATTTAAACAAAGTTATGAAGAGAAAAGTTAAACTTTTGTACAGCGTATTGAAAATTGATTAAAGGGTAATGATGGTCCCTTGCTGGTAGAAGAGCAGTAGCACGTTGCACTTGTCTTTCAATACACTACCTTAATATTTAGATATATCTATCTCAAAAAACATCAAATGAAACCCCATGGAAATCCAAATTTTTACTGAGTTTTAGTATACAGAAGTAGGGGAAATTTCAATGAACTAATTTTTTTGTCCCTCACAGAAAATCAGAAGCTACAGGAAATATTCGTAATTTTATTTACATCTTCAACAACCATCTTCTCACTAGAAGATATTTTACGTGGTTTTGTTAGTTTTCTAAATTTTTTGTTTATTTTTGAAAAAAAGAAATTAAATCCAATATCTGAAGGTACCCAATCACTTTATTAACATCTATTTAACACTACCCATGTTAGTTACTGACTTCATGGAAGGTAGGATGGCCCAGTAGGCTTCTTCACAACATGGACATGAAATTTTCACCCACATCGTTGATCCTGCAAGCACAACGGCATCTGCTTGGAGGAACAGTGATGCCTCCTCAGCCACCTAGAAACAGAGACTAGACAAGAGCAAGGGAATAA
Source organism: Falcunculus frontatus (assembly GCA_013398115.1). Lineage (NCBI taxonomy): Eukaryota > Metazoa > Chordata > Aves > Passeriformes > Falcunculus > Falcunculus frontatus. The sequence goes on from VZRV01001166.1 coordinate 460,399, forward strand.
AGACAGGTATTTATTTGAAGGGCCTTCAAGGTACACCCTGGGGGAGCCAGAGGCTGCTTCCAAAAAATGGACCCCAAGATGGACCCCAGGTCACGAGTTCTTCACACTTTTATAGGTTTGGATCATTTGCATATCAGGGTTAATTCTCCAATTAAAGCCCCAGTTTAATGATGTAACTCCCCTCAGCTTGCCCCCCTTAGAATCTTTAGTTTACACATTTTGGGCCTAAAAACAGCCTGGCTGTCCTTGAAGGCAAAGCCTGGAGAGGCTTTGTTATGTCTACCCAGTACGAGAGAGCAGGAATTACAGGCTACAAGGAACTTCAGAGTTACACTCTAGGCAGTACAGAATTTGAAAATACAAAAGTTAAAACCTAAGGCATCAACAGTGAGAGTGTGCAAGACAGAGATAGTTTGCTACTAACTCCACTATCCTCTGTGGCATTTCACACATTTAGGGGTTTCACTATTCACTCAGTTTTGGGTTCTGTGTTTCTAACACACTATGATTAAATACAGCATGATTAAATCAGCTCTTTGCCACATAAAGTGGGTTGGAGAGAGGTGGATCTCCTCAGTTAGGCAGGGAAGACAGAGAGATAGCATGTTAATAACACCAATTAATAAAAGCCTTTTGAGTGCAACTCCGCTGAAGAGTCAATGTGAATGCAGGTTCCAACCCCAGGTGGCATTTCTAAACCCATGACAGATGGTGCATCTCAGTGTCTCACAGCTCACTGTTACACATATACGACTAATTTTGCTATCAATATTTTTATATTAGCAACTAGTTTTGAGCAGCTTCCTACTTTTCATAAGTTTCATATGAATATAAAGAAGAAATGTATATCCTGATCAAAATTTGCGTTTATATTCTGACATTCAACCCAGTTACTTTCATTTGTTTATGAAAATTCTTGTTCCACTGCTAACATTTTCAAGAAAATGGTATCATTGTGCCCCTTGTAATATTACAGAGGGAAGGATCCGAAAATGCTTTGCTACATTTCAACTTACATTTGTTTAAAAGCGCAGAATTTATTTTCAAGCCATTTAGGATTTGATTACTTGTTTGTGGGGGTGGAGAAGCAGTGCTGAGGGAGGAAGAGGAAGCAGTAAAAGTCAGGCACTTAATTCTCAAATCTGGGAATTATATCATTTTTCAGTGGACGCAAAACTTCTCCTCTGGACAAGACATCAATTATATGAGAAGTTTTAGAACTTCCATTAAAATGGGTGGTAGTTTTAATTACTTAATACATAATTGCATCACAATTAAGCCCAGTCGTGTTTGTGGAGGTGATGCTGGAGGACCAGTGGATCACAGTACAGTTTAGCCAATTAAACTAAGTCCCAACACAACTCCTGCACTGAGGTGAGAGAAGATCCTACACCAAGGCATGCTCCTGGCACCTTACTGGAGAGGTCCTGGCAGAAACCAAGTCTCTGTTCAGCTTTAATCTTTGGCATTGCATGACCAGCACAAGCACACTTTGATCTAAAGTGAGAGTTTGACTCACTTAAAAATGTCAGATGATCTGTTAGGAGTATTTATGAAAAGAATGTAGATCTTGAAAAATACCTGGAAAGCCAAGTCATGTACCACAATTCTCTTATGCTAGAATCTGTGCAAATGTAAAACCAAAAGATTGTTGGTATGCTAAACATAGTTTAGAAATATAGACAGGTAACACTGGAGAAAATTCAGTTTTGTAGTTTGTTTAGTAAGATGCTTGTGATGTGTTGGTTTATGAGTAAAACGTTTAAATCAGAAAGAAAAATCAGGAGATAGAGAATGTAAAGAAAACCTTAGCAAGGCGTTGTAGGAAGGATGAACTCTTTACCTCCATGCTTAGAAGCAGCCAGGAGAAATTAAACACACCCATTATTATATCCATTTACTGCAGTTGAAATCAAATACCTTATATTGGTGATAGCATAATCAGAGATGCATTCTGTCCTGGAGCAGGGTTCCTCTGACACTGAACTCAAATCCATGCTGAGGTTCCCACCTGCAGGTGCAATGACACACTGACACACTTCTCTACTTTCAGCTTACCATATATCAGTCTCAATCTTGTAAAACATTCAGCATTAGGACTTTCACATTCCATTAAGTTTATAAAACTCTCTCTATTTCATATTTCTTTAAGACTATTTCTACAGATATTATTTTTTTATATTTAATGATCAGTTCAGTAAAGTGGCTTTTAAAAAATCTCTTCTTTGGAATATTTTTTTCCCTAGCAGCCGTTTTCCCCACTTGAATTTAGGAGTCAAGAAGATCCTACTTGACCAGCAAAGTTGACCATTCTTTGGTCTCAGTGAAAAACAACATTGAAACAAAACTGATGTGATTACTAACCAGTATGATTGAGAATTGAGTTCCATTATATCCATGTATGACAGCAAGAGCATTCAGCACTCATACAGAAAAAAAGAAAAATAAATATTCAGCAAATATAAATCTTCTACATATTATGTAGAGGAAAATCAAAAGCCCACTGATTAGAAAGAGACTGCAGCAAACTGTAATCAAAGTTTTGATTTGAATTTTTTGCTTCTTTGGCTGTTTCAAAGGCTTCTTCATTCTCTAACATAATAATAGAAAATTTAACAAAAGGAAGCTGAATGGGCAACTGAAATTTGGGAGTTGCTCTTCACCTTCTCTATCATTATGCCTAGAATTTCAGGGAAATGTATCCAGATTGAATATATCCTCAGATTACTTGGCTGAAATGCTGTGTGCCTACAAATCACCAAAATGTACTTCTCTGAACAGAACATCCTTGGGGAGAAAAGGAGGTATGAGTCCTCCTGCTTCCATACAGAATCGAAAACCTGAAAGAAAATTAGCTTAACATATAGAACTAATTCTAATAATTCATGTCTTTCATGCATGTTAGTTGAGCATTCCCATTGCTCCACACCTGCCTTGATAATCACTACAAAGTATGACTTGAACATCAGACGGTGTTGTCATTAGAAAGTAATTAGTTTTAATTTGTTGTTAATGATTAAAAAAACAGCGATGGGAGTTTGTTTAAAACTCTGCATCTCTTTTACTGTGATTTTAGTCAGCCCCATTTTTATGATGCTATAAGACTACCATTCCTGATTACATTACTCCTTGTTCATACAGGTATTAATCTTTCACGGATAACGTGGCCTGTTTCTAATGAATGCCTTAAGCCATAGAATAAAAGCACTCAATTTAGGTTCTTTAGAAATAGTGTCTCATTGAAACCACGTAGGAGATTGATTAAATACCTTGCTGTCCAAATGACTTTGGAAAATTAATGGACCCAATCGAAGTTAAAACCTCTATGCTCTCTTCTTGTAACAAAATAAGGACAACCTAAACGTAAAAAATTGCCAAGGAGATTATATAAGCAATCAGCTGCTAACAATGCTTTTCTAAATGAGCCAATGTATCAACATTATACAGAATTCAGGCTTTATTCAGGCTTCATTGGGAAGAGCAATGATACCAGAGAAATAATAGTAGAATTTTCTCTCTTGTTAATATAGGGTAGTAGTAGAATTTTGGAGGTTATCATAAAACCAGAGAGAAATTTTCATACTGAAAGAGGGGAAATTTAGGTTAGGTATAGAGAAGAAATCCTTTACTGTGAGGGTGGTGAGGTGCTAGAACAGGTTGCCCAGAGAAGTTGTGGATGCCTCATCTGTTACAACCCACATCTGATACAGGGTAACTAAGGTTCCTGTTATAAAATCCCTTGGGGTGAATTAGAGTGAAAGAACACTGGGTGACCAGTGTACATATGAAGATTTATTTTAAAACTACGTAATTGCAGTGGAAAGAATGTATGTGGCCATTTTGGTTATTTTCTATAGAAGTACAAAAATTCATGAAGAAAATACATAAGGAAAAGAAAAGAAAGTGAAGGAAAGGATAGTGGACAGTAGTGGAGAAGAAAGATATCTGTGGATCTAGCAGCAAGACCTGATAATTGCAATTTTGATGTCTGTGGTCAGAGTGATGGTTGCAGTCCCGATCTGTTGGGGGTGGGGATCCACAAAACAAAAAGTTCATTGAGTTGTATACATTCAAGTTGGCATTGGGAATGCCTAGATCCCTCCCCAGGGAGAGGATTCTTCATATCTGGTGCAATGCTATGGGGCATGTGTTCTGGAAAGAGTTGGGGGGTGCTTTCCTTGGTGGTCCATAGCCCCCTCTGGGAATACGACTGCTGCTGCCCCTGCTTCTTGCAACTGCACAGCTGGGTGTTGTGTGGTCATCACGGACCTGAACAGGCAAATTGGCTCCAGAAAGGTATTGCCCTACCTTTGTACATCCCCCCAGCTTTCCAGGCACATCCTGTTCTAACTTGACTGTTTGAATGCAAAACCAATACAAATGGTCATTGGAGTTTGAGGCACAGCAGTGCTTAACTCCTTACCACTCAGCCTTCTACACCATCCTTGACAGTGTTCAAGGCCAGGCTGGATGGAGCATTGAGCAGCCTGGTCCAGTGGAAGGAATCCCTGCACATGGCAATGAGGTTGGAACCACATGATCTTTATGGTCCCTTCAACTCAAATAATTCTAGAATTCTATGATTCTAAGATTTAAGATTAGGTGCTTTCAGAACCAGACATGAAAAAGCAGGAAAATGTAGATCTATTGCTTATTGCTATCTCAAACAGCTGGATGTGGGTTTCCAGACTGGCATCAACATCAGCTTCTGAGCTCTCTTCTGCGTGTTACATGTGCCTAAATATGCATGTGGGGAGATCATTTCACACTGCTCTCTAACAAGAAAAGGCACATATCACCTTACTGGCAGTGCACAGGAAAAACCCATCAGGACAGCAACCTAGTCCTACCTCTCTTCTTTATGTAGAATGCCTTTACACTATGTATTCTGGGGAGCAAAAATATGTCTTTGTATTTATTTAGTATGTGATGCAATGGAGTTCCCTCAGATCCATTGATGTTACTGGACTGGAACTAATAACTAAAAATCTTCAGACAGAGCTGTCAGTAAGGTTAGTTGCTTGCAGAGAAAAGACCTCCATGAATTTGGAAGTGTATTTTAGATTATTTTTCTCTGTGCTCTTACACGCCTACATCTGAGAACAAATTGGTATGCTGACAGTCAAAAAATGAAGCAATTAAAAGAGTGGAATTTAAGTTGCTGCCAGTATCATGTGAAACTGCAGTAGAAGAGTCTGAAGTTTAAGAATAGAAGATGTAAAAAGAGGTAAGCAACAGCAATACTCTCTGAACCAGGCATTTAAATGAGTGGCCAAACAAAGGCACTGAGGGCTCACAGCAAAATGCAGGACATAAGGAGATTTTGCAGAAGATAAACCTGGGAGATATGCTGAAAGCCTTTCTAGAATATCTGCCTTAAGATATGCCGATTTAGTAAAGGAAGACAGCTTTAGACAAAAACACAAGTTGGCTGTATGTAGATAAGAGCAGGAGAGTTCCACAAACAGGTGAAGAGAGCATCCCTTTAAACCTCAAAGCCCCAGGGTGCACAGGAGCAACTTGGACAGAGAATTCAGCTGGCTGCCATCTGTATGATACATATCTAGGGAGGTGAAGTGCACAAAAGCATGTGCTGTTGTGGAGCCAAGCTGAGTCACCAGTACAGCTGGCTTCCCCTCTTACTTACCACGTTACTACATTCTGTCCCTCTGCTAATATTAAAAACCAGGCTCCCACTCCCACAGTTGCATATGTTGTGTTTAAATTACGTCCACTAATTTCAGGATTCCAGTCTGCAGAAGTCTCTACACAATAGCTCATTGCAACTTTCCAAATTTCGTAACAAACGCAAGAATTATATCCTTAAGTTTCCCTCTATCAAAAGATGCTGGCAGAAAATGCAATATTCAGAGTATCCTAACATTGTGTCAAGTAAAAACTGTGAACTTTTCCTTCTTTGAAAGAAAGCATTACTCTGTTTAAAATGTTATATTTTCTCCAACAGCCCATCTCTAATGTGAAAATTAATGCACCCTGCCCAAGAGCCTCTGCAATGATATTGAATGCACTAAAAATTGCTATTTCTATTCGATACTGATTAGTTGCCTTTTAAAGTATAACATGGCCAGCCACAATTGCGTTTCATTGATTTACATTTTTTATTACATTTTACATAGCATAAAATTAATTTTCAAATTATTATCTGGTCAGCAAACATTCTAGCTAATTTGGGATTTTGAAAAATCCTTCTTATGAATTAACATAGGAAAAAGTGTAGGAGGACTTGAAAAGTGTAGTATTGTGGTAGCTACCAGAAGTACCACAGTAGTGTGGCAATACTGATGGCTAAGCCTAAAAGCCTCATCATGTGCCAAAGCATAACAACAGTTAAAATAACCACAGAAATCAGTGCTTTTTATCACTATTATTTAAGAAAAAATATATTTTGCCTAAAAATAATAGCCTTTATGGCTTTCCAAAAGGAAATTAAAGATGTGTTATAATGATCGTCTTGATTTGATTCTAATTTTTTTTATAAAAAAACCTCATCATGTGAAGGAATTACTAGCTAGAAGGTGTTGGGAAGAGCAGTAGATCTGTCTCCAAATATTTCCATTAATCTGGCCTATTTTTAATACAATTGAATCATGAAAAAATTAAGAATAATAAAAATTTTGCAGTTTCAAATAAATTTCCTTATTCCTTTCAAATAAAGTAATAATAAAAAAGAGTTACAATATGAAACTGTGTGGGCTTAGGATCTCTGAGTCATCTTTGATCTGTTGTAACTAGTTAGCACTGAAATTTAGACTGATGAAATAAACTTCACAGAGGCATTCCCAGTTTTTACTGGGTTTGTAGAATCATTTTTACAGCCTACAGCCCACACTCCTGTGACCTACGTCTATTCCAACAGAGAAGCTCCAACTTCATGGATCGTTTCCTTGATGTGGGGGGCAGTCATCCCCAAAGGGTGGCCGCTTTCTGGTCAGGTGGGCACTGGTACAAGGACCAAACCACACTCCTCTCCTGAGCAGGGCATCTCCAGCAGCAGCCGGGACAGCTGAGCCGAGCCCTTCCTGCAGTCGGGCAGTACTGACACTGAAGTCTTGCTCCACTTCAGCTCATCTTGGTAGCAAATCCAGTTTCTTCCTCCATCTAAAGTGAGACTTTGTCACAAGAAAAGGGAAATGCTACGGAATGATTGTAGCTGCCTAATTTTTTACATAGTTTTATATTTAGACTGACACCTTTCCATGACTGCTCTAGAGATACAAGCCAGAGTTGACCTAGTCCCTAGGAAAGTTACAGGGATTTCTGTTCAACTCTAAACTTAAATGAAACACAGCATTGCTTTTTACAACCAGTCACCAACTGGATGGGGCTGAAGAAGTTCTTTAGCGTATATTGTCGAACACCTCTTGTCTTAAATGTTGCATCATTAACTTTAAAACTAAGGAAAAACAAACATAAAAGGAAAAGAAAATGGTGATTAATTATTTTAGAACTACTTTTAAAAGAAATCCTCATACTGGCATGAAGATCTTGGAAAAGTACTGAGTACTGCTTCCCAGTTTTGAAATTACTGAACCACTGTAAAGACAGCAATTATTGAAGCAATGTAAGGACAGGAAAAGGTTGCCCAGAGAAGCTGTGAATGCTCCATCTCTGGAAGTGTTCAAGGTCAGTCGGGAGAGGGCACTGAGCAACCTGGTGTCCCTGTCCATGCCAGGGACTTGGAACGAGATGATCTTCCCACCCAAACCATTCTAGGATTCTATGAAGATCTAGGCCTGGTGAACTCAGCAAGTGGAATCATGCCTGTTGTGTGCTGCCTCTGAGGGGGTAGTGAAGGCACGTCTTGTCTACACATGTGAGCTGCTGATCTTGCTGCCCCAACTATCATATTGACACCAGAATGATTTTTGCTTTTATATTTCCTTCATGTATAATCGTAGCTCTGTTGTATATTTATGTAGTTCCTAGCTAGCCCCAGACCTCTTCCCTACCCTCATAGGTAGAAAGACAAAACACATTTCAGAGGCTCCAAGCTGGGGGGTCCAACTGAGAGCCAAAGTTGAAACCAGCTCCTCGAGACACATTTCCATAAACAAAGTTTAGTTCCTATCTAAAGGAGGGCTACAGTAAGAGGTGGAACTGAAAGGGGGAATTACCTCACCACTTATGTCTCTAGCTGGGGATTTTTGTCAATTGTGCTAATTTGCTAAACTTATAAAACTGCATTCACCCCATGCGGGGTGGGCATTTTCAGTATCTGCCCCTTGGAGGCCTCCAATAAAGACCAGCCTTTATATTACCTCCTATACTAACATTGTCTCAAAAGTGTGGTGCTTTATTTCTAGGTTTTTAAGGCATCAATATTTAGTCTGCATCCAGAGGCTCGGCAGGGCCTGTAACTGAGTACTGGTACTCAGACTGAGTACTAAAGGACAGCAACATCCTCGGTTTGTCCCCTCTGTTGGCATCTAAGTATCCCCTCTAAGTATGCCTTGCATCTTAGTGTTTTATCACCTGTGTGCTATGCTGATGTATGATGGAGCCGAACACTGACCATCCAGTGCTGCTACCAAACTGGAACAGACCTGTCCAGACTCTCTGCACTCCAAAGATTTTCATTTAGAGCTCTTAGCATAGGACTCTTCTGGAGCCCCGAGGTCTCCTAAGGTCTGCTGTTGAGTGCAGGGCTATGCCCGAGCAGCATGGATGCACCTTGAATCTACAGAACGGCTTTGGGCTGGAACACAGGCTCAGGATGGTACTCAAATATAAATCCCACCAGACTGCAGAGGCATAAATGAACTCTTCAGTAGTATGTGAAGGAAAAGCAATCAATCTGAATGTTCAGCAGCTGTTCACAGAATCAAATATCCAGAGAGGGCTTGAAGTACAACATCTGAGAAGGTTTTGTAAATGAGGAGAGCACAACATCTACTTGCAAATTCCAGTAAAGCGTTCCCATCCCTTTGATTATATCTGATACTCTAGAAATGTTTCAAGTCTGATGCTCACAGAAGTGATTCTATTTTTTGTAAGAACAAGAGAAATAATCTGCATGGTTTTTTCTGTGTTGTACCAAATCATTTTAAAATGGCATAGCACTTTTTCATGTTTAATCCCATCTAAGTTTTGTTATACTTTGATTTATTTTAGCAAAATCAGCTTTGTGATAATACTGTGTGTTTTTTTCTTTTATAAAACCAATTTTAATGTACTCATTTTCTTCAGAGCCTCGTAAAATGAATTACTAAACAAATTAAATCTCTCTCTCACCCAGTATCTGATCTACTTTGGAGTTGTCCATGGTATGGCAGTAACTGAAGTGACCTACTTGAGAGATAACTTCTCATTAGCTGGCTGAGAGGGAGAGGAGCCTCCCCAGGGAATAAGAATAGTAGAGTCCTGGGAGGGTATGCCTTTTGGTTTGATGATTCAACTCGCACTATTCTTATCCCTGAGGCACACCAAGATTGTAAGGGGCATACCCTATGGTTCAGAGTGCCACAGGAAGATGTTCACAGCTGCAGTCTAGTACTGGACTTCAATACTTTCTTCTGGATATTCTGGAATAATATGCCTGATTTCTCCTGGTACATGTAAGGAACAGCAGATTATGTACAGCTCCTGCACTGCCCAGAATGCTTCCAAAAAGCCCAGAGGATAGTTTGACGGAAACTACATGGTATTAGTCTATTTTTTAACATGGGAAATTAGCACTCAAGTTCATATATTGCTCTCTGATGTCACTTGATCTGTGTTTGTTACTAATGCTGTCTTGTCAACAAATGTCATAAAGCACAGAGATAAGGAGCCATGCAGGCCACCTGAATTAGAATTAGGCAACAAATGTTATAGAAAAACCTTAAATCACATCTGTAAGATACAGCAAAACCACCAGACTGGGTTGAGGCAATGAGCCAGTCTCTCAGCAGCAGAATTCAAATGGTGAGAACAAGGGTGAGAGGCTCTCACTGCTATCTTCCTTTAATCACCCACAAAGTACCAGGAAGTGCTTCCAGCTCAGGGTTGGTACTAAGGACAACCCAAAGTCTGACAGCCAGGAAAACCTCCTGCCCAGCCTCCCAGAGGGACTTCAGAACACTATCCCAAAAACATAAGCAACCAATCCTCATGATGTGTGAACCTCCTTGGAAGCAGGAGTAAACCTGCAGCATGAGTGGAACTACAAAGGCACACTGCAAGATATCAGGAAGCCTACGGCAGCATGACAGAGCCCATTACAGAAGTCACTGGTAGTAGAGCAAGATACCATAGGTGAAACCACAGGTGACCCCAGCCTATGAAACAGGCTCACAAATGAATTGCCAAAGAAGAGCTCTAAGCACAGCAGGCAGCATTGTGGCCAGAGGCAGGTGTAGAACAGCAGCTCAGAGGTAACAGCTGAGTGACTGTCACGCTCAGGGAGCTGCAAGTACCAACCATACCTGAATGCTGCTGCCAAGGGGCAGACAACTAATGTATGGGCAGAGACACAGCAAGCAAGCATACAAAAATCCTAGTCATTAAGTGATCAAAACAAAACAAACCAACCAAAAATCCCCAAACTAAGCCCAAAAATAAACAGTGAAGCTGGTGTAACAGAAGCTGTGGAGTCCATGTTTCACACTTGCAGGCAGGCTAAATAGTGCTTACATGTCAGGGCCTGTTTTCTATTATTACCTACTCCGTTGTAAAGGACACAAACTCAGGGAGAGGGAAGATTCCAGGTCATGATGAGGGGACTTGGCATTCTAGGGCAGATGGCAATGTAGATGCAACTAGAGAAGACAAAAGAGAAACCTTCCAAAGCAGAAACGCAGTTATAGTGCTGAGAAAATCCTTCATCAAATTTGAGAATACGGATGAGAAGCTGGATGTTTGCTTCAAAAGCCAGAATGCTGGAAGGACAATGAAGGCAGTGAGGACTCAGTGGTCCAACAGCAGATTAAGATTTTGCAATCCCTTGCAATAGAACCCTCTGGGTAAAGCAACTGAGCAAATATTAGGAAAAAGAAGGCAACTGTGCTTGTTTAAAACAAAGAGGTTGCAACAAGAGTGGAATTTGGAGGGACCAGCAGAGTAAAAAGGGTTTGGAATAGGCATCACGAAGTCCATCTGCTGCCATTAGGTTTGACTGCTAGCTGCTGTTGACTAATATAGAAAAAGTTCTGTCATTAAGTAGTTAGTTTAGATTTAGATACATGCAGTCCTCTCAGTTTATTATCTAATGTGAACTACTCAGAGCAGCAGACACAAACAGAAATGTTATGTTCCCTACAGCTCACAAAATCAAATGCCTTTCAGTTCCAGGCTTTAATTTATAGTCTTTGTTCCAGGTGGTGGCAAGGCACAGATCCAAAGTACAGTATGGCTTGCACCAGATGTTGGCACTCATGCAAGCCTAATTTTGGCAAGCAGGGGAAGAGTCAGGGCACTGAGATGCCGTGGCAGCCATTCTGGTGTTGGCTTGGTGCCTTGAGAGCATGGCAGAATTTCATGTGTGTGTGTCAGCTCCAGATACTTCTCCCAGTTATTTTATGTTCTTTAAAGTAAAGCAAGTCTCCAGCTGTTATAGTATGGAGAAGCAAACTTCAAGCAACCAAATGAGTGTATCTGATACAGAAATATGTAGAAATGTTTGAACTTGCAGAGTCCGAAACTCTATCTCTGTGTATCAATGCATTGTGCTCTTCAGCCTGATACAGATGGGCAGCAATTTAGATGACAATGATGATGTTTTAATTACAATTATTTCTAATTTTGGCTTTTACTGAGTGCAGTGTTGAGTCAAGATAGAACGTGAACATTTGTACAACAAAATTGACTTTAAAAGTACAATGAACTCCAAATAGTTGGCCTATCAAAAACCCACATGAAACAGTGCTCAGGTAGTGCTGATGTTTGAATTAGCAGCATTGTGAAAAAGCAGCCACAGATTACAAGCTGAAGTGAGCAAACTCAATCGCTAAACACAGATCATGTGCTGCTTTATTATTTGGCTGTTCTCTCTTGAGCGTCCTGGATTGAATATAGCAACTTTGTTTGGCAGTGGCTGACATGAAGCTAAATAGTATTCCACTGCAACAAAAAAGCAGGTGAAAAAGCAAGCAAGAATCATAAAATGAAGAACTGAACCAATATTCCTCTAATTCAGAGCTGAGACAATGGATGGTAAGAAATTAAAGACTACCTGCTAGACATGTAAGGGATAGGGAATTAAATAAAGGCATTATATGGACATATGGCAAGGGCAGCTGCAAGGCATGCCTGAAGCCTGGGTGAGCATCCAGGTGGTAACACGACAGGAGGACATGGTTTATTTGTCTCTCAACTTTTGGTGCTGTAATCCTCCCTGAAACTTTGTTAAGTATCACTGGTAGATATGCCTTAATTTAACTTTAGTTTAATATAACTGTAATTTCAATAGGATTATGTGGGGATTGGCTCTCTAGAAAAAATATGGAAACGAATTCAGATACTTGTGAGAGAAACCTTCATCTAACGTGTCCTAGTTAGTAGAAGAGATACACACCCTCTTTCAGACATGCTAAAAAGCCTTATCCTGGGGCAACATGGCAATGATTCAGGAACATAGACAAGTCTTTTCATATCACTGGATATGCCTTGCATTTTAATCATTTGACAATGAGAAGACAGCCAGGGGTCTGAAGACAGTAGGAGGCAAAGTGTGGGGTGGGGCTTTATTTGGCTCACTGGTCATGGATTAGTTACCTGAGGCGAAAAAAGATTCCAATAAGAGATCATGTAATGCTACTAACACCGGTTTGATTTCCAGGTGCATCGGAATTTAGCCTCAAATTAAGTCAGTAGTATGGCTCCATAGATACCCTGGTCTAATTCACAGGGTATCATTGGCTTTGTTACCAGGGAAACTGGCTGCTAGGAAAGGGTTGAGGTTTAAGATGAATATTCTCTGTTGTGGACAAGACAAGAAATATGTAATACTGGAATAGTGTGCATCAGTTGACAGTGGCCAGTACTTTTTTGTTTGAACCCCTCCCCGCCGCCCCCCGAATTCAACTCCCTCTTTGGTGATGACCAAGATGGTGACATGACTAGCTAAAAGCCACCTGTGACAACTGTTGTACAAGAAAATGTACCTAACTTTACAAACGACCTTAAAAATCACCAGCACAACACATTGCAGTGTTTTATCTGCAGTGAGCACTACTGTTGGATGCTTGAGGTATCTTAGCTACCAATTCTAAGATTAGTTTTGAGTACATCACATCATTGTTTATCCAGCATATTTGATATCGAGTAACAGATCTCCATGAATTTATCTGTCTTTTTCTTAAGATTTCTTAAGATTTTTAAATTAAGGCACCTAAGGAATCCCTTTTTGTAGAGATTTGTCTGCAAAAACCCTACTAAAGGTGTCCCTCATAGCAACAACTTCAAATGAGGTGATGGTGGCGGGCTGAGAGCAGCATACATTCTTTTCATATCTTCCTCTGCTTTTTCACTGCTGTTGACTTCACTCTGAGAGGCATATGAATAACTTGTCCATACCTTTACCTTGTGTACAGTACACCAAACCAGATCACCCAAAACACCTGACCTGAACAGTCTTGCTCTGTGGAGGTAATGAAAGCCCATCTGAACTGGTGAGAGCTAGAAAAATCAAAAGCTTAAAGAGAAGTGCATTAATAACCTCTAAGTAAACACTATGGATATTTTAAATCCGTATCAGGGATGTAGCCACTACTTTTAGTAATACAATTATAACAGCAAGGATTTTGAAAGGATACTGATGGATTTAGGAGCGCCTTATATTTGTCTATTAAGTCACCAAGAGCATTTAAACACATTAATGTTCATAGTTGATGTATAAATTCATATTTGTTAAACTTGTTTCTATTTTTTGCTTGTGAACTGCATGCACATAGAATAAAAACGGTTTTGAAACTGTCATTTCAACAATATGGACTAGGTTTTTTTCTACAATGTTTCAAAAAGGAGTCTACAAAACACAGAGGTCCATGTTTAGCATCTGTCTATAAACAGGAAAGACAAACCACCCTCTATATATAATTTCAGCCTCTAAACACTGAAGAGAAAACAACAGGAAAGGACATAATCCACGCCTGCGTGCTGGATACAGGGGCACGTCTGTAGGAGTGTGTGCACTGTGTTTGTGTGTGCACACTGAGAAGAACCAACTTAATTTAATTAGTTAGATCTCTGTGCCAGCAAACTATTTCTACCTGTGAAAATTACAGAAGCCTTTGATCTATGATTCCAAGCAAAGGTGAAACCAACTTACTACCTACCCAGTCATTTCCCACACTGTCCTCTGCTTTCCACAAAGGCCCCAGTGAGGTCAGCCCTTGGAAAAGGGAATACACCTAGGTTGCAGGAGAGAGAATTATGAAGACTATTGCTCAGAAGACAGTTTATCAACAGATGGCTTGAGTGGGGCTTGCAGCCTATGCAGAAAGAACAAACACTTCCCTTGTGATTTATTTCCCCATGAATCTGTCAAGAATTGGTCTCTCCAAATCCCCCGGGAATCAGTTCTCTCAGGTAAAAATTCCAGGCCTTCACTTTTTTGTCTTTGCTGGACCAATAGTCATGTCTAGAGCTGTTAATTCTTATGATCAAAAGGTCAGATTTCTTTAAAAACATGAATATGCCGTAGTACTACATAACGAAAGAACCTCTATCCCAGGATCCAAGTGCCAAAAGAGGATGTTAGGGAAGGACTTCAGAACAAGGAAATCACACTGTATCTCAAGTACTTTCACTATTTCCAGATCAAAAGATCATCTCTGCCCACATATAGAAACCCTTGGTGGATTTCTCTTCCCTGAAAATCCCCTGCTTTCCATTGTTCCCACACGAAGTTTTAGCATCCCCAAACCAATGAGCCTGCCAGCTCCCTCCATCTGACAGCATCAATACAGGCATAAAAGAATTTATACTGACACCACTAGTGAAAGGGATTGACAAATAGCAGCTCTTCAGCTGCTGAAACAAGAACATGAAAAGAGGTTGATTTAAATAGATTTCCATCACATGCAATTGAAAGAAATCAAGGGTTCTGAACAACAAGAATGACTCTTTTAAAGCAACAATTAGAAGTCAGGCTCAGCTTTAGCTGTCTGAAAGTTACATGCCTAATCTAAATTATTATAATTTCTTTATGCTATATCTACAGATAGAAATACACAGCAAGGCAACTTGCTCCGGGTGACAAGTCAAATCCTCCTTCTGCATGATAGGTGTTTCCTGAAAGTGCCTAGAAAATTAACAGGAGCACATCTGTTCTTACAGCAACTCTTTTAGTATTTGCTTCATTCATTAAAAAAAGCAAACCTTGATTACCTAAAATAATTCCTAAATTCCTAAAATACATAAGAAAATAACAAAATTGTATCCTACTAAAACATTCCTTAAAATACTGCTCAAAAAAGGAATCTCCAAAAACTATAGGATAAACCACTGGTTTATCAGAAGGATAAAGTTCAGACAAAACCCACATAATCATAATTTATCTTGTTGCTGAAAGAAATGTCTGATGACAGAGTTGTTCTTTGAAAGGACGATTACCCTTGGTTACTAAAGGAGAAATTTTATCACTAGAAGCCCACTGCTGGAGTAATGTTTATGGTACCTTCACACCAAAATGGGTTCCCTTGAGTAATGCTACAGAACAGCTGGCTTCTCAGAAATACGATATCATCTGCTACCATTTAATTGGGCCCCGATCTTGGTGGAACAATCAGGAGAGGTTGTTCAGGTGCAGCTTATTGGCACTCTAAGATCTACATACTTATATACAGCATTGGGTTTTCCTACATAGGCTTTTATTTCTAATTACTCTCTTGTCCTTGATAGATACTTGCAAATCTTATTACAGCAATTTTGGAACAAGGCACATTATAGCTGAGTGTAAAGCATCACACAAAATCAGAATCCGCGTTACTTCACACTAGAATAAATGAAATAATTTTGCTCAACAGTTAGGCTAATATGTTATAATTCTTAGCACTTCAAATTCTTTCCATCTTTCAAAACTACGGCAATGAAAAAATGTCTGAAAATAAATCTTTTCTTTGATATACGGGGTCATTTCACCAGACAGTGACAAATGTCTCGAAGGATGCAACATATGGATCACCTCAATACAAGGGAGGCTCAAGGTCCTTTTGCTCTGTTTTTATTCACCAAAAAGATTTTAAGATAAATGTATACCTTAGAAAATTGCCTTATGTTCTCTATGTACTCACATTTGTAGCAACAAAATTGTTGTCATGCACATCTTAAAAAACACTCTGCTGATTAACACAAAAGTACAGAATTTGGGGTGATAGTCCATTATTCTGTTATTAAACAATGTTTCTGCAGAAAACAGACTACCTTAGGAGACAGCAGGAAAGCCACCACACTTGGAAATTAAATAAATACAGTGATAGTCTGTACACTTACCATCAGAGATAAATACCCATTTTTATGCCTCTATGGAAAAAACCCACCTACATTCATCACAGCAGTAGGTGCAGTTCAATTTGCAGTTACACAATTTTAAATTAGGATTTCCTTTTCTAAAGCCAGTGTAATTCTGCTGACAAAGTGACATGAAAGAGGAGTTCAGCTGATTTCTCAGCTGGTCTGGATGCCATGGGTCAGATTCATTGTGTGCATGTCAGCTATCTCCCCGGTGCCAAGTAGGAGCAAAGAAATCACTCAACCCACTGGGGTTATAGAGTCGTGGCACATCCTGGGTGAAGATGGCATGGTTGTATGAGCCAGATATCCCTTCTGCAGGTGACTGGGTCATCCAGATGGGTGACCTCAGGCCCCCACATCTCCTTCCAGTTTAGGAAGCTTTGGTTATAAGGGGTAGTTACTGCACCACTGTGGCTGGACCTCCTCTCCCCCATCCTGGTAATGTGCACCAAGCTCTACCAAGCTCTTTTCTAGGATCATACAAGAGGTTCTTGCAGCACTAATCAGGTTTACAGGCCGTCTGTACTTTTGCACGAATGAGTTGGTAAGATATTTTTATTGCATTTATATGATAATAACCAAATGCTGAGCTCAAACTGACAGACTGTTCAAGGCTTTTCTGTCTACACTTTCAGTGCCCACACCAGAACAGATTCCTCTTTCTCACTCGTCTTTTACGCCTTGGATTCATCACTTCTAGTCTCTTTCCCCAAAAAACTCACTAGCAGCTCTTTCTTGACCCAAAACAGAACTGCAAAGAGAACTACCTACTCCATCTATCAGCAAATCCCCATACCACTTCTTTTCCATGTTGGTGCTTTTTCTTCTGAAACTAATGAGAATTATTAGCTGAAGATAGATTTCATAATCTCTTTGCCCCAGAAATCATTACATTTTAAAAATTAAGTCAGACATCTACCTCATTACAATCCATACTTTCTAAGGATCTGAGAGTGTACCTTGAGCGCTGCATCCAGTTCTGGATGTTATTCCAACACAGGAATAACATGGACCTGTTGGAGTCAGTCCTGATGAGGCCACCACAACGATCAGAAGGCTGAAGCACCTCTCCTATGAGGAAAGGCTGAGAGAATTGGGTTTGTTTAGCCTGGAGAAGAGGCTTTGGGGTGACCTCATTGTGCCCTTCCAGTACTTAAAGGGAGCCTTCAAGAAACATGGAGAGAGACTTTTTACGAGGGTAGTGACAGGACAAGGGGGAATGGATTCAGACTAAAAGACAGTAGGTTTAGACTACATTTTAGGAATTAGGAAGAAATTCTTTACTCTGAGGGTGGTGAGGCACTAGAACAGGTTGTCCAGAGAAATTGTGGATGCCCCATCCCTGGAAGTGTCCAAGGCCAGGCTAGATACTCTCTAGGGATATATGATTTGGCATTATGTACATTGATGCATTATGAAAATTACTTAAGAATCATAATGATGACAAAAAACACAGTAAGCTTTGGAAAAAGAAATACGTATCTGTAACCATCCTAGTTATAAACCATTTAAGATATATCACTACCTACCCAGGTAATAAGCAAGTACCACTTACTGTGATTCCACCAAACAGATGTCAGTGTCAGGTTTCTTTCTACTAATAAGTTTAATGCTAAATGTCCTTATGATCTTAGCATATAAAATGCATGCAACCCTTGTAGAAATCCACCATATATGCACAAGAAGTGTTCAACAATAGTGTCTGTTTACAGTACAAAATAACTTCAGTTAAATCTTAAAGCTTAAAAGTAAGCAAAGTCATTCCAGAAGAATTAATTTATCCTACATTTTTAAAGAAGTGCTAAATTTTTGGTTAAAAGAAAGGAAAATCAAGAGCTTTATAAGAAAACTGTGAATTTTGATTCAAAAAATATTTTATGTGAGAGATAAATGGGCAATTAAATCTCCATTTTCAAGAACAAAAGGCTCTCCTATTTTCTGTTTTGGCAACCCATGAAAAATGACAGATCCTAACCACAATGAATCACAGAGATGTAGTCTAGATACCACATGCAAGACAGGAAAAGAAATAATCTTATTTCTAATGACCAGCAGCACATTTTTTTCAGGTATAATAACAACCAAGAATATAAATTATTACTTTCTCTTATTCATCACACCCAACATCATGAAGAACATCAGAGGTGTTCTTACATTGCATTTCTACTTTCAGGCACTAGAGGAATGAAGCCTTTGAGCAATGCCTATCACACCTGGAAAGGTGAGGCAAAAAGGATTCTTCCAAACTGAAAACAGAAAGCCAGCTGAAGTTTTAAAACTTAATATCATAGATTTAAAAACGTTAAGTAAGGTGCTTAGGAATTTCCTACATGGGATGTGACTAGTACCTGGTTTAGAAGTTGTTCACATACACTTCGGTGGCAATATTAATTATCCCAGTTGTGTCAAAAGTGTGCAGTTATACGCCTTCAGCCTCAAACGGAATAATTTCTTTAGTTAAGGAGAACCCCATACTGTTACCTTGGGGAATTGTGATCAATTTTATCCGTAATTCTGAAAGTACCGGTCAGGATGAAACTGTATTCATGACTTGTTATTAGATCAGTATGTGTCTGACTAATGCTTGGTTGCAGGAGGATTTATCACAAGTCCAGTTACAGCTAATGCTTTCTCACTTATATTGCTCCCTGCAGAGCTAATCGGATCTCAATGGAAGTTTATGGGAAATTCAGCTGCTAAAGTGACAGATATACAACTCTTGTCTGTCCCTTCTTTCCGACATGTATTTTCTCCTTTTTTCACTTTTCATCAAAACAGTCTTCTTTTTTTTTAGGTTCACTTCTCCACCGGTTCTGGCTTGTATTAATTTTCCTTTTGTTCCTCCTATCTCTCATTTTTTCTTTATCATCGTTTCAGTTTCTAATCTAGCTAGCTCATTGTAGCACAAAGTCGAGGCAGACTGTAGCTACAACATGTACCAGAGAATATTCTTTTATTTTTTTTTTTCAGATGTCCACATAATTCCATGAAGAGATACCCTTGTAATGACTTAAAGGAGAGAAGCTGAGAGGCACTGGGAGATGGCCATTCTTCCAGGGGCAGTGATGCACACACACTCTCACAAAGGCCCATAAGAGAAACCAGGAGCTACTGGTTTCTGTATTTATGGACAGTGCAAGCAACTGCCATAAAACATCTGTCAAAGACCAGGAAGGATACAGCCTTGAAAAACAAGGATACTTATGGCACCTATACAGTCTTCCTTGTGTGTTTTGGATGACTAAGTTGAATGAATGAATGAGCAGGCAGCTGGAACAATTTTCTCTGGTACTGCAATTTGTATGATCTGAATTTTTGTAGACGCTGCACATTCAAGGAGGCCTGGAAAAAATATAGGCATTCAGTTATGAAAACCTCAGTATTGAAAATATATTTGAAATATATAGCTACACTTCTGCCTGCTGTAAATCAGCCCCTCTCTTGTTTGAATTAAGCTATATTTCATTCAGCTGCACATGAAAATGACTCAGGGTAGAAACTGTCCCAACACACTGGCTAGCAAGGGCACTACTGTTAGTGATCAAGATCTGAAATGCTGAATTATTAGGACCCAGAGTCACTGTCAGACCCAATATTAAAGTATCCTGATTCCTGATTCCCAGCAGTAAAATGAAGTCACAAGCAGGTACTTTAGCATGTAAGGATTTATCCTATTCCTTGTGAGGTTAACTTGCTACTGACGCTGCATGTGGAAATAATCAGCCCTGCCATGATTCCTTAAATATCAGGGATTAAGTTTAGGCTTATTAAATGTGGTACCTTCTCACTTCAATACTAACAGATAAAATATATAAAACTCTGCAACAGAAGAACAAATAAAAGGAGCAGTCTGCCAAAATGCAGGGCTAGAATTTCCCTAGATTAGGGAAGATGTATTTTTTTGGTTTTGCTTTTTTATGAAGATGGAAGATAGGAGAGACTGGAAGAGTTGGTAGGTGGAGCATGTAAGTCGGAGATGAGGTATTTTTCTAGAAAGGAAGTGATAAAAAGTCCATCTCAAAACAAGGAAATGGAATATGCCAACTACTGTGGGAAATAATGAAGAACACTTCTTAACTCATTTTAATTAAGCAAATCACACAAAAATATGAATCTAAGCAAAAACGAAGCATATCTAACACAAATGTTAGGAGTCTAAAATGGAAAAAGTACACCAGTAGTTTAGTGGAAGGATTATAACAAAAAAGGGCAATAATGTCAGAAAATAAAGGTAAGTACCACCGAAAGCACGGATCATACCGACGGAGGAGGATGACAAACGCTAAAGAACTATTATTGTCTATTGTCAAATAATGTAAATAAATGAAAGTATCACAATACAGTACACATGTGAGTCCAATAAGTGCCCAAATAAGAAATTTTGTGTTGCTGAAACACCTTATCAAAATGGTACAGAAACAAGAAAATGTAAAGGAATGTTAAGGAGGCTATGAAGGCAGTAAATATATCTCCAGGTAAACGACATAAATATCATATCAGATATTAATGTGTAACATACATATTATTTTTACACAACAAGTAAGAATTTTTCTTCAACACTTACTATTTTTTTAACCACTCTACTAGCCAGAGAACACACAGGAAGAAGAGCAATTCCTGATGAAAAGTGTATAGCCAGTACCACATACACAGAAGCTTCTGATAAGCTTTGACTTACAAAAGTACTTCTACACTAATGACTATGAAATATTTTTTTTTTTAAAGGAGAAGAAAACTACCCTCAAAACTAGCTTTAAAAAGGTGAGCTAAGTACAAATGAGATAGTTACAGTAACAATAAAATAAATATCTAAAAGGATAAAATACAGAGGCATGGCGTTAGTCATAGGGTTTCATCAGCTTATGGTGACATATAGCTCACTTCAGAAATGAGTAAAACGAGACCAAAAGTACATAAAACACTTACGCTTGAAAACTAGAGAACATTTCGATAATTAAAAATAAGTTATGCTAAAATGAAGGAGCTATTTTAGTAGAAATAAATCCTTAACATTTCAGAACCATGTTGCAATTTCTCAATTTCCTTCCGTACTTCCCCATTTAGTAAACAAGAAGTGAACAGACAATGTAACTCCACAGAACAGCCACCTCTTCCTCACATACGCACATCCCTTCATCACGTGGGAGATCATGAAGCACTTAATTCTGTTTGAGTTTTGTCATCTCTTTGCAGAGGGACAGTGCAGAAAAAATGGCAAACATCCTATAATCTTGGGAGGTGTGGGTCTGTGTTGTTTTTGCACAGCCTGGCTTTTGGTAGCGATGGGGGGCCACAGAGGTGGCTTCTGTGAGAAGCTGCTGGAAGCTTCCACTGTGTCCAGCAGAGCCAATCCCTGATGGCTCTGAAGATGGACATGCTGCTGGCCAAGGCTTGGACAATTAGGGATGATGGTAACACCTCTGTGATAACAGATTTAAGAAAACAATCAAAACAAAGTGGGGCACAGTTTGAATTCGATTTAGAGAAGAGGAGGTGAGAACATGTGAGGGAAACTACATGGAGACACCAAGGTCAGTGGAGAAGGAGGGGGAGGAGGTGCTCCAGGCACCAGAGCTGAGATTCCTCTGCAGGCCGTGGTGATGACCATGGTGAAGCAGCTGTGCCCCTGCAGCCCATGGGGATCCATGGGGGATGCAGAGATCCACCTGCAGCCCAGGGTGGAGTTGTCCACGCTGGAGCAGGTGGATGCCTGGAGGAGGCTGTGATCCAGTGGGAGACGCAGTGGAGAGAGAGGGCTCCTGCTCCCAGGCTGGAGCAGCCTGTCCTTGGAGAACTGCACCCCATGGAAGAGTGACCCACACCACAGCAGTTTTGGGAGGACTATTCGCTCGTGGGAGGGACTCAGGCTGCAGCAGTTTTGGGAGGACTGCTACTCGTAAGATTGGAACCACGTTGGAGAAGTTCACAGAGAGCTGTCTCCCATGGGAAGGGACCCCACGGTCTCACAGGGGAAGGACTCCTCTCCCTGAGCCGCGGAAGAAGATCTCAGGTGATGAACTGACCAAAACCCTCAGGGCCTGTCCCCTGCACTGTCAGTGGGAAGGAGGGAGGGGTTGGGGAAAGAAAAGGTGTTTTTAAGGGCTCGTTTTACTTCTCATTATCCTCCCCTGACTCTGTTAGTAATAAATTCACTTCGTATCTCTAAGATGAGCCTGTTTTGCACTTGGAGTGTTTTCTGCCAGTCCTTATCTCAACTCATGAAGCCTTCATTAAATTTTTTTCTCTCCTCTGCCCAGCTGTGGCGGGGGAGAGCGAGCAAGTGCCTGTTGTGGGTGCCTGGCATTCGGCCAGTGTTAAACCGTGACAGGGTCACATATATTTCAGTGAAAAATCATGTATTACGTGAGCAGTCATCTAGATCAACTGCTCCTAGATCTAAATCCTTCACCTTCAGGATGAAGGCAAATGAGCAGCAGAGCAAATAAAGTTTTTGCATGTTCTCAACAGGTTGAGGCTTGAAATCACAGCATAAAATAGAGAAGCCCTAAAGCGGCTGAATCCATTAACTCAATGTGTCTCCTGCCATCAGCTCCTTGCAACACGGACCAAGACGTGGATTAGCTTCACACTGGGATCTCTAGGTTTACAATACTAAGTATTTATGAAGAAACATAATGAATATTGCTTTTTAATGACTTTATTGTAGAAAGAGAGTGTCCAAATCAGGAAACCAGGAGAGCAATAGCAGCAACCCAAAGCCGTGCCATCAGCCTCAACAGAAAAGCCGTGATTAGCTCAGGTTCCCCCCAGACAGATTAAGGTGTATTAGCAGAACAACTCGAGTGAAACGAGCACTGCTGACAATGACCTTACTGATGTCATGGAGAGAGAGAATTTCAGTCTGCAGATCTTTCAACTTCAACGTTTTTAAGCAACGGTAAACAGTCACACTTCCAAAATAACTGCATTTTTAGAATAGAAGAAATAAACAGGGAATTCCTTGACTACTTTTGAATGGGTTTTTCCATCTTCCCCCCTTTCTCTTCATAGAAATCACCGGCACAATGGCATTTGTGCAATTAACAAACAGATGGATATCACAGCAAAAAAATTAAGATTAAAAACTATACAAATACAGGCATACTAGACAAAATGACATTAAGCAGTTTCACTAGTTCTGCTATTATAAAAGAAAATAAATGGGAAAGTCCCTGATATAACTGTTCTATATTCTCTTTAGCATATTAGATTTGCATATGTAGTGATCCATTTCAGAGTTGAACCATCAAACCCTAGGAGGCTAATTTAACCAACAGAATGTTATAATCAACCATATCAAATGCTAAGATCTTTGGAGACTGTAGGAGTTTAGCAAAACAGGTGTTTATATAAATCAAAAGGAAAAAGGATAGAATACAATGAAAGAGATCAAGGCAGAAAGTATTGGTTAACACAAGAGTGATGTGCTTCTCTTTTACAGCTGAATTATTCCAGAAGCAAATTGGAATAATAATTAAAAATAAATAAGTCATTATTTTTCATTAGATGAGACACTGGTGTTACACAAAGGAATATGGAATATGTCTTTGTAACAAAGCAAACACAGCTTGAATCCTGTACTGGTTAATACCTGAAACAGTTTGCAACATGGTGCAAATAGAGGGCACTTGTTTGCAACAGAGTGAATGCCTGACATACAGAAATCACAAAATGGTATAGAAATGTCTTACTGTGCTCTTCTTTTAATAGCAGTAAACCCTATTATTTAGCACTGCCTCTATATCTCCAGAAGAGATTTTAGAAAATAAATGGAAACTTTGGCAGAGATATAAACCACCCCGCCAAGAACAAAAAACCCCCAAACTGACATCCCCTCAACCCCACAACCTGTATGAATAGTGTAGGCAATCAAATTGCTGCTGTTTAAATCACCCCTTGACATCAGACCCGCTGACAGTCAACTGAAACAGTCTCATACCTTGGCAGGCTTCCTTCTTTAGGAAATGCACATGGTTTAAATAGAACCCTAGACATCTGTCAGGTACCTGAAATCTGGTTTAAACCAGAATGTTTCTGCAAACAGCAGCTCTAAGCCTCATCAACATCTGTGGACATGTGCTGATACAGCAGATGAGGCCTTTTGTCCCTAGCTCTATCTCCTCCAAAATGGCACTCTCTCTTTTTCTGCTGTGTCACAAGGACATAATTTCTAACTCCCTTAAACTGAAGCTTCTGAGTTGTACTCTGATGAGATTAATGGGTATTTTTATCTTTTTGTTCTTAGGAGGTAGCTTCTGTTTCTTCATATGGTGATGACAACCAACAATTTCCCTAAGCAGCACTAACTCCAGCTCAGGTGAGATCATTACTTTGAGGATACATTGAAAATTATTACATCATTTGGTTAACTTATTATATGGCCTGCCATAGAAAACAAACAAACAAACTGTCTCCCCCCCCAAAAAAAACAACTCAAAAAAAGTAGGTAAAACCCCACAACCCCTGACTTCCATGCAATATATTTCAAAGTATCATGAAATCTTGATTTGGCAGCCCAAGAACAATTACAGAGCTCATTACACATACCAGTGTGCATCTATTTATCTATGTTATATGCACATACTGTTTTAAAGTATTTCCTCCTTTCTGAAAGCCTATTCTTCCAACAGATTTAAACTGCACCATTTCCTCAACACAGCTCCACAGAAGAATAAGTTTACATTACACTGAAAACACTCTCATACTAGCCTGCATGCAAATGTGACTTTAGAAAAATTTTAGAGAAAGATTATGAGGAACTTCTCATTTGTGGGGAAAAGAGGAAGCATTAAAAACTTCAGGGCTGATTTGTGAGGTGTTTGAAGAGCCTTACAGGGTTCCAGTGTTTCAGAAGTTACCAGCAGAGATACACTAATGAACAGAAAACAGCTGACCTATTGAAAGATGCATGGCAGTTACTTTTCTCACATAGCTTTTATTATAGAACTCAGCTCTCATAAGCAGTCAGTAGTCTCCCTTGTAAATACATCAGTCTACAGACAATAGATATATTTGCAAGCAGAGCAATCATCCCAGAAGACTATTCTGGTAAGGCGATGGAACTTAAAAAAAACAAAAAGAAAAGCAACTGAAGACAAGAAATTTTAAGAGCATCAGAAAGGCTAAGAAAGGAGAACTAAAGGATTTAGCAAAAAAATCCAAACCACACACCACCACTCTGTTCCTTAAAAAAAACCAAACAAAACCAACACACACACACAAACCCAAAAAACGCCCCACCCCCCCCACGCCCCCCAAAAACCAACAAAAAACAAATGCACACACACACACAATGGCTGTTAAGCTCTTAATTTTGCAAAAAGATCTATTATATTTTGCAGCAACATGAAGTCATGTCTGCCAAACAATTTACTCTGGAAAGAAACCATTGGGGTTCACTACAGTGCAGAGTGAAGTGTTTTCAGTTCATTCTCTGATAACATCCTGTGATGCAACATTCATTTTTAGCTATATGGAGTGAGGTCATAGATATTTTGTATTGTATACTGCTGTATGCATAGGCAGTGTAGTGGGCCATTTATAGTTCTCTTATAAATTAAAAGTACTGGGATTTAAAGGTAATTTATGGAGCTTTCATAAAACCAGCATCCCTTTTCGGTTGGGAAAAATCAATTTTGGATTTTGTAATCTAGTGTTTCTCATTAGTTTATGATCCCACTGTAGCAGAAGTGCAAGAGTTATTGAGGAAAAAATGAAGAAATATCCATCCTCTCACTTACTGTGTGTTATGTGTTCTGTGGTGTCCAAAGGCACCAGCCAAGACTGAAATCTAATTGTGCTCGGATCTGTAAAAACATGAAATGAGATCACATTACTGTCAGTAACCTGAATAGAAGATTACACCTGGGTCCATTTTGGGGCAGTTGGCAGAACTGAATCTTGAGGAGATTAAATGAGATGAATGTCAAGAGACTGGTGCAATAAGACAGCAAATCACTTCCAGGTATAAGGCATACACGGCAAAGGAATAAAGGACGAGAAAGGTTCAAGGTGAAAACTGATCAAGCTGTTCTGGGCCTTCACACAGAGGGATAAGGAATTGAACCTGGCAGTAAATCTACCATCAAGTAGGACTTACCCAAAAGAAGACAGTGAAATAATTTGGAGGCAGAAGTATCAACTCAGATAAAGAAAATTATTTTAGGAGTTGAGTGACATGTAATTCAAGAGGATTACAAAGAAATAATAGACAGGGCAAAATATAACCTACCCTACTTAGACAACAGTTTTGCCTTTAAGAAGCAAGCTCCCTCCTCCATATGGCTTGTTATGCATTGCTACTGTCCAGATATGCAGGCAAAGTCTGTGTCTTCTACTCTGTTACAGCTCAGTACCTAGTAATTTGCCACAGAATTCAGGGAGCAGTTGGTTAAAAACCTTGGTCTACTTCTTTAGAATAAGGAATGTCATAGGCAACATCATCCTTAAGCATTGTGGTTGGATTGTATCTTTAATTAACAAAATTAAGTACCTTACAGCATTAGTCCAGGTCAAAATTAGTGAATGGAATTTAACAGAAGGGAAGAATATAAGATTCTTGAATAATGAATGGACAATTAGAGCAATCAAAATCCACTGACCCTTATGTTGTAAGCATACAGTTATTACACTTATGATCATAGATCTGATCATTCAAAGCATACGGACAAAAGCTCCACCAAAACTCCATTTAATTGAAATTTATTGATTATTCTTCTAAGCTCTTAAATACTTTCTGTGAAATTTGCACACCATTAGTTTCCACTGAAGTGGTTTAGATGAACACAAAAATCAGAGTAGTTTTTTTTTAAGAAAAATCTACCTTTTTATTTCAATGTTACTCTGTTCCAGAAGAACCATAGCCAGCTATATCTTCCATATATCTGGACATGGAGCCAAAAATAGACAACATGGAAAGAAGGAGCTAATATGAGATTTGACACTTGTAAGGAAGTCTCATCATTGACTATGTTGACCTTAAGCTTCATTATGAAATCTTATTCAGCTCCTATCTGCCTTTCTGTAATACTATAAATCCCCAAGTTTTACCCTAAGACACCGGCCTCTCAAGGCTGTAAAACTATTTAATTATTAGACAGGAGGTCAAATTTGAAGCAGCTTCTTTCCTCTGAATCATGGTTCCATTGTACATCTCTCACACAGGATTGGTACAGAACGATCCAAATTGCCCACTTCCATCTTCCAGCCCTACAGGGTGTCTGAAGAAGAGAGCAGCAATTGCTCTATGTTTGCACAGGCTGGCCTCACCAGGCTGTCACAGTATGGATGGCTTTGCTCCAAAGCCAAAATCTGCAATGGAAACTGCTGCAGTACCTGGCATGGAAACTTCAAGGGTGACCTCCTGTTTAAACCTAAATATTAGTATAGACCTGCCCTGTGTTCCAGATTAAAACTAATTTGTTTTACTCAGTTTTGTGTGTTTATTGATTTGTGGAGGTGTAATAGGAGAGCAGAGTTTGAAGATCTTGTTTCCAAGCTATGTTACAAACAGGCAAGGAGGGTTGTGTGGCAAATGAGCCTTCCAGCATCGAGGCCCATCTGACCACCAACCATTGAACCTCTGAGAGGACACAACTGGCCTTTGCCAGTTCAAAAGCCCAGGAAACCAGCAATAAAGGTATTTAACAGACAGCAGCACAGTTCCTTTTGCATTTTACCTTAACTATAGAGAAGTGGAAAGTTTAACAGGAAGGGAAAGCACAGGAGATAGTAAGAGCACAACTATTTCCTATCTCAAGAGGGACAGTGAGCAACAACCATCACTACTCTAACAGTTAATGATATGTACTGCTCAGATTGTGCAAGATTAAAACTTGTACCTTGTACAATTGATAAGTAAACTAGATAACATCATAAACTAAATTTTTTGTTTGTAGCTAGTAACTTCATGCTTCATCCACACGTGCCCTTGTTTTAGGTCAAATGTTTGAAGCATGATAGACTTTTGAAAGGGGACAAAACCAAGGACCTTAAATTTTAAATTCCCTGGTGTTTTTTCAAATAGTCTAGCTTTAAAATACCACTACGCAAAGCTGCAAAAGCCTAAATTAATTGAAGACACTAGCATTCAGCTAATAGAATTTGGCTTAGTCATTCTTAGTAGGGACATAAATCTGGAAGTCAAAGACAACAATTAATTTAATTGAAAACATAATGTTAAATTAAGCATAGGGTTGCTTATTTTTAATTTCACCAGACTAAATTTTGAAAAATGCCTTAGCTTACTTTGGATTTGCTTTATAAGCATAAAGCCCTACAAGCAACACTCTAGCACTCTCAGCACCTCAGCTCCAGATGGAAAAAAAATAAGTACTCTTCTGCACTAAGTACTTTATGTGTGTTGCAAAGAAAAGGATAAGTTCTCCAAGTGTGGATCACTCTTAAATTGTATGTTAATAAGAAACTGGTAGTGTAAAACACCAATGATGTATTGCATAGCATAGAATTACCCATTAAAAAGAGTTGTGGCAGTAATTCCAATGGTTTCAGCTGAGCTGAGTCTACCTAGTTTCTCTAATACCTTTGAGGAAAAATGGAAATAATAGGAGCCTGGATTCTTCTATTAGTCTTCAACAAGGGGAAAGAAGTAGAAAACCCAAGAGACTGGTCACAATTAAGGAAGTTTAAAGTAACGTTTTATGAGGAAGACTAAACTAGCAGAGTTACTTGAACATTTCTCTCAACTTCTTAACCTAGAAACAGCGAAGCAATTGATGGACACCAAATATTTGTCATATAAACTCATGGTTCTATTTATACCATGTATTCCTTAAAAATATCTCTGTGCCTGAGATAAAATACCAAAAGTTGATCATAGACCAATAAACGGTTACAAATCAAACAAATACCTTTTTGAGTCAGCTGGTTACCATAATCAAAAATCTGCACTTAGTTGCTGCTAATCCAGTGAAGAAAAAAAATTATTTTAATACTAAATCCTAAGGTCTATTATTGAAGAGAAGAGCAATCCTGCCTCCCAACCCCCTATCACAGAGATGCTGGAGATCAAAACTGAGGCATCAATTCTTACCTGTGCTACTGTGCTACTGTGTCCTAATAGAAACTCTAGCCTTGAAGGTGGAGTTTACCTGGAATACCACTGCAGCTCTGTGTGGATTAGTCAAATGTCAGCAAAATGCTCTCTGCTGTCCCTGTATTAATTAAAGATGGCCAATAGTTTCAAAAGAGAAAGTAGCACTTAAACATGCATATAATCATTAATGATATAAAGCTATTCTTAATTATCTAAAGGTTCAAATTATGTAGTCTAAATGTTTCAGCCCTGAAAACACAGGAAAAAAACAAATCGTACCATTTCCCTCACTGAGATGCTTTGTGAGCTTTATTGAAATAGTCTGTCAGCTTGCAAAGCGTTTCTTCCTGTGAATGTCACTATTTTCACAGCTACTGCCATCAAAGTCTGCTTGTACAGGTAATTTTCTTAATGAATTACTATTTTCTTCAAACATAGTTTAATAAAGAGAGCACAGGAGCTAGCAGCAGCAACAAAGCAAAATAAAAAACCATCGGAAGCCTCCAAGAGAAGGAACAGAATCTAGAATACAACATGAAGTATTTACCTAAAGGAGCCACAAAAGTATCTTCAGCTAACATTTACTCAGGCTTAAGACTGTATAATATTACTATTCAAGGAAGGAAGATGATTGGTGTATAAATCTTTCTTATGTGAACAGTCCTACTTGGATCAGTCAGTGCTCTTTTCAGTGAGATGAATGCTTTTGTCGTAAGTACTTTAACTCTCATAAAGGACCAGTATGTGAAATTTCGCTGCATTGAAACACAACAAGTCTTTCCATGCTGCTCTCAGAGAACATTTACCCTCCACATACTGCCACTAACTTATTTACCTTTCCTCTCTATTGCCTACACCTTTCAGACATTTTGTGCTACACTAATCAGTGTTTTGCCTGGTCATCATCAGTCATCATTTGCCTACTCCATATTATCTATGCACTGCTAACCTCAGTTTTGAGTCTTGCCTGTTACTAAAGGGTCAAAAAGAAGTCAGAGAGACTTATAAATGCATGGAATTCCCAGGATCCCATCTTAAATTGAAAAGAAATAATACATACTATTACAAAGTTATTCTGGTACTGTTATCCAGGACATCAAATTTCAATTCCAGAAGCAGACCAAATACTTCAGAAGACAGCATAGCAAAATGAAGAACACTAAGAAGTTGTTCAGAAGTGGAAATTCAGACAGTTGAGAGGCAGAAGTCAACTCCAGAACACTACACAGACACAAATGACTCTAAAAGACGCCTCCTTTTTTTGTGATCCTGACCAAGATACACAGTGAGAAAAGCCTTTAAAAGAAACCCTAGAGTGGGTACTTCTCGTCCTTCTTCAGCTGATGTCAACAGAAACATCCTGCAAAGAAGCTCTGCTGCATTCCCCGAGATACCTCTGCACTGGCCTGGCCCCAAAATCCATAGGCCTGAGTGAAGCAAAGGAAGCTCTGTACACTGCTAGGAAGTTATGAGTTCAAGAGAGGGGAATTTCCTGGTTTATATGAAATGCATTCATCATTAAAGTGTTCATTACTTCCCTGAAAACAGGTTCCATTTCAGTTAAAGGCATTTAATACACTTCTCCTTCTCTGCCATGTTCCCCTGCTAAACCCAACTCTCCAACCCATCAGGTGTTCAAAATCATCTTAGAAGTGTGAGGAGGAACAAAAAAAATCAACATGGCTGGTTTCAGAGTGTTGGCATTACCGTTACCGGTAATTCTGGAGTCATCCATCTTACAAGCATGACTATCTGCAAATAACCTGCAATTTGTGAATGAGCTGCGTGATTGCACTTGCTTTTATTTATACCCACCTTGTCAGAGTTTATATTTTACTGGACTCATCAGTTCAACATCATTCTAACTGCTTCAGTCATCAGGTACCAGCAGTCTCTTTTCTAGGAGGTCTACCAATCTCCTAGAGCCTTGGGGCATGAATAAAACTCACAGTGAAGATAAATTAAGGAAGTCATTGGCAGTAAATAATCCAGACTTCAGTTGTTGGCCACTCTCTTCTGTCCTTTCAAGGGAAACTTGAGCTGCTTTTGCAAGGAGAAGGTTTAGTGGTAGTCTCTGGATATCAATCACTCTCTGCTTATTTCAGCATTTCATTAAAGTTTTCCCAATTTTTCTGTAGTCCTGGAGGACAATGCTTGTAAATTTTTCATGTAGCAGGAATCCTAGTCAGTCTATCAAAGTATCTGGTAGGTCCCTTTCTGCAACCCATTAGACCCTTCTCTCTTCTAATAATCAGTTCTGTCCTCAGGTCCCTAAAAATTTCCTCTGTATATATATCACTGGCATAGCAACTTGCCTCACAACTTTTCATCAGACTGAAACTTTTGATAATTCTGACTTCTCTTTGAAAAACAGCCTCAAAGCAAAGGAAGAATTGGTGCTTTGAAGCTGAGAAGAAAAAGCATGAACAAGCCCCACCTGCTTATGGTCAACCATCATTATGAGCAAGTTCCTGTCAGAGTAAGCACAAGTTCATCCAGCTCTTTTCCCAGTCCACAAATGGCGTGAGATTTTGGATAATGCCAGTTCACTTATGCTACCTATATGCTCCCAGAAGATATGAAATAACATGAGGCAGGTAACACAGACAACAGATGTCATGCTTAATGAAAGTTTGGGGGTTTTTCCATGTTTTCAGGTGGGATTCTCTTGGAATCTTGACTTAGTGGAGTTACATTTCCTTGAATTGTACAGCTTTACATTTGTACAGCAACACACTCCGTGAATATAATGGCCATTTGTTCTGTCATTGCTTTCCTGCCATTTCCATTAAAGAAATTCCTCTAAAACTCCTGGATGAAAAGTTTTACTAGAACCAATGGCAAGGAAAAACATAGATGCATTGTAAGGATAAATTAGTTTGCTCAACACAGACTAGAATTTTAACATGGACAATTTACTTACTATAAATTGCAACTGTTCTCCCTTTTTGGTCTTTTTACTATAAATGAAAACTAAATGACAAGCGAAAGACAGGGAGAAAATTATCTTAAACTTTCTTATAGATACTATTAAACCAGAATGGTCCTTCCAAAAAAGCAAGAAGAATATTTCTGGTTGCTTACAAATAATCAGCAATTTGGGGGTATTTTAGTGCTTTACAGAACTGATGTTTATAATCATAGGAAATGAAAAATTGTAAACTTAGCTGCTCACAAAATCTAGTACTTATACAAGTCTGTGATCAGAATTTAATCCAACAATACAAGCAAAAAATGAGTTGCAAATATTCATAAAAGACCATTTTCATACAGTTCAAGAATTATTAAAATATTGTTAACAGTAATTTCATATAATGAAACCATAGGATCACAGATTACTCATCTAGGTTGGAAAAGACCTTTAAGATCATTGAGTACAACCATAAACTTTACACTGCTGTATCTCCTGCTGGCCAATTCATAACCAGAGAAAAAAAGAGGAAAATTCATTAATATTGTTATTAATTTAATATTTGGCATCATGTACTGTTCAGTATTCTCATTTTAAAATTAAGAATGATGATGCTTCATTGTAAGGAATTAAACCAGCATATACACAATAGAAACTTGCACAGAGTTACAAGACACTGAGTTGCTCAGGACTCACTGAATTCACTTCAACTTCTATAAATTCAATAGACTTGAAAGCAGTATCAAACAGACCTTCTTTTCCTCTTTGTATTCCTGTAGAATAGTACTTGGTATGCTAGATACATTCGTCACTGGTACAGTAAGGACCAGCAAAAGCTATAAAAATCAAGTTAATAACTTTTTGCCTATGACAGGTCCATCAGATTTGGAATCCATTTTGTTCACTTTTTAGTGATGATCAAACTTTTTATTCTATTGAATTTCTCGTGTAATCTCTCAAGAATTTTCTGGACATTAATAACCTATCATCACAAAGGCGTGGTAATTAAAGGCCTTGTTTTGACAAAATTGTTACAATTCTGGCTCCATGCAACAAAAGTGAGAAAAGTAATTTACTTGCAAACTAGAAGTTAAATACCTTCACATAAAGACTGGGAAACACCACTACTTTATTGTGAGGTGTGATTTTACATATTTCTATAATGGCTACACACAATATGATTAATTTATTTTCAGACAGTAAGAGAAGGAAAAAAACGAATGAAAACTGTGAATAGTCATTTTCTGTCTGGACTAAAATGTTGTCATTCAGAGTAAATAGATGCTATTACACATTTAGTGATTTATTCATCAGTATTACCCAGCGAGGGCAGATTGCATTAATACAGACAAACAAGCAAGACTACCAGCATTATGTTTTGCTGAAGAAATATATAAGAAATAAGTCTTAAGTTTTATTTACTTACTCTAGTTTGGGGGAAGAATTTGAGCATATTACTGTACAACAAGTTTTGAGAATTCTAATATGAAGTGAGTATATGAACTCCCTGCAGTGGGTCTTGCAAGTTATTAAAGTAACACAGAATAAATGCTTTTTCCATATGAGGAATTCTTGTAACTGCTAGGTAGTGAACTCAGAAACAAATTCTAATTTCTGAGGTTATATTGTTCTATCTGTCTGGTAGTAATTTTCTGCATTTTATTTTCACTTTAAGGATTTACCTTAGCTCAGCTATAAGAACTGAACTAAAGAGCATAATAAGATCTTAGGTATTTCAAGCTACAATCCAAACTTGTAGACTGGATAACAAAGGATTATCTGAAACTTGCTCACCACTTTTGAATTATTCCATTACACATACAATCCAGCAGATATAGTAAAACATAATAAGGGACAAGACTGAAGAATCACATTAAGATGCAATCTCATGAAAGATTAAGAGGCCATGAATGAAGATGCAGTGTTTATTAAGGACTTCGGATCACAAATACAATTATTCACAAACAAAACCCATCCATCAAAAGTGAGTTGAGATTGAAACTGCATTTCAATGGAGCCCAGCTCTTCCGTGTAATGCTAATAAATACATCAATATATTCAATTTAGATTGCAGTGGGAAGAGAAAGCCACAGCCTATGGTAGGAGTGGGCTCAGCACCTTGTAAAACTGCACCTGTCATTTTTTGGTACAACCTTATTACAGAATAGACTTTACTTAGTAGGTTCACTCTCAGACAGATTTTATTTTGCCTTGTTTGAAGATGATTAAAAACCTAGTTGCAAAATGGAACTCAGTGATGCCATAGCTACCTGATACAAGTACTGTCCAAGGATTTAGCCTGGCAATGCAATGCAGGGCCTGCATGGGCAGAGTTGGCACAACCTCTGTGCACCCCTGGGGTGGATATTTTTACCAAAAAAGCAACTCTATTTCTCACACAGTGTTCCTGAAGAAAACAGGTGCACAGCTGGCAAGAGAGACTCTTCAAATCAATGCTCTTAAAGTAAGAAAAATACAGCCATCTACAAAGAACATCAGTAAGAAGTAAAAAGAAACTCAGTTAAATGCAGACATTTAGAAATAGCCTAATGCCTGCTTCTAAGAGACAGAGATACTTTAATCATTAATATATGCTAAGGAAGATTCATATGAAATCTTATATATATATATATCTCCAAGCCTGGTTCACACTGAAATACTGTTTAAAAGGTTTGTTCTCTTTTCAATTATTTAACTGTGGCTTGGTGTACCAGGTTATTTAAAAACTGTAGTCTCATGACCTCAATAGTCCAAGAAGTAGCTGACATCATTCCCTGATCATATGTAGCATACTGAGCTCATGGAAGTCAGATATTCTCTGTGTATTGCAGTTAATCTCAGAGGATGAGGCTAAATATTACTGTTTTCTCCAATGCAAAGAACTTCTGTCCCTAGTGCCCCTTTAGCTTTCAGGGAATTACAGTGGAGGAGAGGCCCAGAGTTAAATGATCCTGAAAAGTCCTCTGCATCAAGGGTTCTGGCTGCTTAAACGGGAAATCTGCAGATGGGGAACTTTCTGGAAAGGTCACAAGGGTGACTCAGACATTTTGGTGTACCATCTAGACACCATTTCTCAGCAACTCTGCTAAGTTCCTCCACATTAACAACATTGTGCCTGAGAGGACAATAAAATTAACAAGCCCCAAGAGCTTAAGAAATGAGTTCTGAAGGGAGATGTCTGCATGCTGCAGATCCAGATACTCCAGCCTGCTTTCTTTTTGCTCAAACTTTATTCACTCCAACTCCCAGGGGAAAATTCATGAGAAGAAACTCATCTGTCACACTGCACTTGACAGTCCTTGTCTTAACCACTTTTACTGGCTTCTGTTGGAAAGTTAATACTGCTTCTCGGAGCAAAGATGAGGATTGCCAACAAAAGAACCAGAGAGCCATACAAGCTGCTATGCACCTGACAGTTTGTTGAGAATTTGTGAAAGGATTAAACAGGAAGGAAGAAATTCTAAGCGTCAAGAATTCTGACGCTAGTAAAATAAAGTTTGTGATATTATAACTTGGATTGGGAGAAACTGCCTTCTTAGGCCAGTACAACAACTGAGAATACAAAAAAAATTGACAACTTCCCCTAGATAAATTATTGGTTTTGACTTCTGGAAAAAAGTACAAGATTTTCAAAGCCTCTGCTGCAATTCCTCAAAAAACACCCTGACTTTTCTTAAATTTGGTTATTTTCCTCCTTTGTTTCTGCTAATACACAATCCAAGAACAAAACTTTGACTTATTACATCTTCAGCCATCACAACAGGAGCATGTACTGCTGAACAGGAAGGGACCAGAGTACAGATATTTAGTTATGACCTGTAAAGCACCGTATTTCACTTTCTCATTGCACCTTCTGTATTGGCTTATTTTTTTTTAATAAAATTATTTAATTGTATTTGCTACTGGGAAGTTATGCTATATTGCTTTGATTTCTTGTGGAAATCCTTTTTGCATTTTAATGCCAGTAAACAGAATTATTGATAGCAATGTTGATCAAGGAAGTGGCAGGGAGGGAACTGTTGAACCAACCAACCTTACTTTAGTCTAGGTTAGTTTACGTTAGTGAGGTCTGACACCACATTATGTCTCTCTAAGTTTACATCACGGATAACGTATCAGTAATAAATTGCTGGGACTCTGTAAATAGCATTTGTTAGCAGGGTTTGGGATCCTTGGTAAATCCAAAGAATTTGAGATATGCAATTTCATGTTAGTCATTTTTGCTCGTGCAGTATTTGTAAATTTCTGTGAAAGCTCGGGAAAAAGTCCCATTGTAAGCAAGCTGTATTTTATTTACTTATTTTCAGTACTATTGTGCTTGAAAAACGAATAATTCTTCTGACATGCACAATAGTATTAGAAATAAATAAAGTCATAGTAGTCCTTCTACTCTGTGCAATCCAATTAAGGCCTCAGCTGAGGTCCTGGATCAAGACCAGGACATCTCACCTCAAAAAATTTGGGATTCTATTTAAGAAAATCCATGGAAGAGCACTAAAAAATAATCCAAATTCTAGAAAAGATGCAATATACACAGTGAAAAACAAGAAAACCTCTCAGTCTAGTCTAGACTATAGACAACTGAGGAGACAGCTGCAACTATTAATGATGCCTGAAGTGGCTACCTGGAAACAGAGACCAGACAGAAGTAAGGGAATAAAGGTGATATTTATTTGAAGGCCTTCAGAGGTACACCCTGGGGAGCCCAGAGGCTGCTGCCAAAATGGACCCCAAGATGGACAACGAGTCACGAGTTCTTCACCCTTTTATAGGTTTGGTCCATTTGCATATCAGCATAAATTTGCCAATTAAAACTTTAGCTACTGATCTAAGTTCTCTAAGCTCAGCCTCCCTTCTCCAAGATGTTGGTTTACACATTTCTGGGCCCAGGATGGCCTAGGTGTCCTTGGAGAGCAAACCTAGAAACTTTGTTATGTCTGTCTGAGCATGAGAGAGCAGCAGCAGCAGGCTGTAAGACACTTCAGAGTTTCACAGTAAGCAATACTGAATATAAAAGCTAAAACTAAAGGGATCATTCAAAGGTTGCCACAAAGAGGAAGGGAATAAACTGTTATAAATATTCATCTGGATAGGGCCAAAAATCAATGGACAAAAATTAATGAGGACACTTGGATGACATGTTAAAATAAAATTTTCCTAGCCATAAACATAGATAAAAATTTAAATATTTCACAGAGGAGGGAGATGGATTCCACTACCAGAAGCGTTGAAAAACTATGCTAGAGAACCACAGTGCCATGAGCAGCTGAGTAAAGACTGCATGGCTTCCTGCAGTCCTTTCTCAGTCACTTTTTGATTATGATTCAGTAATGTGAACTTCTAAAATGAGATTCATCAGCCAAGGTGGACTCGGGACATTGGCTACGCAACTCTTTCTTCTGTAGAAGGAAGCAAAGAGGACTAACACAAGTAAGAAAAGACTGGGACAAGAGTGCACAGTTGCACAGCAGCTGATTGTGTTGTTTTCTGGCACAAAGAAGATCCTGTTATGAATATGCCTTGCAACAAGAAACTACTTACTTAGTTACTTCTTCCAATTATCTGATACATTTATTACCCAAAAATGCTCACAGTAGGCTCCCTAGTATGGAGAAAGTGCACTCACAAGCAGAAATAACTGATTCTGGGCACTATATACACCCAAAGTGGCACTGACAAGTGACATAACCTTCCTTTCTGGAAGAAGGAGGCCAAAAATTGGAATAATTTTCTTCTTCCACCATTCTGAAGCCAGGGCAGGAGAAGGAAGTAGCTCTAACCTTATTGCTTTGGAGATTTCATGGCAGCAGACTCCAAAAATGATAATCGATTTTCTAGACAGAGGATTCATAAAACTTTTGAAGCCCAGATAGATTTAATCTACTGCATTTCTTAGAAAATCAGTTAGCACACTTAAAGCTGTTTGATTATTCAGACACAATCTATCTCTGGCAAATCCTTGGCTCATTTTCTACCCTTTTTTCTTTATCTCTGTTTCTTTAATTACAACTTGTCTGGTGCATATCCTTCACCCACAGCAATTATAACAAGCCTATAACTGCCTTCATTATCTCTTCCTTCAAGATCTCTTTTAAATCCTTGTATTATGCTGAGGTCAGACTAATGACACTATAGTTGTCCAGATCACTATTTTATGGTGTCACACAAGGTTGGACATTATATGGATTAGAACTAAAAATAAACATGAGGAGATACAGTGGGTACAGCTGAAAGGGGAATATCTGGCTGCAGCTGAAGGCCTTTATAAAACTGTAAATTTTCATTCCCGATCCTTGAAACAAAAAGTACAAATGTCCTGAAATAATATGCAGGTAATAAGCAGTTAATAGGTATTTCCAGTCTTCAAGGGAATAAATATCTCATGCTGCAAAACCCTGAAATGGAAATTAAGTTCAAACATGCAATGTGCAAGATCAACCTCTGAGCAAACACTCCAAGATTTTTATAAGCTCAGAACTCATCAATCAAATAACTAAGGAGGAGAATGACTGTTAAATAACAAAAAATTACCAAGAAATGTGAAAGTGGTTATAAAGACTGAACATAATGTAATGTCCATTTAGGAAAGAATGTTGTACCTATTACTTTTGTATCACTGGTATTCCTACAGAAAAGAAAAGATACTTTACAATAGAATTGGAAACATTAGTACAGCTCAAGCAATGATGAGATGAGATACACTTAGAGCACTGTTTTACAAATAGATAAACTGAACTGGAACAAGTGCAAGGGCCTTTTTACATTTTGACAGTAATTGAAAGCCTACTTTGGAGCAGGAGCCAAAAAAGACTGATCTGATTAGTCAATGAAAATTGAGGCTCAGAAGTAATATCTTTACTTGCTCAAATATATTTCTATCAATACAAATGTAAATAGGTACAGAACTAAAAATAAATACAAAATTCAACAGGAGACCAGAATAAGTTTCATAATTTTTGGTGTCAATATCTGATACAGCCTTCCAGCAGAAAGGGGTATGGGAGACCCTGTCAGGAGGGT
The DNA here is from genome assembly GCA_013398115.1 of Falcunculus frontatus. Classification (NCBI taxonomy): domain Eukaryota; kingdom Metazoa; phylum Chordata; class Aves; order Passeriformes; genus Falcunculus; species Falcunculus frontatus. Next base: position 499,836 of record VZRV01001166.1, read on the forward strand.
AGGAATAGACTGAAGGGCAGACACAATCTTCCATCCCTCAAGGGAAATAGGTAGCCTTGGTGGAATGACCAGATCACCTACTTGGAGAGGAAAAATTTCCCACAGCAAGGAAGTCAGTGGGAAATCCAAAGGAGAGAGAAAAATAAAGTCAATTCAATACTTTACACTTACGTAAAAGCTTTTCAGATCCACATTAAACATGCTGGCAACTCCTTGTAAGTTAAGCATGTTCCTCCAGTGAAAAGGTAATGAAATTTAAGGGACTTAGATACTAGTTTCAGTGAAATACCTGTCAGGATATTGTGATTTCACAGAATCGCAGAATATTTTGGGTTGGAAGGGACCTTTAAAGATCATCTAGAGCAACCCCTCTGCAGTGAGCAGAGACATCTTCAGCTAGATATGCTGCTTAGAGCCCTGTCCAGCTTGGCCTTGAATGTTTCTGGGGTTGGGGTATTACCACCTCTCTGGGCAACCTGTGCCAGTGCTTCACAAATCTCACTGGAACAAATTTCTTCCTTGTATCTAGTCTAACTCTACCCTCCTAGTTTAAAACCATTATCCCTTGTCCTATTTCAACAATCCCTATCAAATAGTTTGGGCCCATCTTTCATGTAAGATCCCTTCAGGTACCGGAAGGGGCTCTAAGGTCTCCCAGATTCTTCTCTTCTCCAGGCCAAAAAAGCTCAGCTATCTCAGCCTGTCTTCATTACACAGGTGCTCCAGCCCCCAGAAAACCTGGTCTGCTCTGGACTTGCTACAACAGGTCCATATCCTTCTTATGCTGGGGGCTACAAAGCCAGACACAGCACTGCAGCTGGGGTCTTACCAGAGTGCAAGAGAGAGGGAGAATCAACTCCCTGGATCCGCTGGTCACATTTCGTTTGATAAAGCTCAAAATACAGCTCTTGGCATTTTGTGCTGCAAGCACACGTTGCCGTGTCATGTCCAGTTTNGCTGGGGGCTACAAAGCCAGACACAGCACTGCAGCTGGGGTCTTACCAGAGTGCAAGAGAGAGGGAGAATCAACTCCCTGGATCCGCTGGTCACATTTCGTTTGATAAAGCTCAAAATACAGCTCTTGGCATTTTGTGCTGCAAGCACACGTTGCCGTGTCATGTCCAGTTTGTCATCCACCAGTACCCCCAAGTCCTTCTCAGCACGGTCTCTCTGAATCCCTCTACCATCCAGCCTGTGTTATTACCCTGAGGGCAGGTCCTCTGGGAGTCCTACTTACTGATTCCTTGAACAGCTGGAAGTTTGCTTTCTTAAAATTCAGAGTCCTGACTTTACTCTTTGCCTGGTCCATATCACTCCAGACTGCAAACTCTACCAGTACATGATCCCCACAGCCCAGGCTGCCTCAAGTCTTGACATCACCTATCAGCTCATGTTGGACCATTAGGTCCCACATCACATCCCCTCTAGCAGGGCTGTCTATTAAGAAGTGAAAATTTAGAGATACAAGACTTGCCTACAGCATTACAATGAAATAAATTTTAATTTACACTTAAGTAGAGATTGATTGCTAAGACAAATTCACTGCATTTTCTCTTTTCTCTCCCTAAAACTTGATATACCAGAGAGGAAGGATAGTGGGATAATGAAACTGCACAATAATTTACTACAATTCCAGTAAGAATGTTGAATTGTCAGGAAAAGGACTTCTTGCACGGTACCTTAAAATACCCTTAAAATACCCTTTAAATACTTGATAAAATTGAGCTTCCAACAAGTGGTTTAGATATTGAAATTTCCAACTCAAATATAGTTATAAAAGGAAATTATTGGAAAAAAATTAGTCTTTAAGAAGTAAAAATACTACTGGCCATGATTTGTGTCTGAATGTGAATCTGGGACAAAACATTCAAATGCGAATGTGGTTGAGCACATGTTTAAATTCTGTTCGCAATAGAGATTAATTCTTCATTGGTTTCAGTGCTGTTCTCAATAAGAATACAACACTCACCTATCAGATAAAAATCAGTGTGAACACATTGGTATTAACTGACAAACGTCAGGTTTTGCACAACCTGAGAAGCCAAAACTTCACCTTGCGAATTTTTCAAGGACATCTCCAAAGATAAGATCATGACCGTGACAGTGATCACACACATCATTCACATTGTTGTCAGATTAATTTTCACCTTGTCTTGTGGGGAAAACAAACACAAAAATATTTACATCTTTAGTTAATGTTTTCATGGCAAAGTTCAATTATTTTTGTAAAATGAGATTTCATGTTATGGGTATTTTAAGATGTCATGCAAGAATTCCTTTTCCTTACAATTCAACATTCTTACTGGAACTGTAGTAAATTTACAAGTAATTGAGCCTTAGGATAATATTAACATTATAACATCCATTCTTTGCTCTTTTAATAAACATACAAATGTCTTTGCTGGCTGAGTGAACATATTTGGCTTTCAAGATTTTTTTGTCTAGAAATTGTACATCCATTGACTCTTCAGTCCATAATTCAGAGAACACCTTGCACATACGGAAATAAAGTTGTCTTGCTGATTACAGAATCATACACTTTCAATAGGAAAACTCTTTTCAATTTAGCTTCTGTGCACAAAGTCATCATTCCAGGTATATTAAGTGCAGATTTAGAAAAAAAAGCTTTATGTGTATAAGCAGAATTACATTTTCTAACTACAGAAATGTACATAATTTAAGAGGTAATTGACCAACAAATGTTGTGTGTGAGTCTGTTTAACCCAATTACATAAGTAGTTTATAAAGTGGGAATATAACGAAGATAATCATTTGAGGAGGCAGTATAAATAGTAATTAAGAACCGTTTAGATGTTTGCCTGTTTTCCTATAATCTTTCCATATAGACGCCGTAAGGACACAGGAGGAGAAGACCCTAGAACCTGCAACAAAACCCAAGCATGAAGTTACATTTAAGATTTCAGGCAGACACTTCTGCAGGAAGCTCAAAGATCTGCCCAGAAAGATTCAACTGCATAACCAGGTCCTTAGGGAGCATGTTTCCAAGCAAAATCTAGGAGCAACACAACACCTATTCACCTTCAACACTAAGCCAACTGTGTACATAGGGCGAATGCTGTCACCTTTCCAATGAGAAAGAAACACAAAGTCCTAACAAATCTGGACATGATGAATGTCACTGCTCTTTGCCCAGTAACATGACAGCTATCACCAGCTCTGCCTCAGCACTGCCAGGGAGTTTATTCATCAAAACCAGAAGAACCTTAATTGGCAAACTTCCCTCTACTGGTCTGAGGCACCACAGGATGCTTAAAAGCTACTAGCTCCAACTCCATCTCGATGACGAGCAAAAAGAGTATGGTAGGTACCCTTCATATTTAACCAATGCCTTTTTGAAATACTATAAAATCCGTATGATTATGAGGACAGTCCCAGAATCTTCTAAACCTGGAAGACTGCAGGATGTGAATGTTTGCATCAGACTTCTGTAAGTGCTGTTATCAATCTCACATGGGCTCTCTCAAGGAGTATCAATTTGCAGCAAATGGAAAATCTCCAGAACAAATAAAAACATCAATGTATCAAAAAAAGCCAAATCCAAGTCCAATTTGAATGTGACTTTGAGACCTGACATCACAGGTGAATGTCTTTACCTCTGGATATTCTTTCCATCTTGTTTCTCACAGAAAGCTTTGGAAAGCCATGGGTTTATCCCACTGTGGTACAGAATCACTTCTGAAATCTCAGGAAAAAAAATGCCTAGTGTGGAAGAGAGTACACAGCTGTGTCAGATGCTGGACTGAAAGCTGCATTTGCATGTCCTGCCACTCTGTCTTAGCATCTTTTTCCATGCTTGGTGGCTGTGCATGTCTGAGCCCTGAGCAACACATCAAGCCCTCCTCAGGCAGAAATCAAGGTGAAGTTACTTCTACATATAACAGGAAAGCACTTCTGCACAAAGCTTGTGGAGCTGCTTCACCTTTGTGCCTTTCCAAGACTATTATGAATAATCAATTCTTGGGAAGTTTCCTACACTTATGACTGGGTCCACAGCTCTGCTGTGTGTAGATTTGGCTCACACACCCTATGACAGCTATACTTTCAAGGTGTCCTATAAAGCAAAAATGCTTATTGTTAGCTATTGTTAGCTTTTAGTTCCCTCATTTATGCTTACATCTTTCAGCTGGATGGATAAACCTGTACTGAAGGGTACAGAATAAGCTTCCCCAAGAATGGAACACAACAAAAAAGAATAATTTAAGGAAATGGCAGGGGTGGTGGGAATGGGGGGAAACATTCAAGCTGCATGAGAGAGAAACCACTGTGCAAGAACCTAAGCAAAACAATTTAATCCATATAGTACAGAGGGAAATTCTGCAGGTGTGTAAGAAACAATGGGTTCAGGTAGTATGGGGTTAATCAGATTAAGAACTTGGCATGGCAGGATGTGCTAACTTGATTATAAATCCTTATTTATATTTTTCTGAGACACATGAATCTTGCCCACGTGTTACCATTGTGTGCCCATACATACCCCTCTGGAAAAAAAGCATTTTGTGCAAGTCTGTACTCAGATCTGTACACCAATTCAGCCACTAGATAAAAAGTCTAAGTTAGCATTCGGAAAAACACTAGTAACCTTTAAAATGTAATTGCTTTTGCAAACTGACAACTAATTATCCAAAAGTGAAATGCACATTACGCATTCAAATAATGAAATGCCAGTCAATATAATAGAAGTGTCACTTTACTTTTTACTTACAGAAATTATTTTAGTCTTAAAATTAATCTATATATGCATAGACAAACGTATTTTGCAATTATGGTTATTCACATAAAATCTTACAAAGCTGTACTATTTCTACCTACAGACTGCGTGCTTACATCCTTCAACTACCACTAGTATTTTTAAAGGTACAAATACCACTACTACTACAAGCTGCTTCAGGCCTGCATTTATTTTTAAGTGCCCTCTGCAGTATTTTGTTGCTTGCCAAGGGAATTTTCTGTCCACTGAAGACTGCTAGAACACACTTATTTTACTTTGTAATGAATCTGGAAGTCAGACATCCTTACAAAGAAACAAACCACGTTGACATTAGGATTGTGGGGTCTGAAAACATGGTTCACCATGAAGCTGCAAGACTTGGTTGTCTCAAGGATGTGTTCCATTTCCCTAAACAATCACAATTAGGTTTTGTACAAGGCAAGATTAAGGAATGTTTACTTAAAACGTAAGTTTCTAGCAGCGGGGAAGTGGTAAGTGCACAGTCAAGGCTGTTCAGCAGCATCTTCCCTAGACACCTTCACATCTGATTCTTTAAGATCCCAGCCACCTCTGGGGCTAATTCACCCTTCTCACAGGTGCTCAAGGAGGCTGCCTTAGGGAGGGCAGCATGTCCCAGTTACATGTGCCTTGGTCCAGCTGCTAAACCCCGTCAAGGGGCCGATGAGAGCAGATGTTCAAGCCTTCTTCCTCCCTGCTCTCCAAGGCAGAAATGATGCTTCTTACCCCCATGTTTCACTTCACAAACTCGCTCCCTGAGGTAGGGCATGGCTACGTCACATGGAGACACATAAGACTCAGGTTTTTTCCACTTTGAATTATCAAAAAAGGTATTAAACATGGCAGTGCAAATAGTGCAACTGAGAATGCACTCCTCTGAGTACTGTGACATTTGCACCCCAGTACAACTGATTTTTTAGGGAGCCCTAAGTACATCACATGTGTAGGAATAAACATGTCTGCTGTAGATTAACATACTGCCCATATATATTCAGATTCGTGCAGACTGATGCAGATTAAAGCAATTAAAATATTTTCCAAACACATAAGTATATTTTATACCTATGTGTGTATACATACTCATCTACAAGTACGTGTATTCTCTGTGAAGATACAGACACAGGTGAGTGTGTACACAGTACACCAGAATTCAATGTGAGCAAAAGAAGCAAAATAAGTTCAAGATGAGCCAAAATAATACGGATGTGACACTAGTACTCATGCTGTAATACCGTCTTTTAACAAAACAATTTGCAAGTACAAAATGAAACATGGAGTATTTGAATAGAGTCAGAAATGCAGCCCTGTTCCAAGCACATGCATCATTTTTCCTGTAAAATTCGTTCTGTTCAAGCAGTATCCCTGCTTAGGGTAGCATTATAAGTGGGCACAAAAATACACCTTCCATATATTTTTTGGTAACAGTAGTTACTCTAACAGGTTGACAATTTTTTTTGTTATATAGTTAGCCACTTCTTAGTCCAAAATGCTTTATTTCCTGTTTCTATCCAATAATGGTGTCTATTTAATAATTTATAGAACCTTAGGATTATAGAATGGTTTGGACTGGAAGTGACCTGAAAGATCCTAGATTCAAACACTCTGCCATGGGCAGGGACACGTTTCACTAGACCAGGCTGCTCAAAGCCCCATCCAACCTGACTTTGGACACTTCCAGGGATGGGGCAGCCACAGCTTCTCTGGGCAACCTGTGCCAGGGCCTCACCACTGTGAATGAGTGAAGAATTTCTTCCTAATATCCAATATAAAACTACTCTCCTTCAGTTTGAAGCCATTTCCCCTTGTCCCTTATGCCGCCTTGCGTAGCATTTGATATGAATACCATAGAATATGCTGAGCTGGAAGGGACCCATCAGGATCAGAGAGTCCAACTCCTGGCCTTGCACAGGACACACCAAGAGTCACACCATGTGCCCGAGAGCAGTGTCCAAATGCTCCTTGAGCTTTGAAGGTCCTGGTGCTGTGATCACTGCCCTGGGGAGCCTGTTCCAGTGCCCAACCACCCACTGGGTGAAAAATCTTTTCCTGCTATCCAACCTAAACCTTGCCCAACTCAGCTTCAGACCGTTCCCTTGGGTCCTGTCACTAGTGACATGAAGACACTGAAGGAGGAGAGTGAAGAGATCAGTGCCTGCTCCTCCTCTTCCCCTCATGAGAGTTTTGACTGCAATGAGCTCTCCCCTCAGTCTCCTCTACTCCAGGCTGAACAAACCAAGGGCCCTCAGCTGCTCCTCACACGGCTTCCCCTCTAGACCCTTCGCTATCCTCATTGCCCTCCTTTGGACACTCTCTAACAGCTTAATGTCTTTTTTGTGGTGACCAAAACTGCACACAGGATTCGAGGTGAGGCCACACCAGCTCAGAGCAGAGCAGGACAATCCCCTCCGTTGCCCATCTGGAGATGCTGTGCCTCGTGCCTCTCAAGACATGGTAATCATATGTAAAAATAACCATTAAGCTACCGGTTAACACGCTCCTGTGGCACAGCCTCCCAAAGAGGTTTGAGCTTACACACACTGCAAGACCATGTTAAACCCTTTCAAACACTCAAATAATTCACAGTGTTGTGTTGCAAAACATACTTCACTGCCATCAAGCATGAGAGGATACATCAGCTGATTCACTGGCCCTGATGAAGCCCACCATGGGCACCCATGGTCCTGCTGCCATGGCTCTGCCTGTGCCACCCTGTGACTAGAGTGCATCCAGCCCCAGTGCAGCTCTGCACCCCACCCAGGCCTCTCATCAGGGCCTATCTGAGTCATTCTGCACTCATTTTTGTTTTGATGAGAATAAAAATAATACTTCCTACATTGTAAGGGAAAAAGCAGAGATTTTTCTGGGCAACATTTTAGCTTAAATGAATGAAAATTTAAAGAGTTCTAATTTGTCACCATAACTCCTGCTGAGAAACAGGTATAGCATTTTGGGAAACAAAAGGCCTTGATCGGTCTAAATTATAAGCTTTTGGGAAATAGTGTGCAGAGTTTTTGTTAAACTTACTAGGTGGGCACACAGATTTGTAACTTTATGCTAACTCTGACACTAATTTAGCCACATATTTTACAGGAAAAGCAGGAACAGAAATAGGTAGTTTAACTCCTTTCACCCCTCTTATTAATTTTTCATTACAATAGGTCTTCAGTCAATTAAAAACCCAAGAATTATTAATTGCTCCATCTCCGTGTACATGCAAATCACTGAACTTCTTTATTTAGTATATATAGCTCTAATTTAATGAGCTCACAATAAGACTCTTGCCTGATTCATAACATGCAAGAATAAAAAAGAAATTGCCTTGTAGTTGCGAAAATTGATAATACAGGTTCATTCTTGAGGTTCCCTGAAGATGCAAGCACCATCTTTTAATCATCCTGATCAAGATATCTGTAAGACTTCACTGAGCATCTCTCCCTCCCCAAGTATCCGCATCTAATACCAAGGAAAACCAGACAGCACAGCAACAGCCACAGTCACATCTTGCCAAAGGGGTAGGTGCACATCTGAGAACCACAGCTGTAATCACAGAAAGTATACAGTTTATGTATGCTGACAGATGCAGGAAAGTGTAATTTTGATGTTCTCACAAGGACAAAATTTGGAGTTGTCTTCAACTTTGGTATTTCCCGTTTTCTTCTGGTGCTTAAATGTATACCCTTCCTTCTTTGTTGGACAACTGCAATTGAGCAGATAAACCACAGTTGTGCTTTTCTTTCATTAATGGAAGATTCATACTTCCAGAAAAAAATTCACGTAATAAAATGTAATACTAATAAATATTAATGGTGAAGGCTTGAAACGTATTTTGATGAGCATTTCTGCCTGCAACATGCAGCAAGGCAAACATCTGTTGTAGCTAACACAAGGGAGGGAGAAATATGACCATTCCATTTGCAAAACAGAAATTTTAGTAGCTGATTTCTGAGCTACTCATCAAGCTCTTTTTTCAGCAACAGAATAGGAAAAAGAGCAAGGATGGCTGGGTAAACATCCCCTCTCTGCTTTCTCTGTAAAAAGACAGAGCCAGCTCACGCATTTTAAACATCCACAGAGCCAGCTGTTATGAAGACTCCAGCTTTGATGCTATGTTGATATCTCTGTGATTTTCTGAGTCATTTGCAAAGAAAAGGAAAGAGCAAGGAACACTCTCTTGTATTATTCCATGGTAAAATGGGAAGATGGAGCAGCCATGAAGCAGATATTCTCACTGAACTGCTTTACTCCCTCACTTTCCCACACACATTCCCTAGATTCAGGATACGTAATAGTGCTATTTTGGAGATGAGTGAGCTGTGACTAGTTCATAGCAGGCTTTTTCAGTGAACCAATTTTAATTTTTAGTAATACTAAGCAGAGCAATCATAAACAGAAAGAATCATTTCGTGATGACAGCGATTAATTTCTTGCCATTTCCTCTATCACAGTAAGGAAATGGGAAATACATCCAAAAAACATTTTCTTCTGCAGATTCATCATCACTAGATCATATTTTATTGCTATTATATGAACACTGTATTGAGATACTTGTGCTTAGAGAATACCTTCTCATTTTTGCAATTCCCTTTTATAACTCTAGAATTCCAGCTAATTTCTGCCTCATTACTTTAATATAATTCCTCACTGATGGGAATCTTAGGAGAAGGGACACATTTTATGACTTCAGTTCCTTTTCATGAAAAGATTGTAAAAATACGTATGAAAGCAATTGAGTCCAACAGAAAAAGGACAGGCATTGGAGGCTCAGCCCAGATCTATTTATTTTTAAATATTTTTCTCCCTTACGCCACTGAAGAACCAAAGGAAACAAAAAAGAAACTTCATATATCAGGTAAAAAAATTTAATAAAAGGAAGAACACAGTATGAAATTGATTTTGGGGTTTTTTTAGTAGAACCACCAGCTCCTCCTAGGGATAAAAGACTAAGTGTGAGGATATATGTTAAAATTAACCTGATAAGAGACTCAGAACTTTTGCAACAGATAACCACAGTACTAGTTACAGACTTGAAAAAATATTTAGGTGTCCTCACTACCACAAAACTAACCCAAAGTAGAAAAATTAACAGAAAATCCCCAAAACATGCTAAACTCATTTTTGAACACCACAGTCCTTCCTCATTCGCAATATGCAATTAATTCTCTCCTGCTATTTATATCCCCAACCTCATCCCATAATGAGCATTCTCGGCACTAGAAGTCACTTAGAACCAATTAACATTCAACTATCCGTTTCTCAGGACAGTGTGCTTTCTTTGTTTTTATGCAAACGAGGAGCAGCTGTCAGATCCACCTTTCAGCCGCTTAACAAGCACTTAGATGTTCTCTCGAGGTTCAGTAGCTGCTCACAGTAAGGCTGCTTTCAATCCAGTCAGGGGGTTGAACTCTTGCCTCTTCCCTAGCAGTAGCCTTGCAAAATTATCTCAGCTGGAAGTCAGTCACCACTCCCTAAATTTTCATCTCTGCCTTTAAGTAATGTATTTTGTGGAAGACTGTGCAGCAGTTTCTGAAAGTGATTTCAGGACATATGGGAAATTCATGGTCTCCAACTTCTCAGTTAGTTGATGAATGCCAGGGGTCATCTAATAACAGCACGATCAACAGTTTCAGCACTACCACTGTGCAGCTAACACTTCTTAGGACACGAAGTGAATAGAAGTACTGTCATGACTAAACACTTTTATGGATCAGGGAAATGGGGAGGAAGTAGGGAGGCAAGACATCAGAAGTTTCACAGTACGTCTCCCCATATCTCCGTGCCAAGTGCTCAGTGCTGGATGAACCCTAGCACAGATACGGAAGGAGCAGGACTTAGAGTGGGTCTACACACCCAAAATACTGGGAAAGAAACACCCTATCAGAGGAGTTCTGCTGATTACAGACAAGAGGAAATGCAATTATAATGGGTTATACTCTGCTCACATGCAGTTACCCTGTGGGTTTTTTGGCCCTGCTAGCAAACATCCTCCTTGGAAGCAGGCAAGTAAGGAGAAGCATATGGATCCCCTAGTGAGCACCTTGCTGAGAGAACGCCCACAAAGAAACCACTCCATGTCTTCTGGTAAACTATAATTGCTGAACTTCCAACTAATAGTGTTCCTTCTCCAGGGCTCTGTGAACTGCTGTTTGTAACACTACACATACTAAGTGTGACTAGCAGCTGATCTGACACCTACAGCCTGTGGGAAACAGGCCTTTAGTTTGCACATCCTTTTCAACCGTTTTAAGCGTAGACACTGACCCACAGATATAAGGAATAACAGTTGTGGAACTTCCTCTTGAAAAGGCTACAGCTAAAATAAAGCTGCCAAGGTGTCCTGATATAGGCCATCTTGTTTCTTGCATAGAACACTGTCATAAAACTAAATGCTGCAGCAGGAGTAGAGAGCATGCCAAGCAGATTCTCCTGATTTGAAATGTATCCAAAATAACTAAACCTCCTGAGCCTGTAAATTCTGGCTGGAAATTCCATTACAATAAACTTTCCAGCATTGGTACTCTGGGATCTGGAAAGTAGTCTGTTCTCTTGGTCTTGTTAATTCCTTGATTTATGCTCACTTTTGTGCTCAGCCCCAAGTAAGTCAGATTCTACTCAATTACAGTCTGAACTAGAGAATATTTCCCTACTCAGCTGAGTGGTGCTCCATCACAGTGAAATAAAAAAGGCTACAAAGATGCAGCACAGGTTTTTGGGTTTTTTTTAGAACCTAAGCTTGCTATGCCTGCTTTCTTCATTACTACTCCATTTTTCTAGGAACCTACTTAGACCAGGAAAATACTACCAGTTACCTGTCTGTGAAAGCTTACCACAAAAAAAGAGAAATACACCAGATTAAGAAAAAAAAAACAAACCCACCCCAAAATCACCACATCTGCAGAAGAAAATTCCACCAATAAACCTGTTCTGAGGGAGGTAGAGCAGGGAGAATTTTTTTTCCAAGCAAAACACAACTAGACCTTGACTAATCCTTCACACTGAAATAAAGTTGTATTTGTGTCCCTGGGAAAACTCTAGTAAGCATTGTAGTCAGAGAAACTATTCTAATAGAGAAGGGAAAGTAATCCTGTATTCACATGTTAAAAAGTCTTGGACTGGTTCCTCAATATTTGCCATTTAGAATTCACTTCTAATTTTCTTGCCCAGCACAGCAATTACAGCCAGTCTCAGGCACAGGTGCATTGACAGATTTCTAAAAGATGCTGAGGAACAGTCCTAAGTTCATTTATGAGTTCAATTCTGTTCTCAGAATGATAGTATCAGTTTTCTCTGTCCCTATCTTGTTTTCTTTCATTATTTTCAATTTCTTAGAAGGAAAGTCCCAGACCCGCGTTTGTCCTTTCCTTATTGGAAGCCTCCAGAGTGAGGATGAGGAATTATCAGAAGATGTTATAACGTGGGAATCACTGATTTCTTAAATCTTTGTAATCTTGACACTGTTACACATTAAAAGATGAATGTAAACAATAGCTTTTTAACAGTAGTGGTATGTGAGAGGAAAATACGATCTGGCAAATTGAAAAACACAGTTTAATTCTTGTATGCCATTAAATAGATAAGTTAACCATCAATCCCTGATAATGAATCATTCATTTATTTAGCCAGCAGGGCTGATAACACACCTTTTGGTGAATTAAAAGGAAACAACTGATTAAAAGGAAAACAACTGTTCCTTCCACATGTTTATGCAAAGTTAAGAAAAAATCCGAGCTTTCACGCTGAAAAATTTTGTCAAATTTCATATAATATATTTTGAAGTAATAATTTTGAATGTGAAGATGCAGTAATTTAGCAAAATTGACATTTAACTCTTACTTATGTATTATTTTAATAAAACCTTGAAGCTTGAGCCTGTTACCTCAGGGCAAAGGCAATTTCACTGAGGAGTTTGAGAAATGTGGCTCAGTTTCTGAAGTCAACCCTTTGTCCATAACAGTGCAGATAGACCAATTTTTATGAAAATTGCAGGACTAGAGGGTGAAAAATCGCCTTGGCCAGTGTCTATTTCGAATTCCTATTTATTACTGAAGGCTGATGAATGGGTTTTACATGGAATTGTTATACTGAAAGCCCCCTGTGAAGCCTATCCTGCCATATGAGGGCAGCAACACAGCCCAACAGCGCAGGATCCCCACCAGCGAGCGTGTTCTTCCTCAGGGTTACAGGATGCTGCTGTGGTCCCTTCACTTGTGACCCACTCTCAGCTATTTAACTACAGCCAAACAGGTGACCTGGAGCAGCAAGTGGTCACACTGAAGTATGTGTGAGCTGCACACATCATGCTACAAGAAAAA